>CM059202.1:16835078-17310078 GCA_030323885.1 Branchipolynoe longqiensis
ACATTGTTAACAATAATAATAATAAAAATAATATAATAACACAGGATAAATTAAGCCCAACTGAAGCTTACGCCACACCTGCTACGAGGCGGGCGTAAACATAAACGGAGAAACTTTTACGACACGCCCATAGAATGAGCGAAATTTGTCGTTATGCTATAGAAATTTAGAAAATGTACCCAAACTGATCATGTTGAAATGGCTTTGTTAAGAACCAGAACATAATTTGCCACAATAAATCCTTTAATAATTATTCAAAGTCTACCGAATCGGATTATTTTAATTGTAAAATAAAATAATATCGGAATATATATATACTCAGCGGCCACCTTACTAATGCTGCACAGGAACAGTAATTTGACCGCATGCACTGGCGGCGCAAGCACCGACAGCAAATTAAGGTAGGTGACCACATAATGCAGGCTGAGTAGTTTTAAATACAAATCCCAATTCCACACTAAAAACCACCTCCAGCGCAAACAGCTATTTCGACCTGACTGCCGCACAAATATGGTGGAAGAGATTGATTGTAGACTAGGCAGGGGCATGCATTTTGCCCATCTAAACTGCCAAAGCGCCTACAACAAAATTGACAGCATTAAACTACACTTAGATATCTGTAAATTTGATGTGTTAACACTATCAGAAACATGGTTTCATGAACTGCATAGTGACCAACTACTAGAAATTGGTGGGTACAGGCTTGTGAGAGAGGATAGAAAAACACTGACCAATGCACAAATACAAAAGAAGGGTGGAGGAGTTGCAATATACACCAAAAAATACCTAAACTCGAACATAAGCCATTACAAGAAGCAAACAGATCAGACACAAATATTGAACTAGTATGGACACTCATAAAAAATGAAAAACAAGCTAATATAGCTGTAGGGAGTCTATATAGACCGCCAAATGGAAACATCGAAGACTTCATCGCACAACTGGAGACATCCCTAGAAAGTGTGTCGAAACTGACGAAGGCGGAGATATTCTTACTAGCGGATTTCAACATAAACTACAAAACAAACAACAAAAACAAACACTCACTAGAGAACTTAATCAAAGGCAGAGGGTTAAAGCAAAAAATGAGTGAGCTAACAAGGCTTGGAGAAAACAGCTCGATAATAGACCTAATAATAACAGACTCAAATCATACCTACACCTCAGGAACAAGAAACTGGGGTATTAGCGACCATGAATTGATATATGTTACTAGAAAGAAAATAAAAACAAAAAACAAAACTACTCCCCGTATGGGTAGATCATACAAAAACTACACAAAAGAGGCATTAGAAACTCATCTGAAAGAGAAAATTAAATTGCCATTTCCAACTGAGATAGGTGTAAATGACCAATGGAACTATATCATTGGGGAAGTCAGAAAGCATCTGGACACTACCTGCCCAATAAAAAAACTTAAAATCAAAAACAACCAAGACCCATGGGTAACCCCAGAATTAATCAGCCTAATTATGGACAAATATAAAACGGCAAATTAGCAAGCGAGCAACTACTAGACATAGAAAACTACCACAAAGCAAGAAATCGTAGCCAGAAATCAGTGAGAAAAGCCAAAAGACAGTACATTGTCAAACAAGACCAGCAATGGGGAAAAAACTCACACAAATTCTGGAACAATGTGAAAATACTCATACCAAATAATAAAAATAAAGAATGGATTACCCTTTACAACAACGAGGGGGTGGAAATCAGCAACAACGATACTGCTAATATAATGAACAAACATTTATCAACCATAGGCAATAAACTATCCAAACAATTCAACACAAACTGGACCACGAAAGCGCAACAATTAAACACAGACATTGGAGATTGCACAACCACAATAAAAGAGATAAGTGAGCTCATAAAATCAATCGATTGCAACAAGCCTTCGGGCATTGAAAATACCTCGAGTATAGTATTGAAAGATGCATTCGGATGCATCCCAGATGTTATATGTGAGCTATACAACAAATCGTTCACAGAAGGTACTTATGTGGACTGCTGGAAACTAGCCAAAGTAACACCGCTCCACAAAGGAGGGGATAAACAGGTACTGGGAAAATATAGACCGATCTCCATACTCCCACTGCCTGGTAAACTAATGGAAAAAATAATGCATAGACATATTATGGACCACCTAAACGAACACAAAATATTAAACAGTAAACAGGGCGGTTTCAGAAAATACCACTCGACAATAAAAACAATTGCTAACTTAATAACTGATATTGCAAACAGTATCAATAAAAAGAACCTAGTGGGTGCAGCGTTCATTGACTTCAGCAAAGCGTTTGACATGGTGGAGCACCCTATCCTAAGGAGCAAACTAACCCAAATGGGAATAACGGGAGTAACAGGAAAATGGCTAGCGAGCTATCTAGAAAACAGAAAGCAATGCACCACAGTAAATGGATCCATATCCAATGAGGAAAAGATAACTTGCGGAGTACCCCAAGGGTCAGTCCTGGGGCAACTTCTCTTCCTCATATATATTAACAATCTAAACAACTGGCTAGAAATTGAAAACATCCAACTATATGCAGATGACACCGTGGTATATGCTGCAGGCAAAACAACCGAAGAAATAGAAATGAAACTGAATCTAACACTAACAAAACTAATCGAATGGTGCCAACTAAATAGGATAACCATAAACAACAGCAAGTCAAAAACAGTACTATTTGGTACCAGGCTAACAAGTAATGAGAAAATAAAGTGTCTTCTGGGAAACACGGAACTAGAACAAGTAGACAACTACCGATATCTGGGAGTGGATCTAGACAGACACCTAAATTATGACCTCTGCATAACAAATACTATCAAAAAAGTAAACCATAAAATATGGCTACTGGCTAAACTGAGATACTACATGACTGAAAGCATGGCAATTAAAATATATAAAGGCATGATCCTCCCCTACTTTGACTATGGCGATGTAGTATACATGGGAGGAACTACTAAACTATTAAACAAACTACAGGTGCTACAAAATAGAGCCCTCAAAGTATGCCTTCAGGTGAACAAAAGATATCCCACAATCGAATTACACAAAAAATGCAATGCAACACTACTAACAAGTAGAAGGGAAACGCACCTCAAAATACTGGCGCACCATTACACCACAAAAACAGGCTACACAGCAACCCCCCGTAGGGACACCAGGCAAATGGCAGCCCCAGTGCTACTGACAGCAATAAGTAACACCAGCAATAAGTAACACCAAAATTTATGAGAGAAGTGTATTTGCCATGGCGGCACATGCCTGGAATAATCAACCCACACAACAACGGGCAATCAAAAGCATGGACCACTATAAAAGGTCCTTAAAGAAAACATAATACACAAACACCCACTGAAGAAACAATATCTCACCTGATCTTGGGCGCAGTCACTGCTTGCTGTGTTCTGGCACAAAAAGCAAAAGACCGGCCAGAAAAGATGGTAGATATCACAAATACGGAAACTAGCCCTACTAAGTACTAAGGAATTCGAAATGACTATCACCATAGGGGGCGCAGTCCGTCTGTGTATGTGTACTGGAACAAACCAAAGCAGAACCAGGCAGGCCACGGTTATGCATCCGAATCACCCTGAAATACGAAATGGCTAACCATACAACACAGCCATCCCACCTAGTCGCAGTCCTGAAGGGTCCAGGGGAGTTCTGGCACACTGGTGTACTATCTAAGGACAGGGCATGGGTGAAAGGATGCTGTAACAAACCACAATGGGATGGGATCCTCTCCCACAGGCCTGTATGTCATCTGCGTAGATGTACATAGTAGGCTAAGTTATCATATACAGGTTAGGAAAAAACTTGAAAATTAAAAAAAAAAACTAATATAGAAACTACTAACACCCAAAACCGCAAAGGTTGGCCCGAGAAAGATCAGGTAAAGACTCCTGAGTGCGGGACCAGACCAATCTAGTACCACAGCTGTCCAGCGTTGAAAACAAGCACCCTCACGGGAGCTTATACGTTATGGGCAGAATTAAAAAAACTTGTCACCAAAAAAAACAAACAAAAACTCTGCTTCAGCAGTAACAGCTTCTATTAAATTGACTTAGTATCACATTCTGTGTGGTGACAAATGTTTAATTACTCCAGTATATAAGCTTGATAAAGATCAAAAATAGATCATTTTTCAAGTTTTAAAAATGTGATTCTTGTATCGGACGATGCTGCTTTAATACTGTGTCATACCGCGAAAGAAATAAAAAAACAAGACGTAAAATAATAAATATAAAGTTCAAATGTTTATTTATCATAACCAACTACTTTTTGTGTGAATAATTGATTAAATCATGTAGATTAATAGCATTTAAAAGTTGAATTGAGAGCTTTCTGTGGCTGCCATCTTGGTGGTTGCCATGGCTTCCCCTGTGTGATGAGGGGATCCCACCTATGATGTCATTCATACATCACAGACATCAACTCTCCTCCCACATGTTCAGTAGCATGAACTGAACAAACTAAGCAAAGGTATGTTTGGAGATCTTTTGATGGTGGACTCGTTTGTATCTGAGTGAGGTATAGCCGGCGACTTTAAGTCATCGGTTGGACTCGACCAGGGGTCGAAGGTTGGGTGGTCATTACCGACTGACAAATAGCAGGTGACAAATCACAGGTGACAGATGTAGACCCTGCCCAAGTCCATCTGCCCCCACTATGCAGCTGCCCGGTAGGTGGCGTCATTGTCACGTGATCTAGTGGAGTCGTGACCGATTATGACTCGACCCACTTTTAAGCCTAACTTCAGCCGGAGCCCTCGTTTGGGATTTTCAGGTGGTGCGCAGAGTGAATAAAACTCTATTTAAATCAAACGCGATGGAATAACACGTTATTAAGATTCATATATATTAATAAAAACACAAACTATGTGTAATATGAGGTGGGACACAGCTGCGTAACTGCATATATGGAAGCTAGGAGCCTGTTTAGTTCTATTTTAATTGAAAAATATTACAGACTGATTCAGATGTTCAGAATGTGGTATGGCGATACGTCGCCTCTCATTCTCTATCTTCGCTGTACATCATCACATTTCGGACGAACCTAGGTTGCTAGCGTTCCCTTCTTGTGTCCATCTCTGAGAGTTGCTGCTGCAGATCGAGGTGCTGAATTACGCACACCGGTGACAGCTCTATCACTGCAGCTGGTTTCAGGACAGCGCTATAATGATGGAGCTATAACCAGCACTACCGCAGATTATTCAGCGTAGAATGTCCTTACCAGCAATGTCCGGCGCAATCAGCAACATGGCTGGCGCCGGGGCACGTGACTGGTAGTGTGTCACGTGACTGGGGGCGGGTCAGAAACAGGGTGGGCTGCAACTCGTCTGGAAGTGTTCTTTATTTTTGGGCCATGCTTTGCCATACCACGTCATCGGTCATGTGACATGACACCATCGAAATGACGCTATGATGTATTTTACATTGCGACATGACATCATCAACATAACATGATGACATCAGCGCATCATCGAAATGGTGCATCAACATGCAGATATAACGTCAGTGAGACTGTGAGCAGAAGATGTATGGAAGAGGGCTTACAGAGGGTTATCACCACCTACGTGCCCTCTGGTGGCAGCAACAGTAACTAATGCAGTAGGTGGCAGATGACTGATCAGCTATGGAATATGTCTCACAGAGAGTTTCACCACCAACCAACCCTCTGACGTCCAGAACAAGAACTAAAGTAATATGTGTCGGTCGTCATGTTCTCAGCCATCCGCTGTGTGCAATAGGTCTTTCAGCGGAATTCTATCATTTTCCTGCCATCTGATGGCGGTGAAAAGAACTAATGTTCTACATAGCAACCCTCTTTGCAAGATGTTCTATGGAACTAATCTAAACAGGATTTTCACTGCCAACCTACCCTCTAGTGGCAGTGGCAAGAACTAGTTTTACACATAGCGACTCACTAAGCAGCATGGTCTATGGAAGAGGCCTCATTGAATATTTCCACCAGCAACCTGCCCTCTGCTGGCAGTGGCAAGAACCTTTGTTGTGGATCGCAGGTCAAAGTGCTGCTCAGAAATGCCCGAAGAAGTGAACTCATGAATAAACTATCGCGCGTCGCTGATTGCGAGTAGAATACAGATAAGCCTCACATCATGGATGCGGCTCCATATTGGGCCGAATCTTGACGATAATCTCTTCATATAAAAGAACCACTCAAGAAATTGATGAGTCGCGTGCTTTGCGTGAATGTGTTTTGCATTGAGGGACCACGTTTGTGGTCCTTTTGTTGCTTGTGTAGCAATAATCACTTATTTTGTTGGTACAGTAGTTATTTAAGCAGGGGAAATTTCAGTCGCAGACAACTGGTCTTCCTCATTCCACTGTTCCTTGCCCTATCCTAATAATCCTGAGCATCTGGCTAGGAAATGACCAGTATCAATTGTTAAGTCATTGGTTTGACTCGACCAGGATTCGAACCCACCATCCCACGATCCACCAACATGGGAGACGGACGCTCTAACTCATTCGGCCATCCCATCTGGTGTACTCATTCAGCCATCCTCCAGGGGTGAAGGAGGGAAGGGCAGGAGGGCGAGAAGCGGGGAGGGCGAGGGGGATGAGGGAAGGGGACGGGGATGGCCGCGGAATGACAGGAGGGGGAGTGGCGGGATGAGGGCGAGGAGGAAGGGGCGATGGACAGGGGGGAGCAATATGGGGGAGAGTGGAAAACGGGGAGGGGCAGAACGGGGAGTGGCGGCAGCGAGGGGAGAAGGGGGAGGAGGCAGGAGGGGAGGGGGCGGGGGAGGGGGAGTGGGAATGGGGAGGATGAGGGAGGGTGGAGGGGACGGGGAGTGGTAATTCAAGCTGAACTTGATATGAAATGAAAGTACTGCGTTAAGTATCATAGACATTGTCGGTGTGATTCCCGGCGTCTGGTAGGAATTGTTCATAAACAAGCCTACCCGGGGGGAATCATAGACCGGCAATCAAACCACTCTGAACGCCAATACTAAACATGTGTATCATTTATATCAACATCTCCATAATTTATAAGCCGTCATGTTTACTTAATATACTACACAGGATGGCCGAATGAGTTGAGGGTCCGTCTCGTGTTTAGGGATATCGAGGGATCTGAACCCATGGGTTTGTGGGTTCCAACCCTGGTCGAGTTAAACAAATGACTTAACAAATTGATACTTGTTGCATCCTAGGCAGGCGCTCGGCATTATTTGGATAGGGCGAGGACTGGTTGGTTCAGTATCAGGATAATGTGTCTGAGTGGGATATCAGATGATGGTGCTGGCTGTCTGATTTCCCAGTGGGACAGCACTATATAGTTGCCATGAGTGGGAACTGTCACAAGTCGGTAGGCGTCCTGATATGACCTTAGCTGTTGCTAGGACATAAAACAACAACAAACAAACAAATATACTAAATTTGTGATGTTGATATTCTACACCCTGGCAACATCTACGGTCATATCCAAGGGCATAGCGACTTGTGACAGTGCACACTCATGGCGACACTCTAGTGCTGTCCCACTGGGAAATCAGGATGCCAGCACCATGACCCGATATCCCACTCAGTCACATTATCCTGACACTGAGTTAACCAGTCCTTGCCCTATCCTAATAATGTTGAGCACCAAGCTAGGAATCGACAAGTATCAATTTGTTTTTGGTGATGGAGGTGTGAGGTGAGCGGGTTCAGTGAGGACTGAGGTGTTCTCCATGGTTGAGTGGGGAGAGCACTGCCTTTCTGTGGGAGGTCAGGGGAACAGTGTAAACAAAGGGGTTGAGATTGAATAGCTGGTGCCTGGTAGCAGACTGATAAGGTACACTGATTTGGTGTTGCTGGTATTGAGTAAGTGAATATATTCAGTAAGTCTCATCTAACAGAATACCACTTGTAGTCAAGTAAGGAACCCTTAACAGAGGCCACCCTGATATTAGGGACCCCTTATATGATGCCATCTTTAAATGAGGCCACCCTGAAATGAGACCACCCTTATATTGAGGCCGCCCTTATATGATGAAACCGTTAAATAAAGCAACCCTTAAATGAGGCCACCCTTAAATGAGGACACCCTTGTATTCTCCCAAACATATGTTAGGCCACCTAGGAATGAGGTCACCCTTATCCTAGGTCACCCTTATATTAGGCCACCCTTGAATGAGGCCGCCCTTATATCAGGTCATCCTGACATCTCGCCACCCTCCAGGTACCAGCAGCCAGGTGCGGTTGCTAAGTGATTGGTCCGCTGATTGGCTGCTACAAGGAGTACAACAGCCAATCATCCGGCGCCGTCATCACAGCTCGAATCCTCAGATTACAACAGACACAAATAAAAGTGGGGACATGTTACTAAGTTAGTCGCGCGTGAACGGTTTTACCATTGTCACCGCAATGAAACCCGCTTGACCACGACGGAAGCTCGAGGTAGAGTATCTCAGTTGTGATGCTAGTCGGAGTAATTGCTGCTATGCAGGAGTTGGTGAAGGTAGCTTGATTGATTGATTGGTGGTTGCTTTACGCCGTGTCGGCAGCATAGGCCATATTCATGGCGTTAAATGTTGGTTTTTTGTTCAAACCATCGCTTTTATGGGGTTTCATTCGGAGCCTCAGTGGCCAGATGTAATTCGGCCTGGCTTCATACCAGGATTTGTCATGTTGCTCGAATAGACAATTGTGTGCAGGATTCAATGCATTAGTGTTTATCTTGACTACATATTGCATGGCCAGTTTGATTCTCCTGTTGTTAAGTGATGGTTCATTGGCTTCAATGTAGAGGCTCTGAACCGGTGATGTGTGGAAGGCCCCAAGTGCCAGGCGCAGTCCCTGGTGGTGGATCGTGTCTAGCAGCCCAATATATGATTTCCTTGCGGAACCGTATACTATGCTGCCGTAATCCACTCGTGACCGAACCAAGGTTGTGTACACGAAGAGCAGAACATCTCTGTCCACTCCCCACTCTGAGCTGGACAGCACCCTCAGAATATCCAGCACTTTCACGGTCTCCCCCGTCGACCCGCCCCTTAGCGGCGGTGACAAGAACTAGTGTCATGGGAAGGACTAACAGTGGATATCACTCCAGAAGACGACGCTAAACTACACACAAATAAAACAGACACAACTAGAATAATGGACTCTAAACAGTCTGTTTCTACCAGTCAGTGTCGTTTTAATGTATGCATTACTATGAAACAAGTTACTATCAACACATTTGACATCTGGTTGGTTGTTGGAGTTTTACATCATGGCAACATCAAAGGTCATATCAGGAAGTTCACCAGCTTGTGACAGTACACACTCATGGCGACTTTATAGTCGAACTTATGCCAGCCGTATCTTCAGCATATTTAACGTATAGGCCATACTTCTAACGATGGAGTAACATATGTAATGTTGGTCAGCGTACCATTAGTGTATGCGAGTGTTTTGCGAATGTTTTGCAAACGTTTTGCGAGACACATGAACGCTTTGATATGCTAGCAATAGGTAAGAGATACGTTCTGAATATGTTACTTACGCTGTGTGTACGTTGTGTGTATGTTGTGTATATGCCCATTTTTATTCCCCGCCGCTGAATACTTTGACGAATGTCAACATACTGGCAAATCTTCCAACGTGCGTCGACGTGTGTCATTTTTTGCCAAAACGTTGGTACACGTTAGGAAACGTTCGGGGGACGTTATGCGAACATCGGTACACTTCGGTACACTATCCCAGACATTGACAGTCGCCGGAGGACGTCGGCGAGCATAGCAGGTCGCTAGATGTTTTAAGCATGTCAAAAAAACATGATGACTGACAACACACGTGAACGTCTGGGTACTCACATTCTGAGAACGTTAGGAGAACGTCAATACACCTCACAAGCGCGTTACAAGAACGCTGGTCGAACGTCGATGAATGTTGGCAATTTTTCGCAAAACTGTGTGTATGTTTCTGTTTATCTGTGTATTTGTGTGTGTCTGTGTGTGTGTATGCGTGTGTTTGTGTGTGTATGTGTGTATGTGTGTATGTGTGTCTGGGCATGTGTATGTGTGTATGTGTGGATGTCTGTGTGGATGTATGTGTGTATATGTGTGTCTGTATGTATATGCGTGTATGTGTGTGTATGTGTGTATGTGGGTATGGGTATGTATGTGTGTATGTGGGTGTATGTGTATATATGTATGTGTGTCTGTTTATGTGTGTATGTATGTATGTGTATGTGTGAATATGTATGTGTGTCTGTGTGTGTATGTGTGTATGTGTGGCTATGTGTGTATATGTATGTATGGGGGTATATGTATGTGTGTATGTGTATGTGTATATGTGTATGTGTGTATGGGTGGGTGGGTGTATGTGTGTATGTGGGTGCATGTGTGTGTATGCATGTGTATGTATGTGTGTATCTGTGTGTGAATATGTGTGTGTGCATCGGTGTATGTATATGTGTGTATGTTTATGTGTGTATGGGTGTCTGTGTGTGTATGTGTGTATGTGTGTATGTGTGTTTATGTGTGTATGGGTGTGGATGTGTTTGTACGTGTGTGTTGGTGTGTGTGTCTGTGTGTATGTGTGTATATGTGTGTGTATGTGTATGGGTGTATGTTTGTGTGTGTATGTGGGTCTGTGTAGGTGTGTGTTTGTGTGTCTGTGTATGAGTGTATGTTATGTGTGTATGGGTGTATGTGTATGTGTGTGGCTGTGTATATGTATGTGTATGTGTGTGTATGTGTGTATATGTGTGTCTGTGTGGGTATGTGTGTGTATGCGTGTGTGTATGTGTGTATGTGTAGGTAGGTGTGGATGTGTGTGTGTCTGTGCATGTGTGTCTGTGTGAATGTGTGTGTGTCTGTGTGTATGTGTATGTGTGTCTGTTTATGTGTGTCTGTTGATGTGTGTCTGTGTGTGTATATGTGGGTCTGTATTTGTGTGTATATGGTTGTGTGTATGTGTGTGCATGTCTGTATGTGTGTATGTGTGTCTCTGTGTGTGTATGTGTGTATATGTGTGTATGTGTGTGTATGTGTGTGTATGTGTGTATATGTGTATGTATGTGTGTCATGCACATACACACATATACACATACACACATACACACACATACACACATACATACATACATACACACACAGACAGACACACACACCCAGCCACACTCACATACACACATACACACCCAGATACACACACAGACACACACAAACAGACACACGTACACACACAGACAGACACACACAGACAGACATACACACATACAGACATACACACACAGACTCACACACACAGACACACACACATACCCACACACATACACACACATACACACAGAAACAGACACACATACACATGCAGACACACAGAAACACACACACATACACACATACAGACACACACATCGAAACCCGTTGGCCACGTGCTAATAACACGCTACTAACACGCTGTGCCGCGTCGAGTTTTCTTCCAAAACCGCCGAAAAGTTGGACGTGTCTCGACGCATAGAAGTTATTTTGCGCGCTGGCGGCGCGCTGGTGAGAAGCGTCGTAGTGTGACAGGGCCATTAGATCAGATCGCTCATCTATGGAGACATTATTAAAGAATATGTCAACATCCTTCTTTAATCTTAGGATTCTCGGTGTACAATGTTTGCAGGCATATATTACAGTCAGCTGCACTCACCTGACAAGGAGACGACCGTGTTGGGTGATTGCATCAGGGAGCCTAGATAGACTAATGGTTAGGTCGCTCACTGTGGACTGACAGAGATGTAGGTTCAACTCTAGACACTGTGGTCCCTGTTTGTTTATGTATTGTTGTTTTACGTCCTAGCAACATCTAAGGTCATATCAGGACGGGTATCCACTCGTGATAGTGCGCACACATCTTGAGTATAGTGCAAGGACTTGTTGGCTCAGTGTCAGGATAATGTAACTGAGTGGCATATCAGGGCATGGTGCTGGCAGCCTGGTCTCCCAGCGGGGCAGCACTATAAAGTCGCCAGGAGTGCACACTATCAGAAGTCGGTACCCATTCTGATACGACCATATATGTTGCCAGGACGTAAAACTACATGAAACAAACAAATCTAGTGGTACCTAATATAAGTGTCACCTACACGGTAGATTAGTAAATAATGTGTGTGTTTGTTGGGTGCGGCTCCTGGCCACCATGAAGCCAGCTGCGTCTGCTTCAGACCTGTACTGACGGTCAGATTTCAAGTATATAAATATATATATACATATATTACTTAGTTATTTTCAACAAAGGGAGTTTGAGGCTTGAAGTATTCAATTGTTGTGCAGACCAACCCCTTCCTCCTGGGTTTGCACTCAAATATCCCATCCACGTCTGATCTTATATTGAAACGTATACAATATTCAGGCCAGACATAATTGGTTTACTTTAGAGATATTTAATGTAAAACCATGAACAATTAGTGTTGGCTTCTTGATTAAAATAGTGAGCATGGGCTTCTCTCACCAGGTTATGGGCATCACAGAATGGCGATACTAACAAGTATAATAATATAGGTTCTGGTTACAAAATAAAGAGACACAACGATATGTATATGTATATGCATAATACATATATATATATGAATATATACAGATATATGCATAGATATGTATATGTATTGGTGAAATCCCGTGACCAGATCTTTAAGGGGTTAACTGTGGAGATGAGTTCACAAGTATGTCCGTTCAAAATGTTGAATCAAATCTGGATATGGATTGCAGTTCCCAACTATTTGAGACTTTGATCAGAGTGGGAGGTAGGAGCAGGGACGGGGATTGTGCATCTTTGAGTTTGTCAGATAATCACTTCGCTTTAATAGTGGGATAATTGAACTAAATTAGTCACTTGCTATCCGGACCGCACTTCATCCACACCTCTCTCTTTCTCCTCTCCACTGGCATTGCTCCTTCCTCCTTGATATGTCTGAAAAGAGTTCAAGGAGGGGGAGGGGGAGCCCACCAGCATTTCACTTTCTACCCTTACTCCATCTGTGTCTTTGGCTCGCTGGATGGTCACCATCAAACAAATAGACACGGTCCTTTGACTCAACTCTCCTCATTTCTCTTTCCTAGACTCTATCCTTTTCTTTTCCTCCCAGGCATACTTCTCCCCCATACCAAGGGAGTTGTGTGCTTGGGTGGGGCCCTTTACCTTTAGGTTTCTCTCACTTTCTTCTCGTTGCTGGAGCCGCTGGACCCATCTTTACCCGCCCTTCCTCGGAAACTCTTGCTGCTGTCTGCTGGATACAAGTGCTGTACTACCGCCGGACCGGAGATTCTGGACCGCCCCAACGACTCGTCGTTTAATCATTGTAAAGACATCCCCCAGCTTCTACAACCGCCCCACCGCCCCACCAGAAGATTATTCTTCAACCAAAGATTGAGTCAATTTATCGGAGACTCTCTATAATGTTGCAGTTCTGCAACCGGTAACCGTCATAAGGTTATAAACAACCCAGTATCTCTCTAAATTAGTCATGTTAAATATGACAGCCTGTGTGGCATATTTACATCCACATAAAAACACCAACAATGATGCGTGTTATATACATCTAGCACCATGAGAAAGTCTGGTTAATATAACCCCAGGTGGATTGTCTTATTTTAATTGCATGTCTTTAATCCAGTGGAAAGTATATCCAGGTTGTCTGTCTTACTGTGCTTTGATGGTCTTTGCACTGACGACTGAGGAAACGACAGCAGTTTAACTAAAAGGGGTAACGGGCAGAATAGCCAGATATAAACATTGAGGACATGAGCGACATTAGCGGTAGCCGGTATACTGTTTAAGTAGGTCACCCGGACGCAGCTACCTTCCCAGAGGCCCACTCATTGGTAGCATTCCCGGGGAGGGTGCAAAGACCAGATTTAAGTTGTGAATAGTTTCGGAAACTGTAGTAGTGCATTGTTGGCGAGTTGATAAAACATGCCTAACAACCAGCCATGTTGGCAGCGGCGACATCTGGTGGGAGCTAAGGTAACTAAAAACAAGATGGCGGTGATGGATGGAGACAGCGCAGGGGTGATATGCCTAACATTTCAACGTCAATATGAATATAATACAATTATTGTATAGTACAATGCCATAGTGGCTACAGTTACTATCGTGCTGGGTATGTCTGATGACAACAAAGGGCAGATTGAACCTCTAGCAGACGTTCACACCACCATTCTTATCATTCGGGGACTAGTGTCTTAACCATAAAACTACCTAGGCTCCCTGATGCAATCATCATATCCACACCTACCTGTCAATGTGGCCCTTTGCCTGGGAGACTACTACAGCATTTAAAACCGACAAGATTTGATAGACGGAAGCTCCTTGTCTGTGTGTAGGGGTTGTGTTTTCATGTGAATTATGCGCAGATGGCGAAAGACGTCGGGATACGAGGCGCCATCTGGCGGGTGGAGGTAATGAGGGGAACTTGTGGGTGGATTGTTGGTAACTGAGCACCACGTCGAGCCAGGCCGTGTCTGAAGCTGCCGGGATGGCGGGTGATGGCACGTGGGGGAGAGGGGGGGCAGGGGGAAGGGGAGGGGGATAGGGGGACAGGGGACATGGGGAGGGGAGCTGGGGAGAAGGGAGGGGAAGGGGAGGGGGAGGGGAGAGGGGGTAGGGGGGCAGGGGGAGGGGGAGGGGACAGGGGGAAGGGGACAGGGGAGGGGGGGAGAGACAGGGGGAGGGAGATATTGGAGAGAGGGAAGGGGACAGGGGAGGGGGAGGTGGAGAGGGAGGGGGAGGGAAAAGGGGAGGGGGAGGTGGAAGAGCGGGGAGGAACAGGGGAGGGGGAGGGGGGAGAGGAGAGGGGGGAAGGGGAGGGGGAAAGGGGAGGGGGAGGTGGAAGAGCAGGGAGGGACAGGGGGAGGAGGAGATGGGAGAGGTGGGACGGGACAGGGGAGGGGGAGGTGGGAGAGGGGAGGGGGAAAGGGGGAGGGCATGTGTGAGAGGGGGGACGAGGGAAGGGGACATGGAGGGGCGGGAGAAGGGCTGGTTATCTAGCAGGGTGAGTTCGGTGTTTAACAGTTAAGCTGGCGAGTTTCTGCGTACACTGTGCAATTCTGTGTTCGTCTAGGTTGATCATGTCTTTCAATGTTAACTGGCCTTAAAGCTGCATTGTCCGATCAAACATCACATTTTCAAAACCAATACAATTATCTTGATTTGATTTGAGAGCCCGTCACCACATCGAAGGGAACAATGTTTGTTGTTGTTTGTTGTTGTTTTACGTCCTAGCAACATCTAAGGTCATATCAGGACGGGTACCGACTTGTGACAGTGCACACTCATGGTGACTTTATAGTGCTCTCTCACTGGGAAACCAGGCCCCCGGCACCATGACCTGGTATCCCACTCAGTCACATTATCCTGACACTGAGCACACCAGTCCTTGCCCTGTCCTAATAATGCCAAGCGCCTGGCTAGATAGTGACAAGCACCAATTTTCAAGTCATTGGTTTGACTTGACCATGGTTCGAACCCACGACCTACCAGCACGGGAGGTCGTGGTTTCGAACCATGGTCGAGTCAAACCAATGACTTGAAAATTGGTGTCAATCAGTTAGAATTTGTTACTGCATAAGCCTATCATGTCAGAGTTTTGGCGTGCTCACCATAACTAATTTGACATCTTTGAACTTCAAATATCTCAAATTAGACGGTTAAAATAAAGGTTACTCCAGACCAGACTGGATGGCCGAATGAGTTAGAGTGTCCGTCTCCCATGCTGGTAGATCGTGGGTTTGTGGGTTCGAACCATGGTCGAGTCAAACCAATGACGTAGAAATTGATGCTTGTCGCTTCCTAGCCAGGTGATTGTCATTACTAGGACAGGGCAAGGACTGGTGTGCTCAGTGTCAGGATAATGTAACTGAGTGGGATACCAGGTCATGGTGCCGGCGGCCTGGTTTCCCAGTGGAACAGCACTATTAAATTGCCATGAGTGTGCACAGTCACAAGTCGGTATCTGTCCTGATATGACATTGATGTTGCTAGGACATTAAACAACAACAAAGAAACCTCAAACTAAGGAAAGGTAGATTATAACAATCAATTCACTATATTAATCTCAGCAAAATGGCAGACACAAACCATCGGACTATGCAACTTTAATATTGATTGCTGAGCAAAGATTATTTCTCGATGGTAGAGGTGTGTATGCTGTATGTCCTAGGAATTGGCCCCGCACAATTCGGCCCCTGCTTTTGCTACTGCTTGTGTAACGACGCCGTCCCAGAAACACCCCTCTAATGGGGCCCTCTCCGAGGCCTCATCCTTCCCGTCTTGTCCTGAGCAGCACACACCCGTCTAACGACGCGCCCAATCAGCGGGGCCGCCCCGCTGTGCACATGCGCATCAGGCGCCAAGAGGCGCCCCCTCGACGGGTAGTACTGGTAACAGTTGATGCGTGACTCCGGCGATTAGCGACAGAGGCCGTGATGGTGTGGTGACGTGATGAGGTGTGGTGTGAGTATATGTGTATGTGTGTATTTGCGCATGTGCGTATGTGTGTATGTGGGTATGTGTGTATTTGTGTATGTATATGTGTATGTGTGTATGTGTTGTATGTGTGTATGTGTGTATATGTACGTGTGTATGTGTATGTAGGTATGTGTGGATATGTGTGTAGGGGTGCATATGTGTGTATATGTGTATGTGTGTATGTGTGTGTGTGGGGTATGTGTGTGTATGTGCGTGTTTGTGTGTATGTGGGTTTGTGGATATATGTGTGTAGATGTGTATGTGAGTGTATGTGTGTATGTGTATATATTGATTGATTGATTGATTGGTGGTTGCTTTACGCCGTGTCGGCAGCACAGGCCATATTCACAGGGAGAAATGTTTGTTTTTTGTTCAAACCATCACTTTTACATGTAAAAGCAGACAATCAATTATGTGCCAATAGACACTCATTAAATTAGAAAGCTCACAATCATATATTTGTGGTCAAGGGAAACAAATTCCCATAGAAAAAGAAAAGTTATATTAATAATTGATGGAATCTATTTAGTAAACTATATGAGGTGGTACAGTCCAGCTGCCCTCAAAAAGGCTAAAATGTTTTCCTGTTTTACCTTAGTAAAAAGGTCATGCATTCTGTCTGCGGTGTAGAACTGTTGGCGCTGGGCCAAAAAATCAACACAACTTAGTAAAATGTGTTTGAGTGTCAGCGGGGACTGACACCCAATACATTCAGGGGGAGGTTCTCCCTTGAGCAGAAAAGCATGTGTAAGCCACGAGTGGCCAATACGGCAGCGGCTAAGGACCACTTGATCCCGCGGACCTCCCACATGAGTCTGTGGTGGCTTTCCCACAGATGGTTCAATTTCTTTAAGTTTATTAATGTTTTCATCCCACTCATGTTGCCATTTGGATTTTATGTGGGTGGCTATTAGTGGTTTCAGATCAGAGTGAGGGATCAGACACGGTTCAAGATCACAGTTCAGGGCCTTCTTCGCAGCCCGATCAGCTCATTTGTTTCCTTGTATGCCGGCATGGCCAGGCACCCAGCACAGGTGGATGTCATACCCATCCATTGTCAGTTGGTTCATTTTATAAATGACCGTTGCTAGAATAGGGTGATTCGTTTTCAGTCCAGTGTGTATATATATGTGTGTATGTGTATAAATGTGCATGTGTGTATGTGTATATGCGTGTGTATGTCTGTATGGATATGTATGTGTGGATGCCTGGATGTGTGCATATGTGCGTAGGTATATGTGTATCGGTATGGGTGTGTGTGTGTATGCGTGTATGTTTGTATGTGTATATGTGTGTATGTGTGTATGTGTGTATGGGCATATGTGTGTGGGGGCATGTGTGTATGTGTATATGTATGTATCCTGATCAGTAAGGAGTCTCGCATACTAGATCCTGATCAGGAAGGAGTATTGTGTCTTAGATCCTGATCAGTAAGAAGTCTCCTGTCTTAGATCCTGATCAGTAAGGAGTCTCGCATACTAGATCCTGATCAGGAAGGAGTCTCACCTATTAGATCCTGATCAGTAAGGAGTCTCCTGTCTTATATCCTGATCAGTAAGGAGTCTCGCATACTAGATCCTGATCAGGAAGGAGTCTTGTGTCTTAGATCATGATCAGTAACGAGTCTCCTGTCTTAGATCCTGATCAGTAAGGAGTCTCGCATAATAGATCCTGATCAGGAAGTAGTCTCACCTATTAGATCCTGATCAGTAACGAGTCTCACCTCTTAGACCCTGATCGGTAAGGAGTCTCGCATCTTAGTTCCTGATCAGGAAGGAGTCTCGCGTATTAGATCCTGATCAGTAAGGAGTCTCATGTCTTAGATCCTGATCTGTAAGTAGTCTGTAAGTGGCTGTAAGAGCCATTGGGCAACTTCGGAATGGGAAAGCAGTAGGAACAGACGATATCTCTTCCGAAATGTTAAAAGCTTTGGAGGGAGCTAGCATCACAAGGATAACTGCTCTTTTTAATGACATATATAACACCGGATATATTCCATCAGACTTAAGAAAATCTATATTTATTGCCCTTCCTACGAAACCAAAAGTGGTGGAATGCTTGGATTTCAGAACAATAAGCCTCATGAGCCATGTTATTAAAGCTTTACTCAAAATACTACTAGAAAGGATTAAACAAAAAATTAATCGATAGGTATCCGAAGAGCAATTTGGATTCAGACCAAACAGTGGAACAAGGGAAGCCATCTTTAACATGAGAACAATAATTGAGAGACACCTAGAAGTAGATAAGGATATATACATATGTTATATAGACTATGCTAAAGCATTTGACAAAGTACATCATAAGAAACTCATAGAAGCTCTACAAAAAAACGGTCTAGACGGTGAGGACATTCGGCTTGTGGCCAACCTCTACTGGGAACAGTATGCTGCTGTAAGAATTGGAGACTCATTGACACCAGAAGTGAAGATCAAATGTGGAGTGTGACAAGGATGTGTTCTACCACCTAGTCTTTTCAACATTTATATGGAAATGATTTTCAGAGAAATAGATGATATCATAGGAATAAATGTTGGAGGTGGAAATATCAATAACACGAGATACGCAGACGATACAGCACTGCTAGCCTTAACGTCAAATTGACTACAAGATATAGTGGATGAAGTAAAAGAAAAAAGTGAGAGATGTGGCCTCAAAATGAATGTAAAGAAGACAAAATCCATGGTTGTCAGCAGAAAGGAATACAAACCAAGAGAAGAGATAAAAGTTAATGGTGTAATCTTGGAGCAGGTAGAGTCATTTGTGTATCTGGGCCATTTAATAACTAGTGATGGCGGATGTGAAAGAGAGATTAAACGGAGAATAAACATTGCCAAAACAACATTTCTAAAGATGCAGAAAGTACTAACATCTAGAGACATAAATATAGAAACAAGACTCCAACTGCTAAAATGCTATGTGTGGTCTACACTTTTATATTGCTGCGAGACATGGACTTTGAAGAAAGCAATAACAACAAAGCTTCAGGCATTTGAAATGTGGCAATACAGAAGAATGTTAAAAATTCCATGGACAGCAATGATAAGCAACGTGGAGGTCCTAACAAGAATGAAAATAAAGAGACAGATAACACAAACGATCAAAAACAGAAAAATTAAATACTTTGGCCACCTGATATGACACCAGGAATCACAGAGAAGAATACTGGAAGGGATGATAGAAGGGAAAAGACCAAGAGGGAGAAGGAGAACAACATGGATGGACAACATCACTGAGTGGACAGCAATGAGCTATGCGGAATGCGTGAGAGGAACGAATGACAGGAAGATATGGAGGTCCATTGCAGCCAACCTTCTTCGAGAAGACGGCACCCATTGATGATGAAGTAGTATCATGTCTTACATCCTGATCAGTAAGGAGTCTCATGTCTTAGATCCTGATCAGTAAGGAGTCTCGCGTATTAGATCCTGATCAGTAAGGAGTCTTGTGTCTTAGATCCTGATCAGTAAGGAGCCTTGTGTCTTAGATCCTGATCAGTAAGGAGTCTTGTGTCTTAGATCCTGGTCAGTAAGGAGTCTTGTGTCTCAGATCCTGGTCAGTAAGGAGTCTTGTGTCTCAGATCCTGGTCAGTAAGGAGTCTTGTGTCTTAGATCCTGATCAGTAAGGAGTCTTGTGTCTTAGATCCTGGTCAGTAAGGAGTCTTGTGTCTTAGATCCTGATCAGTAAGGAGTCTTGTGTCTTAGATCCTGGTCAGTAAGGAGTCTCCTGTCTTAGATCCTGATCAGTAAGGAGTCTCGCGTATTAGATCCTGATCAGTAAGGAGTCTTGTGTCTTTGATCCTGATCAGTAAGGAGTCTTGTGTCTTAGATCCTGGTCAGTAAGGAGTCTTGTGTCTTAGATCCTGGTCAGTAAGGAGTCTTGTGTCTCAGATCCTGGTCAGTAAGGAGTCTTGTGTCTTAGATCCTGATCAGTAAGGAGTCTTGTGTCTTAGATCCTGGTCAGTAAGCAGTCTTGTGTCTCAGATCCTGGTCAGTAAGGAGTATTGTGTCTTAGATCCTGGTCAGTAAGGAGTCTTGTGTCTTAGATCCTGGTCAGTAAGGAGTCTTGTGTCTTAGATCCTGATCAATAAGGAGTCTTGTGTCTTAGATCCTGATCAGTAAGGAGTCTTGTGTCTTACATCCTAATCAGTAAGGAGTCTCATGTCTTAGATCCTGATCAGTAAGGAGTCTTGTGTCTTAGATCCTGATCAGTAAGGAGTCTTGTGTCTTAGATCCTGATCAGTAAGGAGTCTTGTGTCTTACATCCTAATCAGTAAGGAGTCTTGTGTCTTAGATCCTGATCAGTAAGGAGTCTTGTGTCTTAGATCCTGGTCAGTAAGGAGTCTCCTGTCTTAGATCCTGATCAGTAAGGAGTCTTGCATACTAGATCCTGATCAGGAAGGAGTCTTGTGTCTTAGATCCTGATCAGTAAGGAGTCTTGCATACTAGATTCTGATCAGGAAGGAGTCTTGTGTCTTAGATCGTGACCTGTGCAGATGTCCGTTCCTACTAGTACAGGAGCGGTGCAAGAATCCTTTTAGATCCTGAATGGTGTCAATGTTTCCATTTAACATTGCTGCAACACACCATATTGCAGCACATCACCCTGGAACACTTCACACCACATCTCATAGCAGCACATTATACCACAACACACAGTGCCACACCTCACCACACTGCACCACACCACACTGCACCACACCACTCTGCACCGCCCCCAGCTGCCCCACCCCACACTCGACCACATCACACTGCACCACTTCACACCATATTCCATAGCTGTACACTAAACCACAACACACCACACCACACCACACTGCACCACACCACACCACAACACACCACACCATACATCACCACACCAAACTGCACCAGACCACATCACACTTGGCAACACCATGCCAAACATCACCACACTGCATTACTTCAAATTCAATAGTGGCACACTGCAACATCACACCTTGCAGCACCACCATGCACTACACCACATCACACTCCACCACATCACACTCCACCTCATCACACTGCACCACACCACCCTGTTCCAAACCACCCCATTGTGGCACACCGCACCACATTACACACACCACTGTACACTTCATCAAACCCCACATCGGCACACTCCACCACACCACACTGCACCACACCACATTGCACCACACCACACTGCACCACACCACACTACACCACATCACACTGTACCAAACTACACTGCACCACACTACACTCCATTGTGGCACACCACACCACTGTACACTTCATCAAACCCCACATCTGCACACTGCACCATGCCACACTGCCCCACACCACACTGTACCACACCGCACTGCACCATGCCACACTGCACCACATCACACTGTACCACACCGCACTGCACCATGCCACACTGCACCACATCACACTGCACCACACCACACTACACCACATCACACTGAACCACACTACAGACTGCACCAAACCACACCACTGTACACTTCATCAAACCCCACATCGGCACACTGCACCATGCCACACTGCACCACACCACACTGCACCACACCACATTGCACCACACCGCACTGCACCACACCACACCACATCACACTACACCACACTACAGACGGCACCAAACCACACCACTGTACACTTCATCAAACCCAATATCGGCACACTGCACCATGCCACACTGCACAACGCCATACTGCTTAACACATTGCTGCACCACACCACACTGTACCACATCACATTGCCCCACCCCACACTGCACCACACCATGCTGCACCACAGCACATTGCCCCAGTGCTCCCACACCATGTTGCTCCAAACCACACTGCACCATACCACACTGCATCAAACAACACTACACCACAGCACACTGCACCATGCCAATCATCCACACTGCACCACACCATGCTGTCCCACACTGCCACACTGCACCGCACTATGTTGCACTAAAGCACACTGCACCCCCCCACTACACCAAACCACACTGCAGCACACCTTGCTGCACCACATCACACTGTACCACACCATGCTGCCCCACACTGCCACACTGCACCACAGCATGTTGCACCAAACCACACTGCTTCATACCACACTGCACCACACCATACTGCACCAAACCACACTGCACCACAGCACATTGCACAACACCACACTGCCACACTGCACCAGTGCACACTACACCACGCCACACTGCACCGCACCTTGCTGCACCACACCACACTGCACCATGCCACACTGCACCACACCACGCTGCACCACACCACACTGCACCACACCCCACTGCACCAAGCGACACTGCACCACACCACACTGCACAACACCACACTGCCACACTGGACCACTCCACACTACACCAAACCACACTGCACCACACCACACTGCACAACACCACACTGCCACACTGCACCACTCCACACTACACCAATCCACACTGCACAACACCACACTGCACAACACCACACTGCCACACTGCACCACCCCACACTACACCAAGCCACCCTGCACCACACCTTGCTGCACCACACCACCCTGCACAACGCCATACTGCCCAACCCCACACTGCACCACACCATGCTGTACCAAACCACATTGCCCACATCCCCCACACCATGTTGCACCAAGCCACACTGCACCACACCACACTGCCACACTGTGCCACACCATTCTGCACCAAGTCGCACCGCCATACTGTACCACACCATGTTGCAACACACCACACCACACCACCATGCACCACACTACACTGCACCACACCACACTGGCACACTGCACCACGCAACGCTGCACCAAACCACACCACTCGACACTCCATCAAACCCCATAGCGGCACACTGCACTGCCTCACACTGTGCAGCACCACTCTACACCGCATTGTCTGCTGGTACCCAGGAGCAGGTGCAGGTCTTCATGTTGCTCAGTCAGATGTGCCTTTATCCTTGCCCAACAGTCGGCCCATGACGGGTATCAAAGCTGGCCGCTGATTGGCTGAGGACCGCGTGACGACCGGACGTTTCCGCCAGGGGCAGCACCGCCATATCCACCTATCGGCTTTATTTACCATTTGCTGACCAGTTCCTGCTGCTGTTTCACTTAGGGTTTGTTGGCGAAGTGCACCTGACGTCATCATGTCACAATTGATATCGGTGTGTGCATTTAGTTATTTTGAGTAAATATACGATTTCCACACACAACGCGCCCTCTGACATCAGTGGCAGGAACTAATCTTGAGGCAGAAGCTCAGTGCAAAGCATGCTAGGTTGAAGAGGTATCATGGAAGATTTCTGCCACCAACCCGCCCTCTGATGTAGGTGGCAAGAACTAATGTTATGGGTAGCAAGCAGCACATTCTACAGGATGTTAAGTGTAAAGGTCTTCAACGCTAACCTACCTAGTTATGTCTGCACATTAATGGCAATATCAATATTTCATATCCATATTGTTATGTTTAATATCAATAGTAATATGTAATATCAATACTAGTTTGTTTAATATCAAGATTAATATTTAATATCAATATTATGTTGTTTGGTATCAATATTAATATATAATATTCACAATCCATAATAATTAATGTTATTGAAAGTAGATCAATGTGCAATGTTTATTGTAGTAAATTTATTGTAGTAAATTGACAATTATGTTATGGGTCAATTCAATTCAATTCATTATTGCGGAAATGAATTTATATATATAGATAGTCACTTTTTTCTGTGTCAAGTGCGACAGGTTTGTTATTTTTAATTCAAGTTAATGCATCATTTCTGACCCCAAAGTGAATGTTATTTACACAATTCGCTTGATGATGATCATGGTGATGATGATGACTATCATGATGATAGTGGTGGTGATGATGGTGATGAGGGTAATGGTGGTGGTGGTGATAAGGGTGATGGTGGTGGTGGTGATGAGGGTAATTATGGGAGTGATGATGATAGTGATGGTACTGGCGGTGGTGATGGTGATGATGGTAATTGTGATGTCGATGGTGACGATGGTGATGGTGATGGTGACGATGGTGGTGGTGATGGTGGCGGTGATGGTGATGGTAATGATGGTAATGATGGTAATGGTGATGGTAACGATGGTAATAGTGATGATGGTGGTGATGGTGCTGATGTAATAGGACGATGTATGACAATGTGGAAAGTGTCAGCGATGTCCTAATGTCTGCTGTGGCTTTGTTTAAGAGGCTGTCACATTAGTTTTTTTTGCGGGAGCGTACGGAGGTGTAGGCGCATTACATCATATATGTTGGCATACGCCACCATACGCCGCAGTACGCTATGCATGCACTATGCATAGGCCATCGTGTGCCGGCCTATGCCGGCTTATGCCGTTGTACGCTGCCATACGCTTTCTCCCATCCGTCCGTCCAAATTTGTTTGCGGGGGGGGGGGGGTGGGGGGGGGGGGGGGGATGCCCTAATAGGGGCAGCTGTCACTCAACTCCAGCTGCAGGTGGTGTCCATAATGTATGCAGGATGGCAGGGTGTGCTTGCCCATCGGCCCCGGGGTAACAGGTAGTTGCAGACAGTTACAATAAACATATATTACCTATGAACATCACGTCATAATCTCAGGCACTATGTATTATCATATTTTCCACATAGTCTCTTATCTCACACAGTGAGTGGGGCACCCATTGCTTCTCTGTTGCATAACCTTGTGTCCACTACTTCACCCGGGAATAGTAATGCTCTCTGCCAATATATAATTCCGAATCGAAAATCCATATATTTTTAATCCTGTTTTGGGAGATCAGCGGATACAAACCCATGGGTTTGTGGGTTCGAAACTGGGTCGACTAAAACAAGTGACTTAAAAATATATACTTGTCTCTTCCTAGCCTGCTACTCGGCATTACTAGGATAGGGCAAGGATGGGTTGGCTCAGTGTCAGGGTAATGTGACTGAGTGGGATATCAGATCATGGTGTTGGTGGCCTGATCTCCTAGTGGGGCAGCACTATAACGTCATCACGAGTGCGCACTGTCAGAAGTTGGTATTCGTCCTGATATGACCTTGTTCCTAGGATGCAAACAAGAACAGACAAAACAAAAATGCATTCAATCCCCAACCATTCCAACCAAAGATTTTAAACGCTACACTTGTCACTCCGCTCCCTGTCACTTGGATTATGTAGAGATGCGGTGGTGGAATGTCGAGCACCAAAGGAAGTATCTCATTGCCGAAGACCTTTAAGGCCCGGTCGCATACACATTAGTTGATCGCAGTTGAACATACCGGCATACATACTTCTCCGTCATGCTAACTTGGTAATAACGTGGGTGGGCCGTAAGTTCCGATTTAATCTTTGGACATGTTCAAAGGAGCGCTACGTTAGAGGCTAACATACTGTGGCAAAGTCTCTGTACTCTTAATGTACTCTAGCATGCTCGTGCATACTCGTGCATACTCTTGCTTACTCTAGTGTACTTGGACGTCATTGAATGTAGCAGAATGTAGTGGAGGCTAACCTACATTGAATGTATTTGAACATATTTGAACATAGTTGAACGTAGTGGAACATATTTGAACATATTTGAACGTATTTGAACATATTGAACGTAGTTGGACGTAGTTGAACGTAGTTGGACGTAGGTGAACGTAGTTGAACGTAGTTGAACGTAGTTGAACGTAGTATAATGTAGTTGAACATAGTTGTACATCATTGAACGTAGTTGAACATAGTTGACCATAGTTGAACATAGTTGAATGGACCAGCATCCATGCCATAGCACATTTATCTGGACCAAAACCTGCCATACCTTAACCTTTTTCACTGTAGTTGAACGTACTTACATGGTGGTTTGTGGTTGGGCCCATACACCTTGCAATGTGGCGAGATCCTCCTGTGGTGGATGATGTGTGCTTTGAGTTACAACTCCTCAATGATATGTTGGAGTTAATATAGTATTGTCACTGCGAATGAGGCTACAGTGCATGCCCAGCGGAGACTGCACCTCAGATGGCCCGAGCATGGCAGCAAGAAAGAGTTGACCCATGTGTATATATCCTATGTTCAACTACGTTCACTAACGTGTCTGTCACCAGGGCTTGACATTCCAGGATGGGTTCTTAACTGTCAGCTTTCTAGTTTATATTATATTTATTTTTAATGTACGCCTTCTTGGTTCTCGGTTTTAGTTTTACATTTGTGGCCTAGCCTTCCTATTATGGGCTATAATTGAAACCGTGTTAGTTCTGCAGACTGCTTGTTGTTGGCGGTCAGAGTAAACCAGATGCACAAAAGGACCAGCTCCCAGCGAACCGTCCCCAGGCGAGACAGCTTTCGTCCGGTCAATATTTGATTTGTCAGACTACATCAATCATCGACACTGAAGCCCTCATCTTCAGGCCGCACGTGGCCATAGTTATCTACACAAGTAGTGTGTCAGTGATGATATACGTCAGTAATGGTAAATGTTGGAAAGTGGTGGAGATTGCATAATTTGGCTTTATTTGTTTTCTTCGAGCGCATGTAAAGCCACATAGTCCGAGAAAAGTATCACTTTGTCAAAACCAAAACAATTATCTAGATTTGCGTCCTACATATCTCAGACTGTTGGCGTGCTTTGCAAAATTAATTTGGCAAGTTTTCACTTCAAATATCTCCAACGTTAATCATTTAAAAACAAGGGGAGTAACAAGACTATTATGCCCGGTCACATACACGTTAGTGGATGTTGTTGAATGTAGGGGAACGTAGTGGAGTCTAACCTGTGTCAAACATGGTGTAAGTATGTGAAACTATGTTGAAATATATTGAGGTATGGCAGGTTTTGGTATGGATAAATACGTTACTGTATGTTATGGAATGGATGCTGGTAAGTTCAACTACGTTCAACTATGTTAGCCTCCCCTATGTTCACCTACGTCCATTAACGGCTATGTGATCAGGGCTTCGTCCAAGTATGCTAGAGTATGCTAGCACACACTAGAGCACACTAGAGTATGTTAGAGTACATTAGCATCACAAATGCAAATTAAGCCTCTAACATAGCGCTCTTTTGAACATGTCCAAAAATTAAATAGGAAATCACGGCTCACCCACGTTGTTACGAAGTTAACATCACAGACAAGTATGGGTGCCGGTACTTTGAACTATGTTCAACTACGTTCAACTATGTTCAACTACGTTCAACTACGTTCAACTATGTTCATTTACATTCACCTGTGTTCAACTACATTCAACTATGTTCAACTACATTCAACTACGTTCAACTACATTCAACTACGTTCAACTACATTCAACTACGTTAGCCTCCACTACGTTCAACTACTTCCACTAACATATATGTGACTGGGGCAGTACTGTCTAGTGGCGAAAACAAGTCATTAGACTTAACCGTTATTGGAAGTATAAATACACCCATCACAAAGAAAAGAGATGGGTGATTATTTAGCGGTAGTAATATCGATGGTTGGTTAGGTAACACAGGTGGATGAGTAGTTGTGACTTAATTTCCTGGACGGAAGAGCAGCAGGTGTTGGTGGAATCTTAGTTGTATGTGGGGTAGGCGCGGGTGGGTTGCCAGAACTCAGTCAGGTGAAACAGACGTGCTCGATGTTACTGAGATGAGTGGTGGAGGAGATTACTGAAATCACGTGACGAAAGCTTAAAACTGCATAGTCCAATGAAAACATCAAATTTGTAAAACCAAAACAATTATCTAAATTTGATTTTAAATATCTACCTTAGACACTGGTGTGTGTATTAAACATGTGTCACCACATAGAAGGGAATCATGAAGCAATTTAATAGAATCCGTTACCACAGTGCCTAATGGCCCTGTCATACTACGACGTAATGCGGTAGTGTAAGCCGATGTAGGTGAAATTTGGCCATTACGTCGAGATACGTCGAGATAAGTTACTCATTCATTAAGCCTACGTCGAGATACATCCAGCTACGTCAAGTTAAGTTGAGATACTGTGACACACGTCAAGATTTTGGACATACCCAAATCTTTCGACATAGCTCAACGTAAATGCCATTACGTTGGGTTATGTTGGGCTGACGTTGGGTTCACGTTAGGCTTACGTTGAGATATGTTAGACATTTGTCAGAGCTCTGTTGGTCTGCATTGAGCTATGTCGATTTACGGTAGACTGACGGAGAGCCGGGAGGAACGTGCAGCCTGCAAGCTGACAACGTGGTGTTAACGTATCTCGACGTAGGTCTAATGTGTCTCTGACGTGTGTCTAACGTTAGTCTACCATAAGTCTAACTTGTCTTGAAGTATTTGATGTCGTTGACAAACGGCTGGTGTGTGCATAACATATGTAACGTGCTCCAACATTCTTCGAACGTAAGCGAACATGCTGTGAACGTGGTGTGAACGTTTTGCCTCGGTGTCCATATGCTGAGCACGCTGGACTGTCATTAGACTGACGGTCCTCACTTGTGGGCCTGACATTGACTCGCCTTAGAATTACGATAGAGTCACACATAGCTACGTTAGGGCAGGCATAATTATGTGAGTCCTATGCTGAGCTGTCGCTAGGGTTTCGCTAGGCTAACACCAAGCACAGCTTTTTTGTTTACGTTCTAACTCATTTAGACACGTTAAAACTATGTTGGACCAACGTTTCACCTATGTCCACTACGTGGCATTGACATCCAATTTGGCCCTGAAACACCAAGAATCTTTACGTATTTCAACGTGAAAACGTGATTTTTACGTTGCCCACTTGCTGCCCTGGTACATCACAAAGGTTAGGTGCCAGTTGTTGCATGCTTGCCAAAATTAGCTTTGCATGTTTGCACTTCAAATATCTAAAAACTATCAATTTAAAATAAAAGTGATGTCAAACTAAAGTAAAGTTGATTATAACAATGAACCTAATATATGTATCTCAGAAAATAACAAAAATTCAAAACCATCGGACTATGCAACGTTAAGAATGCCCACAAGGCACTCCGATATGGATGGGTAGCGGCAGACACTCATCCCACAGTGTGCTATACCAGTCGAGTATATCACAGTGAGAGGACATATATGTCAAAGGTCAGCAGGCATTGCACTGCACTTCACAGCACTGACAGTCACGAAGCAACCTTTTCCATTGTTTTGGAATCCCAAGAGAAGATTGCCATCTGGCAACACTGACCGCTGTCTATCTTGATCTAAATGCTTTCAGATTTCTTGTCGGTTCATTGAAAGCCAATTGAATCATTGGAGACGTCCTCTTCTCTCCGGTTGAAAAACGCTCCCTGGGATTATTGATTAATGAATGCGAGTATTGAACGGACATAACATTTCTATTCCACTTATTCTTTGCATTAAAAGGCTTTGGATTGATTGTGCATATTAGTCTAGCAGTTTGGACTCGTCTCCTAAGCTGAAATATCACATATCAGGGCAGGTTGTTTTATCATTTCGTAAATGAAATCTGTATCCATCAAATGAAGTAATGTTCTCATTGGCAGGACGCTGGTCCATGCCTGCAGCACACTCTCCTATCTGACATGGGAAACAAAGGCATAACAGGGCCGTACACAGCTTGCTAATCAGGAAGGATGTTGTTTTAATTTAAGTGCAATGTGTGTTTAAAGCATCGGGTCGAGTGTACAGCAAAGTGTTGGGAGGCGTAGCGAGGTGTACGCTGAAGCTCTCACCGACGTGCTGGGTCTTCATTTCATTCCGCTCTGAGAGACCAGCGCAACTGTCACCACGTATTGCCGACCAGATACGGCGCCCACCCCCCACCCCGCAGGTAGTGCGATCAGCTCCCGGCCGAACCTCACCGATCGTTTAAACGCGTCGTAGCTTGTCGGTATCTTTGCTGGTGATCGGCGGTGCCCGGTAACGATCGGCGATGTTCCGCATTGCTCGGGGGTGCTGGGCGGGACTCGGGCATATACAAGGGCATATGTGATTCTAGATAAAGATTCCAATTGCCGATTTGTTCTAACAATATATTGTTCATAATGACACACTTTAATTGAATGCAACCTTGGTTGCTTATACCCCAGTCACACTACAATTTGCAACCACTTTACATCCACCTTAGACCAAAGAACCCACACTCACCAGTGACACCCAGACGTCGGCAACCATTGTTTTGGTAGCAAGGACGTCATGGCTGAATGAGGGTTTTTTGGTCTAAGGTGGTCGCAAAGTGGTCGCAAGCTGTAGTGTGATTGGGGTATAAGCTGGAAGAGCACCCATACAGTGACCTTACTACGTGCTTGTCGTTAAGTAAAACTCAACTCAAAAGGAAGACTGGATCCTGGTATGCTTGCCCTCCGCCCCTCGCGGAGGGCTTTGCGATACTTACCCTCGCTTTCAGACCGGAAGTCGATCCGATCACTGGCGTCTGGCGCAGTCAGACCAGAAGTGGAGCCGATCACTGGCGTCCGGCTGAACTTCTCTCCTTACAGAATGTTCCCAAAAGCCGCTTCCCTAATTGCGATGTCACCTACCGGTATCAGCCGGCAGGCGGCGCGCCGGGAGGCGGCTGAGTGGGCGATGTTCCGCCATGTCATGCCCTCTAATTGGTTGGCTCCTTCTCGTCTGCTCGCTTGTAATTGGTTGTCTGTGGATGGTGGTGAAAGGCTGGGTACTGGTACCAGAGAGAGTGGTCTGTCAATGTGCTTATAACATGGGGGCAAAGCAGTTATGACATGTGTACCAGGTTTGTTTGTGTTCTTTTATTCTATTAACTAGAACTGGTTATGCTAGGTTTATGCATTGTTTGCTTTATATTATATCTGCGAGATTTAAGTTAGCACCAAGTAAGGCGATCTATTTAATATTATTTAACACCAGCCACTTGATGAGAACCAGTCTTTTTCAGGTATTGTCCTGTATCCTATTTCGTGTAAATTATATATTTAAAATAATATGTATTTACTTCCGGTGAAGAAGAACCAGAACCAGAAATTTGGTTTGGAGGGAAAATCCTCTGATTGGACCCACATAAGGGTATACCGATCATTTGTTAAGTCAACACTTTGAAGGAAAAGAGGTTGTTACAACGGTCTGAAACCGCATGCGACTCGTCCCGAAATGAAGTAGGCCTGCATGTATGCAATTGACCAGGTATCCAGGTCACTCAGTACTGCCTCAACCTGCACATAAACAAAGCTTCATAACTAACAACTACACGGAAGTACAACACAGAACAAGCCAGCAGTGTCAGCGTATATAACACCGCATCGACATAATATTTGCATAATCAATTGTATATTATATAGATCTAGAGTTTGCAATTGTCAGATTCTAATTCTGATATAATCCTGGAGTTTGCAGACGTATGTAGCTGATCATGTCATTTATAGGTCATATTAGTATTATCTACTTATGTATATCTGATCACGTGACAGTGGTTGTGAATATTGATTGGCAGAGGAAAATACCACAGATCTCTGTCTATATTCATATCAAGCCGAACTCAGTTGACACAAATTAGCTGTGCGCCTCCTTCAGGGTTATCTTTGTCATGTGACTGTTATCCGAATCGAATCAGCCAATCAGATTCTGCGGGTGACAGTTAAATTTGGTATAACACTGAAATATTAATCGGATTATCAATCACAATGCCAATCATCTATAAATATATCCCAATGTTAACAAACTAAACCAGTGCACCATCATATATTATTTTGTGTCAGTAGTGAAAGTGTGTTTGGGTCGGATTCACTGCGGGTAACGCTTGCATTTAGTACAGCACTACACTATTAAGCTAATTATCAATCACAATACCAATTGTCTAGTAAATAACCGATGCACCATAATAAACTTATGTTCTGTTGTAGCAATAACAATATATGTTGGAAGGATATAGTGAGAATGTGTTTGGGAAAAAGGCCAGGTTATCAGGTCAGCAGATCTTGTTGCATGTATTTCTACAGAGTGCAGCTCTCTGATGATGTTCTGGGGGTAAGGCAGACAAAGCGCACATTATGATGTTGTGAGGGTAAGGCAGACAAAGCACACGTTATGATGTTGTGAGGGTAAGGCAGACAAAGTGCACGGTATGATGTTGTGAGGGTAAGGCAGACAAAGTGCACGTTATGATGTTGTGAGGGTAAGGGAGACAAACTGCACGTTATGATGTTGTGGGGGTAAGGCAGACAAAGCACACGTTATGATGTTGTGAGGGTAAGGCAGACAAAGTGCACGTTATGATGTTGTGAGGGTAAGGGAGACAAACTGCACGTTATGATGTTGTGAGGGTAAGGGAGACAAACTGCACGTTATGATGTTGTGGGGGTAAGGCAGACAAAGCGCATGTTATGATGTTGTGGGGGTAAGGCAGACAAAGCACAGGTTATGATGTTGTGGGGGGAAGGCAGACAAAGTGCACATTATGATGTTGTAAGGGTAAGGGAGACAAACTGCACGTTATGATGTTGTGGGGTAAGGCAGACAAAGGGCATGTTATGGTGTTGTGGGGGTAAGGCAGACAAAGCACATGTTATGATGTTGTGAGGGTAAGGCAGACAAAGCCCATGTTATGATGTTGTGAGGGTAAGGCAGACAAAGCCCATGTTATGATGTTGTGGGGGTAAGGCAGACAAAGCACACATTATGATGTTGTGAGGGTAAGGCAGACAAAGCCCATGTTATGATGTTGTGAGGGTAAGGCAGACAAAGCCCATGTTATGATGTTGTGGGGGTAAGGCAGACAAAGCCCATGTTATGGTGTTGTGGGGGTAAGGCAGACAAAGCACATGTTATGATGTTGTGAGGGTAAGGCAGAGAAAGCCCATGTTATGATGTTGTGAGGGTAAGGCAGACAAAGCCCATGTTATGATGTTGTGGGGGTAAGGCAGAGAAAGCCCATGTTATGATCTTGTGAGGGTAAGGCAGACAAAGCCCATGTTATGGTGTTGTGGGGGTAAGGCAGACAAAGCACATGTTATGATGTTGTGAGGGTAAGGCAGAGAAAGCCCATGTTATGATGTTGTGAGGGCAAAGCAGACAAAGCCCATGTTATGATGTTGTGGGGGTAAGGCAGAGAAAGCCCATGTTATGATGTTGTGAGGGTAAGGCAGACAAAGCCCATGTTATGGTGTTGTGGGGGTAAGGCAGACAAAGCACATGTTATGATGTTGTGAGGGTAAGGCAGAGAAAGCCCATGTTATGATGTTGTGAGGGTAAGGCAGACAAAGCCCATGTTATGATGTTGTGAGGGTAAGGCAGACAAACCACACATTATGACGTTGTGGGGGTAAGGCAGACAAAGCGCACATTATGATGTTGTGGGGGTAAGGCAGACAAAGTGCATGTTATGATGTTGTTGGGGTAATGGGGCTGTCACACTACGACGTAACGACGTCAACGTAGGGAGAACGTGAAGAACGTTGAACTTCTCGGCGTAGTATGCAAATTTGGGCACAAGTTGAACGTGGATGCAGCGTAGTGGACGAGAACGTAACGTTGGTAAAGCATAGTGATACCGTCAGTCACGAGAGAGGACAACGTCACTACGCTCACGGAACGTTATGAACGTTATTCCATCGCCAGAAGAACGTTACATGACGTTAGCTATGTAATGAGACGTTGAACGTGCGTTGAATGCACGTTCTCCTGACGTTTTCCTGACGTTCTCCTGACGTTTTCCTGACGTTCTCCTGACGTTCCCATTAAGCCTCGTAGGCTTTTGCACTTGGTTTAATGTGGGTCAACGTAGTGGAACGTAGTGGAACGTAGTGGAACGTAGTGGAACGTAGTGAGCAGCGTGGAAAATAACGTCCGTTTAAACGTCATTGACGTTCACTGAACGTGAACAGAACGTACGGCGAACGTAAACCCTTACGTTCGCCCTACGTCCAAAGTTTTGAACATGTCCAAAACCTTGACGCAACTCGACGTAACACGACGTAATGTGACGTGGCTCGACGTCATTCTAACGTCATTTTGACGTCATCATGACGTAACCCAACGTCATGACGAAAAATGATCACGTTAGGCTCACGTTGGCTCGTCACGTCGTAGTGTGACAGGGGTATTAGGCAGACAAAGTGCACATTATGATGTTGTGAGGGTAAGGTAGACAAAGCGCACGTCATAATGTTGTGAGGGTAAGGCAGACAAAGTGCACATTATGATGTTGTGAGGGTAAGGTAGACAAAGCCCACATTATGATGTTGTGGGGGTAAGGCAGACAAAGCACATGTTATGATGTTGTAGGGGTAAGGCAGAAAAAGCACATGTTATGATGTTGTGGGGGTAAGGCAGACAAAGCGCACGTTATGCTTCCAGTGGAAATTCGAACCCACACATCTAGTCATTCTGTGGCTATAGTCATAACCATTAGACGACTTAGGCTCACTGATGCAATCACCGTATCCATACCCACCTGGCGATGTGGCTCCTTGCTCACTGCACAGTGGAGCCTACCACACGCATCCTACTGAGATTGTAAGTCTTTGAATAGGTTTGCGTCCATAAGTCGGTTAATGCTTATGATTGCACGCCTACATGGAATGCACTTACATTTACCTAACTACACACAGTAGAATCTACAACCATGCAACAAGTCACGTGTGCACAATCCAGGTCACAGCAACCAGTTTCATTGACGAGACACAAAGAACGTCAACATCCTAGTGGGAGTTGAAGCAATCATTTCTGTCAATCCTGGGTCTATCATTCCAAGTATAACCTATTTAGGATATGTGAAACAATCAGCCTGTCCACGTGTAACTTCTGTCCATTAGGTTTCTTGCCTACAAGGTCAGTGCATACTATTCTAGTAGGTTTATTTTCGGATGTTATTCTAGTAATTAATTGGAGGCTTATACTACATGCTGGCGGATATACTACACATACACTCTTAAATATTCACTTTGTTTTAGCAATACGCTACATAAGAGTTGTCGTTAAATAAGCATCCAGCCAGCCAATAAGGCACGGCAAATATGGCCTTTAGGAGACCCTGTTGGAAACCAGTCTCAGTTCATTAAAGCACGACCACGTCTGATTATTTAGACTACACTACAATTCATTTTACGACTCTGGCCTGTTATATTAAAAGGTGCCGTCCTCTGATATCCTCGTGACTCCAACAAGATGGGTCCGGTTAGTATATATTGAGATACGACTGTTTCTGCTTATTTTCTGAATTACTCGCCGAGTCCGAAGTATCATATTCAAGATATAACATTCTAAATTGGAGAGGGGAAACACACTTTCGGAGAGAACAAATTCCGTTCCTTCGAAAAGCACCTAAATAGTTGCTTCTGTAAGTAATATCCCAGCTTGACTCCACGCAGGAACTAAGGCAACGCATTCTATTACCCAGAACTCCCCGCGCCCCATGCCCCGCGCCCCGCGCCCCGCGCCCCGCGCCCCGCGCCCCGCGCCCCGCGCCCCGCGCCCCGCGCCCCGCGCCGCGCGCGCCCCGCGCCCGCGCCCGCGCCCGCGCCCCGCGCCCCGGCCCCGCGCCCCGCGCCCCGCGCCGCCCCCGCGCCCGGCCCCCGGCCGCCCCCGCGCCGGCCGCGCCGGCCCGCGCCGCGCCCCGCGCCCCGCTAATGCGTAGTTATATCTGAGAGGGGCGCCACTTTTGCGAGCAACTGATGGGCAGGTTGACCGGTTGGAGTATAGTCCCTGCAGAGCGATCAGTCATGAGACCCTCGCCGGTGTAAGAATCTGTTCCTGCCCGTCGGTAATGTGGGCTTTCAATGCAACATTAACTGGCGATCACGACTGAGTGATATATCGGTCAGCTGGGCACTGCTGCGATGGCGGCGGCGTTTAGCGCTGACGGCGGGTGGGGGAGGTCACGTGATTCATACGGAATCAGCCGGCATCATGACCTCAATTTATGGATTTGTGAGTTGGTTTAAATTGCACTACATTTTTATCGTAGTATTTGTTAGCACTTTGCACCCTAGCAATATTTAAGGTCGTATTCTGATGGGTACCGATTTGCGAGAGTGCGCATTGAAAGCGACTTTATAGAACTGCTCCACCGGCACCATGACCCGATATACCATCGAGTCACATTATCCTCATAATTAGTAAACCCATCCTTCCCAATGTCCAGTAATGCATAACACCAGTGATTTCTTTTGACTCGGTCGGGGTTGGAAACTATAACCTCCCAGGTGGGAAACGAATGCGGCATGCACTCTTAGCTATTCAGACACCTGGGGCTGTATGCATGACGAGTAAGTTATCGCCCCTGAGGGTAAGGACCAAGTTCGGGGTAGCTATCGCTGAGGGTAGGAAATGTGTCATGGGGTATGCATGAAGCCAAATCAGCGAGGAGGTAGGTACCCTAGCAGTTATTTATAGATTTGGGAAATCCCTCTGTGTTTGTAGCCATATATTAGGCTCAAATATATTAAATGCGATCATATTTAACAGAATTACATACCCAATAAGTGAAATTTTATCAATTTAACCCTAAATTCGAAGCATTATTAAGGCTACCGCTGCATTGGCGGCGATATTAATAGTGTCGAATCGACGAATGTAAAGTAAAGAAATCGCCGCCGCCGCCTCGACGTAGCGTCCAATATACCCCTGTCACACTACGACGTTTCTCTCCAATGCGTGGCGACGTGTCCTTTTTTGGTGAAACGTCTCTGTCTGTGTCTCTGTCTGTGTCTCTCTGTCTGTGTCAGTGTCTCTGTCTGTCTCTGTGTCTGTCTCGGTGTCTCTGTCTGTATCTCTGTCTGTGTCTCTGTCTGTGTCTCTGTCTGTGTCTCTGTCTGTGTCTCTGTCTGTGTCTCTGTCTGTGTCTCTGTCTGTGTCTCTGTCTGTGTCTCTGTGTCTGTGTCTCTGTGTCTGTGTCTCTGTGTATGTGTCTCTGTCTGTGTCTCTGTGTCTGTATCTGTATGTGTCTGTCTGTGTCTCTGTATGTGTATATGTATGTGTCTCTGTCTCTGTGTCTGTGTCTCTGTGTCTCTGAGTGTCTGTGTATGTGTCTCTGTCTGTGTATGTGTCTGTGTCTATGTATGTGTCTCTGTGTGTGTCTCTATGTCTCTTTGTCTGTGTGTGACTCTGTGTGTCTGTGTGTCTGTGTCTCTGTGTGGGTGTCTCTGTGTCTCTCTCTGCCTGTGTCTCTGTCTGTGTGTGTGTCTCTGTGTATGTGTGTGTGTATTTGTGTCTCTGTGTGTGTCTCTGTGTATGTGTGCATGTCTCTGTGTATCTGTGTGTGTGTCTATGTGTCTCTGTGTGTGTGTCTGTTTGTGTGTCTCTGTGTCTCAGAGAGAGAGACAGATGCGAGGCACAGACAGAGACAGACGGAGACACAGACAGAGACACAGACAGAGACACAGACAGATACACATACAGAGACAGACACAGAGACAGAGACACAGACAGAGACACAGACAGAGACACAGAGACACAGACAGAGACACATACAGATACAGACACAGAGACACAGACAGAGACACAGACAGAGACACAGACAGAGACACATACAGAGACAGACACAGACAGAGACACATACATATACAGAGACAGACACAGAGACACAGACAGAGACACAGACAGATACACATACAGAGACACAGACAGACACATACAGAGACAGACACAGAGACACAGACAGAAACACAGACAGAGACAGATACACATACAGGGACAGACACAGAGACACAGACAGAGACACAGACAGAAACACATACAGAGACACGTACAGAGACAGACACAGAGACACAGACACAGACACAGACAGAGACACAGAGACAGAGACAGAGACACAGACACAGACCCAGACAGAGACACAGACACATACACATACAGAGACACATACAGAGACAGACACAGAGACAGACACAGACAGAGACACATACACAGACAGACACAGACAGAGACACAGACTCGATGCTTTAATTTGATTTTTAACGCTGACGGGTCGCCGGTGAGAAACGTTGTAGTGTGACAGGGCCGGCGGCGGAGGCGGTTTGTTTACTGTACGTTCGTCGATTCGAAAATATAACTATTAATATCGCCACCAATGCGGTGGTAGCCTTAATAACGCTTCGAATTTAGGGTTAAATTGATCAAATTTCACTTATTGCGTATGTAATTCTGTTAAATATGATCGCATTCAATAGATTTGGCCCGAGTCGGTCCCTACCCCCAGCCTTATATCTGCTACTGGGTAGGGGTAGCTTACCCAACTTTTACCCCCCCGGGGTAGCCTTACCCCAGACACATGCATAGCAACTTTTCGCCGCTACCCCGGAAATCCCCACTACCCCGAGAGGTAGAGCGCTACCCCTGTGTCATGCATACGGGCCCTGGTCTTTGGTTTTCTGTTTATATGTACTTTAACTTAACTTCAGTGTGTTACTTAATATACTCCACACGGCTACCAACACACTCTCCATGCATATAATAGGATATTCAGAAAGGACTGACCTGTGACTGACATGCCGACTCACAGCTACAGCTTACACACTGGAAGTTAGGGTGTGTCTCCTTCCACGTCCTGTCCTTCACTGCAGACCCTATAGGCCCGGTCACATACACGCTAGTGGACATAGTTGAACGTAGTGGAGGCTAACGTACTTGAATGTAGTTGAACGTAGTTGAACGTACTGGCATCCATACTTCTCTGTCATGCTAATTTGGTAATATCATTGGTGGGCCATGATTCCAATTTAATCTTTGGACATGTTCAAAAGAGCGCTACATTAGAGGCTAACATACTGTGGCAAAGTTTCCTTATACTTAATGTTCTCTAGCATAGTCTAGCATACTCTAGCATACTCTAGCATACTCCAGCATACTCTAGCATACTCTAGCGTACATTATCATGCTTGGACTTAGTTGAACATAGTTGACCATAGTGGAGGCTAACATATGTTGAATATAGTTGAACCTAGTTGAATGTACCAGCATCCATGCTGTAACGTATTAATCTGTACCAAAACCTGGTGTACATTAACATTTTTCACCATATCTTAACTGTAGTTTAACGTACTTACACCACGTTTGACCCAAGTTAATCTATCCTACGTTCAACTACGTTCACTAACGTGTATGTGACTAGGGCTGAAACTTCCAAGGGTCAAGGTTGAGGTGCAGTAGAACGGTGGTCCTTTGAATGTTCTCGGTACATGTAATTAGGTCAGGTGAGAGTGAAATTATGCAAAGATGTGAAGACAGGAGAACTGTTGTCAGTTGATAATTGTAGGTGAAGATTGCCCAGGAGACCAAAGTATGGTGCCATTATACATAGAGTAAGAAGCGACACCCATCTAGCTTAATGGCCAAAGCATAGTTAGCGACACTGCTCTGGCCTTCAGTTCAAAGCATAGTGGCATTAGAGCTAGAGTAAGAATGGACACTAACATATATTGTATATCACATCATAATATAGAGTAAGAAGAATTCGCATCAGTCTAGTTTGAACTATCATGAATATAGGAAGAAGCGACACTGCTTTGACCATTGGACCAAAGGAAGGCGTCAATTTATATACAGTAAGAAGGGACACTTCCATAGCAAATTATTGTATCAGTATGCACACATTTGTTTTTGTTTTTGTGTTTGTTGATGCTGTGTTTATACTGTCCATAGCATGTAAGTTTGAGTGCTTGGGCCAGCTGTAGTAGTGGTTTAATCTAATCACACAGTCGGAGGTGATAAGATGTTTTTGTTTCTCACACAGAAGCAGGTATATGGTGTTTATTTAGCATCAGGTGTTCTGATAGGTATATTGTTTTTATTTTCTGATCACCTTTGTAGTGGGTACGAATAGTATATTAGTTTTTTGGTTTTAGTTGTTTGTTTTACTGCTACTTATGAACTATCCTACTCTACATTTATAGGCTTGTACATAGTTTGTAGCTGGTTGTTATCTACTGAGGGTGGTCCAGATTACCCCCTTGGGGCAGCCCAGTTTGTGGGCCGTGACCTATCACATGCCCTTCTGGGGTTTTGCCCCAGGGTCTTTTCAGGGTCTCTCTTGTTTTACATATATATATTTTTGTATTTTTTTAGATCAGAAGTTTCTGTTTTTGATGGTTTGTGGTTGTTTGTTATCTACTGAGGACAGTCCAGGTTTCTCCCTTGGGGCAGCCCATTTTGTGGGCCATAACCTATCACATGCCCATCTGGGGTTCTGGCACTAGGGTGTCATCAGCGTCCTCCCGTGTTTACATAGATATATCTTATATGTCTTTAAATCAGGGATTTGTCTTTCTTTTACTGATTGGGCATTCCATGCCTTAGCAGCCATTTCTAATGTGCTCCTATCATGGGCTTTTATGCATCTCCTTGTTTGTTTTATTAGTGGTGCATTGTTTATTTGTGTATCTCTGGTTGGTTGCTTTTGGTATTTCCTATCGCAACTGTACCCAAATGTGAGTGTTTTGAGGTGTCTTTTATTTCTTTAGCAATTTTCCTTTGGTTTGCATGTGCAGGTCATAGGTGGGGTGCATTCTGTCCATGCTGAGACATATTTTGAATGCTTTATTTTGTAGGATTTGCTCTTGTTAAGCAGTTCTTGCTTTGCTCCCATGTATATTGTGTCTCCATAGTCAGAGTATGGGAGTACAATTCCTTTGAAGACCCTTATTGATATTTCTTGTGTTATGAATTTTCTTAATTTGCAAATAACTAGAGTTCATGATTTATCTTTTGTCTGATTTTTGTCACACATAGATGGTAGTTTAGTTGGCTGTCCAGCTCTAGGCCTAAGTATCTGTAGTGCTTTACTTTTTCCAGAACCTGGTTTCCTGGTTTGCACTGGGCATTACTTTCGGGTAGTGGTCTATGTGAGAAGAGGACTTTTTTGGATTTGCTGGCATTTATGGTTATTTGATTAGATTTGTACCAGTCATCCAGTTTCTGTAGTAATTTATGTTGTTTATTTGTTATCTCTTCCTTAGTGTTGCCCTCAGAATATATGATAGTATCATCTGCATATAGCTGGAGGCATTCAGTGTCTAGCCACTTCTCTAAGTCATTTACATATATTATGAAGAGTAGTGGTCCTAGGACTGACCCTTGTGGGACTCCACATGTAATTGTTTTGCATTCTGATATGCTATTTTCTACTTAGGTTTGTTGTCCCCTATTTCTCAGGTAGCATTAAATCCAGTTTGTTGTGGCTGATTGTATGCCTACTTGGTTGAGTTTTTGAAGTAGTATCTTGTGATCTCCTGTGTCAACAGCCTTGCTGAAGTCTATGAATGCTGCCCCTGATATTTATTTTTTGTTCATTGATGCCAGTAAGTCACTGTTGAGTATGGCTATGTTTTTTTATGTGGAGTGGAGTTTTCTGAAGCCCCCTTGTCTTCAGTTTAGTATGTTATTTTTGTCCAGGTGTTCATTTATGTGCCTGTGTAGTATTTTGTCAATCAATTTGCCTGGGGCCCCTAGGGTTGATATGGGTCTGTAGTTGCCCATGCTTTGTTTATCTCCACCTTTATGGAAGGGGGTGATAGTGGCCGTGACATAATAAAGCGAGACAGCTCTGGCCTGGAGAACTAATCATGGCGTCATTGTGCATACAATAAGAAGTGACACTCCTCTTGTCATTATACATGGAGTAAGAAGTGACACCCTTCTACAGTAGCCCATTCACCCCTGTTTGTTCTACACTCTCCATATCCATGCAATTGTTCTATGTAATAATAGTTAATTATGTTATAAGATATATGATGTGGTATTAATTAGCCATATCTGAAATAAAACGTTTAGTCATGTATACACAGGATTTATTGTTTACCTTCATAGTTTAAGTATGACAAATACATATATGTGCTCTATATTCTATTATGGGAATATAAACAAGGACACAATCACTTATCAGTTCTCTCTATATTAGTTATTACCTACTGTACTACTGTCATAGGAGTTAGTTATTACCTACTGTACTACTGCCATAGGAGTTAGTTCCTGCCTCCTCCACTAGGGGGCCACCTGTGAGTGGCTCCTGGCCCCCGATACCAGCTGCGTCTGGTCACTACTGCTGCCAGACCCACTTGGATGGTCAGATTCTGTCAGATTCTGTATAACTGGTCTTCCTTATTTCACTGCTACTTGCCTTATCCTAATAAGGCAGATCACCAGACTAAGTAGTGACAACAAAACACTTATAAGTCAATGGTATAATTCGGCCAGGGTTCATACCCAGAACCTGCAAAATTGGAAGTGGGTAGAGTCCGATGGTTTTGAGTGTCTGTCACTTTTCTGTGAGTTTCAGATTGTTTTAATCTACTTTACGTTTAGCTTGATGTAACTTTTATTTTAACTGGCTAACTTTGAGATATTTGAAATGAAAACGTGCCAAATTAGTTTTGTCAAGGTTGCCAAAACTCTGACACCATATGCCCTCTGCAGCATCCAGTTCTATTAAATTGAGTGAGTATTCCCTTTTAGGTGGTAATAAGTGCTCAATTAGTGCATTACTATCTAAGTTAATTATGTAGAATCAAATCTAAATAATTGTGTTGGTTTTAAAAAGGTTATGCTTCATCACACTCTGCAACTTTAACCACTCACCTCCTTAAAGTGTACACTTTAACCACTCACCTGATTAAAGTGTAGACTTCATTTCAGTCCGTGTTGTACCAGTCCCACAAGCAAATCGTGCAAATCAAGAAGTGTGCTAACATGGAATTAGCATATCGGACAACTATTCAACGCAGACTTGAGCAACAATCTGAACAATCAATTAACTTGAATCAAGAGATTCTCACTGCAAGTAACATCCGCAGAAGTCACCATATTCCGGACGTTGTGGAGTCGATCTAATGTAAAACAAGATTTGGCAATTTTCTTGGATTTTGAAAGTTACAAGCCTGAACAGAATGATACTAGCACACCATAATTTGTCACTGAGACAAACTCGCCCACTCCTAAGCTGGAATTACGAATTGATGGTTCATTAACGCTTCTCATTAAATATAGCACCTTCATTCACTGGCTTCCTTAAATCCCCTAATGGGAAAAGTAATATGGATTTTACAGTCAAAGAAATGTTAAGGTATTGCCTCAATTAATTAATTAATTAATTAATGCAAAGCAACCCGTGAGATACCAGGCAAATGGGCAGCATGGTTACTAAGGCAACCTTTATGTTTTCATCTGTATTGTGGGTCATACAGTGTTGCCGTTGTAAGGTTCCGTAATCCGCTATTTTATGTTAGCTTCCGTTATCTTTTAGATAAAGATATTAGGTTTATCATTAACATCTAGTTGAATGTCCTTTGAAGTAAACCTATTTAAAAGTGTTGCCTTTAAACATATTGTTAGTGACGGTTTACATCTCCTTTCTAAAAAGGAAAACATAAATGTTTGACCATAGATATTATCCCAAAAGCAAAAGACCGGCCAGAAAAGATGGTAGATATTACAAATACGGAAACTAGCCCTACTAAGTACTAAGGAATTCGAAATGACTATCACCATTGGGCGCAGTCCGTCTGGGTATGTGTACTGGCACAAACCAAAGCAGAACCAGGCAGGCCACGGTCATGCATCCGAATCACCCTGAAATACAAAATGGCTAACCATACAACACAGCCATCCCACCTAGTCGCAGTCCTGAAGGGTCCAGGGGAGTTCTGGCACACTGGTGTACTATCTAAGGACAGGGCATGGGTGAAAGGATGCTGTAATAAACCACAATGGGATGGGATCCTCTCCCACAGGCCTGTATGTCATCTGCGTAGATGTACATAGTAGGCTAAGTTATCATATACAGGTTAGGAAAAAACTTGAAAATTATAAAAAAAACTAATATAGAAACTACTAACACCCAAAACCGCAAAGGTTGGCCCGAGAAAAATCAGGTAAAGACTCCTGAGTGCGGGACCAGACCAATCCAGTACCACAGCTGTCCAGCGTTGAAAACAAACACCCTCATGGGAGCTTATACGTTATGGGCAGAATAAAAAACTTGTCACAAAAAAATAAAAAATAAAAAATCCCAAGTATACTTACAACCGATATATCAATATAGGATGTGATATTCCGATGTTCACATTAGATCCGGTAAAATCTGTATTTACATTCACGCATTCTGTTTACCTGAATTCACAACCTGTATAAGTCACATTCACCTGGGGTGTGTAAACTCTGTCGCAGCTGTGCTGACTGTTGTGTTATTTATTCATATATGGCTTATGGGTCACAAGGTTGACGCCCATACACGGCAGTGTCTGTATGTCTGGGTTGTTTCCCATTAGTAGAGTAATGCCATCAATAATGCTTTGTACTCTTACAACATACTACCTTGACCATATATGTAGGCATATTTATATATATATATATATATACATATGTATACATATATATATATACATATATATATACATATATATACACATATATATACATATATATACATATATATATATACATATTTAACCGTCGGGCTATTCCACCCCCGCTTAAGGCGAGCCTAACGTGTTAATATAAATAATTGTTTCCATGTGAATGACTTGTGCCTCCTGCTGCCGGTTGTCTGTCATCCTGCCAGCCTGACCCTTGACTAGCAATGTCCGAGGTGGAGAGTTCGACTCCTGATAGACCCCTGGGCAGAAGGCCCTTAATTAAATAAGATTATAGAGAGCAATCCAAATAGCAATCTGAAGTTGACCATAGCGGTTAATAATATAAGTCTGAAGGACAGTAAAGAATGCAAGGAACGTTCATGTCACTTCTTAGGAGCTCACCATTTTATTCTTACCTCTTACTAACAGAATGAATTTAGCAATATAACTTATGTTATGATTTAAATATAGTTCAACAGTGGAATGTATGTTATAAGTCAAATCCCCTCCCATATAATTAAGTTAAATAAGTTTGGAATTTCCATAATAAAGGCCTAAATCTCGGCTAAAACATCGGAGCATGCAAAAACACGTCTGATGGGTCTGGCTCCGAAGGCCCGACGTTCTATCGTTGCTAGGATAGTCACAATTGACGTATCCAAGCAACGCTTTACAGCAGGGAACCCTGCCTCGCAAAATGTGCGCCTGTGCAAAATGCGCGCCTGCGCAAAATGCGCGCCTGTGCAAAATGCGCGCCCGCGCAAAATGCGCGCCCGCGCAAAATGAGGTCGAGCAGTCTCGCCCACTTCACAGCCTCCCCAGACGAACAACAGGAACTGATGTTCGTCTAAGAACGGAAAAGTGGGAGAGACTACCAGGGTTCGCGGCTGTAGCAACAAATAATAAGCATAATCGCGACCCCGCTTGATCCACGACTATATGGTGTGGAATGCGAGGCACCGCATACTTCCTTCTCGTTGTGTAATTTTTTCGATTTGAGACAAGCCAGCTCTCTGGTCAACAATTTCAGTATTTCACAAGAAATATGTTTGTACTTAAATTCCTTCAAAAACAGTTTTTAATCATTACTTGATCAAATTGAAATTACCAGAATCGACCTTCAATTCTGGTACCGACCCAACTAAAAATACTGACCCTGTCGTAGCTGAATACCCTGCCAGTCAGTCTGGCAATGAAAGAAACTCCACTAGTCACTCGTCATCTGTACCATTGCACACCATCCAATATCACAACCCTTTATAACACACTCCACCATTTTGACACTTCTGACCACACATGTACTACTAACCCCTGGAAGAAAATTCTCTAGCCCAGTTCCCGCGATGAAAGCTAGCTCAATATTTCTCCTCTACCAGTAGCCTATACCGTAAACTCATTACAGCCTCAAAAGTACTCTGGCTGGCGTTACCATAGTAATATCCCTATCTCAAGTCCGTATCACACCATACGCTAAAAGTGAAGGGTATTTGGAATTCGCTACAGACGACGTTACCCTAAATGTATACAGCTCCAACGACAGGGTCCCGTTTTTCTCTAAAAATTTGCACCTTGACTACTAGACAATGACTACTAAACAATGACTACATTGTAACCAAAGCCGGAAATTCCCGAAGGAAGTCCGCTTTTGGTTCACCCAAAAACTATTTCTAATGGGTTATACAACAGTTTACAGGCCTAGCTATGAAATAGCAGTATTAACCATGAAAGTCAGTTTTAGTAATATCCCTATCCCGATTTAGCCAGCAACTCTCCAAGGTGCACTCTTCACACAAGTACCATGGGGTCTGCATGGCACAGAGTACGAAGGGTACTCCCGAGGTAGTCAAAATATAATTTTCTAAGCTCCCCCCATGTATGCTTCGTGTAACCTTACTGACAGTCTGTATAATAATTTAACGTGTACTAACTAGTAATAGGACTGATGTCCTTTAAGTAAATATTTCGTCCTAGTGACAAGAATAACAATCCAAAACGCGATGATTTCTCAGGATGGCCGATAATAATGAGGGGCACACCCCTAGTAGCGGCAATGGCTATCGCCGACGCACCACACTACCAGAAAAAAATTGAAATAGCTAATGCGGGTATCCAAAATTGGGTCCTAGTGTAGCCAGGAGTACCGGGCACACACTCTGAGGGGACACCCGCCCACTCACTTGGTTGTAAACTGATAGCGAATATACGATTGTTACACTAATCTGACCCAATACGGGGTCAATCACGAGCCGTGAACGTTCCGGCCGTGGGAGTAGATATTTAAATATACAAATACTTCAGCACAGTTAAGTTGTTAGCAATACAGACTTTAGGAAATGCGAACACACGAGGCCTCGTAGAGGTCTCGCATGGATGTAATATAGCGACAATGCTAAAGTATCACATCAATGTTACTTTCTAGCGAAATTTGTTCTATTATAATCTGCAAAATTTGTTCTATAATAGAATTTGGAATAATCCCTACCCTTGCACACGACCAAACAGGACACCTTAATACTCTACTTGTAGCCCTAATTTTGTATGCATCCTTGTTAACATCTAAGCTTGTGTAGGTACCTGTTCCTTCATTTACTAAACATTTTGAAATACCTCTAGCCACATGGGTAGTTATACAGTAGCTCCTCTAGATGGTTCCATTTTGATGTTTAACCTTATAGATATTTATCTTCATTATTACCATAACAACAATTAATATAGTAACACTGGTAGTTACTTACACAACTTTAGATGGTTCACTTTTTATGTTCAACTTCATAGAATGTTTATAGTACTTGGATAATACAATTTAAACATATTTACACCTATACACACTTTGGTCTAGTGGTCGGGTATGAAGGGGATGTAATGTTTACATGGGAAAACCGTTACAAATACTTTACCTATAATAGAATTTGGAATAATCCCTACCCTTCCACATGACCAAACAATTCATATTAACATTTCGCTCTTATCCCTAATGTACATGTATGATTAACTAGTGGTTATCCCCAGAGATCATGGCTAGTTACTTCTACAATTTTAAATGGTTTAAATTTCTGTTTAATTTGATTGAATGTGCATGTCTATTTCCCAATAAATTAGTTTTAGGTCTATATTCTAGAAAATTTTGAAAACCAAGCTGGTGCCCTCAGAGAGAAGAACCAGATTCAGTAAATGATCGTTAAGCTTCATAGTTTAGAGACATACATATTCAATGCTCATTTTGAATCAGTTTAACCATGAAGAATATATTCACCAGTTCAACCATTCGTAATTAGTAAAAAAAAAATATATTCCAGACTTGGTCACGGCACCAGTTTAACCGTCGGGCTATTCCACCCCCGCTTAAGGCGAGCCTAACGTGTTAATATAATTAATTGTTTCCATGTGAATTTCCTTGGCCCGCCGCCGCCTTCGTAGCCTTACCGCCCGCCTGCGCGTATTCCGTCGTCAGTGTCCGTCCCGTATTGTAGGCGCCAGCCAGAGTATCGTCTAAATACTAGATTTGCCACCGTGCGCATTTATCGGCCTAAAGTGTATTTATATTAGGTTATTTCAACTACTGGCTGCCTCCTTCGTCGTTAGAGATATTATGAATGTTACTAAATGAATCCGAATATGCGCAGTCCAGCACGAGTTGCTGCCGCTGTCACTGCTGTTTACTTTATCCTATGTGTCGTGGTTCTAGCCTAAAAGTAACACTACGTTAATTCCGTAATTGCGTCAGTTATTAGATGCCCGCAGATGGGTGTATTACTTGCAGAAGGCCGACTTAGGCTTAAGGCCTCTCAGTGCATAGAAAGCAATCTAATATAGGTTCCATAGCGGTTAATCTACAATAAGACTGGAGGATAGGAAAGAATGCAAGGAACGTCCTGATTCACCTTTACAAGAGCTCACGATTTATTCTTAACCAAAGATTAACAATGATACCAACATAAATAGTAACGCAGGTCTCCCGTTCCCTCCCGTGTTGTTTCTATGATTTAGTTTAGAATTTTGACCCCAAAAAGCCTAAATATCGGTGGAAAACGACGGAGCGTGTAGAAACACGTCCGCCGGGTCTGGCCCCGAACGCCCGACCCCCTTCGTTGCTTAGCTAGTCGCTAAGCAACGCTTTACCACCGAGAACCCTCGCGTGCACAAGTGTTAGCAATTTGCGCGCGCGCAAATGGCTTAGGCGAGTAGGCACGCCCACTTCACTTATATATATAATTACATATATATACATATATACATATACATATATACATATATGCATATATACACACATATATACATATATATATATACACATGTATATACATATATATATATATATATATATATATACATATGTACATGTATGTATGCAAATATATACATATATGCACATAAATACATAATTATATACTGACGTACATGTATTTATGCATATATGAAGAGTTCATGTGCAAAACCATGTAAATGCCAATACAAAATTGTAGTTTAAATAACATATTTTTACTTGCAAATAATGTTAATTCTCATTAATTCCACTTTTAATATGATAACATGAGCATGGAGCAATGAAAAAAAAGTAGGAATATATCAAAACAGATTTTTTGAAGATTTGATTCTAATGTTTATCTCCATTTTTGGATTGGTGTTTCCATGGTTTTGCGCCTGAACTCTTCATATATACCTGCAGCAAGACTGTCTATAATATTGTAGCAATTTACCCCTTACAGATTGGTCTACGTGATTGAACACATATTCATTGTTTTAATGAATATTAACAATGTCATAACATATTCAAATTCTATAAATATGAACCACATTCCAGTTAAATGCAGTAAGAGTAGCCCGTGGATGCTCGGTGTTAAGGCCCCTATACAAACCAATCCCAACCTTCTGGGTTGCAGCGCAAATAGCGGATCCTATGACGTCATGCAGGGAGGGATAATTAGAAGTAAATAGGTTACAAAGGCTAAGTACTATTCATAGTCAAAGGCCTTCACATTGACTATTAATCCAGCTAGGTTTGTTGACACTGTGCGCCCCATGTAACAACAAACCCTGTGTGTCAGTTAAGACATCATAACTGGAAACTGTTTATGTGTGTTATTTTACACATGGCAGCAACCTTGTCCAACCAACCAAGCAGGTTTTCTAATCAAGAGCAAAGTCCACCAGGGTGAACAATGTCGATAGCAGCAGAGCGATTCAAAAGGAACTGTACTAATGCTTACTTGATTTATTGAAATTGTAATATTGTGACGGACCGTTATCTGCTCAGCCTGCGAAATAAAGCCATGAAGCTGCAGACGCTTCAAACTATGGAACCGCGTAGTTTAGCCCGGCAACGTCAGAATAGAAGTGACTTGTCGCTATCGTGCTTTTAGTATTGCTGCCCCGAGACTGTGGAATGCTCTGCCAGGATATATCACAGATTGTAAATCTGTTGGTGCTTTTAAAAAAGGTCTTAATACACATTTGAATTGGTTTTTAACTAGATGACATTTATTTTCCTGTATATTTGTTTGTTATGTAAAGCACCTGAGAACGGGTTGCTGGATTGGGCGCTATATAAATGTTTTATTATTATTATTACCCAGCCACGTCGCAGGTCACGTGTTAAAGCCCTGTCACACTACCATCCATCGCGGAAGCGTCCACCGATGTAGGTGATTTTGTGCCAATACGCCGGTGTACGTCGATATGCGTTACACTTCATTATGGGTACGTCGATGTATGCTGATGTACATCGATCTACGTTGATATACAGCGTCGCTCAGTCAGGGGTTGCGAAAGTTTTGTGCATGCACAAAACTTTTGATGTTAGACAACGTGTGGCTTTTATGTGGACCGTACGTTATGTATACGTTAGGCATATGTTGATGTATGTTAGACGTATGTTAGACAAACATTATTCACTACATATGTCGGTCAGACGGAGAACCAGTGGAAACATACAGTCTGTGTATTAACATATTGACAATGTATGGATAATGTACATCTAACGTATGTCTAACATACGTTTTGCATTTCTCCACTGTGCTTTGACGTATGTAACATATAAGGCATAGTTCTGGCGATTGTATTACATATATAACGTCCACCAGCGTTCTGCGAGCATACCGTGAGTGTAATGCAAACATTTTTCATCAGGATGCACATTAGCCATACGTTAGCCACACATTGGCCATTCACTCTGCTACATTGCGTATACAGTATGTATAGGTCCAACTTTGCCCACCACACCGAAAAGTTTGAAGCATCTCAACGTTTGAAAGTGATTTTAGCTGTTGACCACGTGCTTGCACAATGCTTTGTAATGTGATAGGGCCATTATGACTAACCAAAAGTAATGGGTGCAACAGTCCACCGTCCAAACTGTCCATTCTAGTGTGCTCTAAGTAGATTGTGATTGGTTGGTTGTGCGAGTTTTACGTCCTGGTAACATCTAAGGTCATATCAGGATGGGTACCGACTTGCGACAGTGCACACTCATGGTGACTTTATAGTGATGCCACACTGGGAGACCAGCCCACCAGAACCATTACCTGATATCCCACTCAGTCACATTATCCTGACACTGAGCCAAACCAGTCCTTTCCCTATCCTAATAAATCCAAGCACCTGGCTAGGAAGCGACAAGTGTCCATTTTTAAGTTATTCGTTTTTCTCGACCAGATCTCGGACCCATGGGTTCGAATCACACGATCTACCAAAACGGGAGACGGACGTTCAACTCATTTGCCGATCTGGTCTGGTATATAAATTGTGAAAACACACGTGAACAATGTAGTTTTAACTACCTTTGTACTGGGGCTAATGAACACATCATGGTATTCCTTGACAAACCATGCTGGCAGTGGATCAACTTCACAAGAGACATTTGAAGACTTCTTCAGTGGTTGTTTAATTCCAGTGCTGCACAACGGGTCAGCTGTATCCACGAGGGAATTTCACGACTCTTCATTGGATGGGACGCAGGGTGATGAGTCAATGCTGGGACATCAATGTCATGGACTGGAATCTACTCCACCTACGGACTAACGAATGGCGTCGTAGGTGCTGCAATCCTTCCCTAGTTTATTCTGCCTAGGGTAGAATAGAAGTTAACTGCCACTGCCCAGTCAGGTTACACTTAACCGCAAGGGGTGGAGCGGTCCAAGTAAGGCCTCTCCTTGTCAGCGTTCCATCACCTGTCGACCATGTCATCAGCAAGGGTCACCCTAGTCAAGAGCGCTTGTGGTAGCGGGGGTTCATTACTGACTACTTCACTTTGTCTAATTGTGGAAATCATGGTAACCACAGTAACCACTACATACCACATCCCAGCGTGTGCAGTAGTGCAACACACGCTCTGCTACAGGAGGGGACCAGACGGGAGGAGAGCGAGGGCTGCTCCAGGCCTGATTTTACAGAGTAAAACCTGACTCACTGAAACTCTCCGCTGATTTTCCTGAATTGCACAAAAAGATCAGAATGATGTTTCCTCATCTTGTCAGGGCTGTTCAAATTGCACCTTCTTTACCTTCTTTAATGGTTGCATGAAATGGACTTGAATCTGTCCCGAATGAGACATCACCTTAGATTTGCCTCTGCTTGGCCAACACGCTTTGTTCCAAAACTAAAAGAGACAGGGTGATGAGTGTCAATCGCAAGCTGGCTTAGCAATAACAGTTAGCGGCTATTGACCCGGACCAGCTTCCAATAGCTGTTTCTTACCAAGCATATGGTATAAAGAGAATGCTACTGATGCAATACGTCTAGCTTGACCATGAAAACCGGTTCCTGCTTCCACAGGTATTTGCTATGTTGGTTACTTACACATGAGCTAGTTTATATATATACTAGTTTGGCTACATAATGAAACAAGAGGAAGATATTCAGCGGTACAGTGAGTGGCGGTAACAGTGTGCAGGGGTGGTGGAGCCACCATCGGAGCTGAGGTTGGGGAGGGAGGCTGGAACAGTAGATGACTAGGACAGACTCCATCAGTAGCTGGAGTTGAGTGAGTGATGGGGGAAAGGAGGGATATTCTGGGTTATTATACTCGTATAATTCTTATACAGCTCATATATATATATATATATATATATATATATATGTATATATATATATATATATATATATATATATATATACTAGCCTTAACCCGTGCTGCATATGGGTTAAAGCCAGGCTCAGCATCAATCACTGGACCAATATTTTATTGAACTGTCATTATATATATATTTGCGGTCTCTTATTACATTCAGAGAATGTGTATATATTTTGGACGTGTGCATGGTCCCGTTTCAATAGAGTGCTGCCATCTGGTGGAATCCATGTGTACCATTATGTGGTGAAGCCTATCAGTGGCACTATGTAATGGAGGAGTTAACATCACTTGCGGTTAACTGTCTCAAAATGGATCTCAGTCTGGTTGAGGTGGCCCAAGTTAATCAACACCATCAACATTAATATGAGGAGTGTACTGTAGACACAAACAAGCATGCTATTAACAACCCATACATGGGGAAACATCAGTGGAGTACGATCATGTGCACTGGTAAAGCCGATTAACAAAGGAGTAGGCCTAATACCCTAAAACGTAACCACGGTTTGGTATTATATATATACATAAACCATATATATAAACTAGCTAGTTGGTTTATATATATATATATAAACTAGCTGTATATATTTATATAGTATATATATATTCGTTCCCGTTAGGCGTGGTTGCCTACGAGAAGATAAACATGCCTAGAGCAGGAAGCGAACCCACACTTTTGTCATTCTGGGGCTAGCATCCTAACTAGTAGCCACATATAGTGCCGGGAACAGTCATCGTCCCAATACCTACCTGTGATTGCCTCATTTCACATGGGGGGAGGTGAATTCAACTTGATACACTTATATGCGTATTTGTTTCTAGATATATTATTACTATATCCATTGTACCATTAGTGTATCTCTGGGCTCCAGGGTATAATCCACCCACCCATGTCTACCTTTGTATGTGGCAGTTCACCTAGGAAGCTGAGTGTACCCCACTGGACTCGTTTTCCCAGAATTGATATTCTCACACTTACAATTACAAATATTCAGGTAGTGCAGTTACATACACAGGGACCACTCAACACGATACAACATTAACAATGTTATGAACTTAGATGTTGCTAGGACGTAAAACAACAACAAACAAACAACAAAACATGTACACAATTCTGAGCCTATATGATGAAGAGTATTTCTATACAAGAAGGGTGACTTCATATGAAGAGGTCAGGCGCAAAACCACCAATCAAAAAATGGAGATAAACATTGGAATCAAATCTTCAAAAAATCTGCTTTGATATATTCCTACTTGTTTGTTCATTGCTCCATGCTCATGTAATCATATTAAAAGTGGAATTAATGAGAATTAAAATTATTTGCAAGTAAAAATATGTTATTTAAACTACAATTTTGGATTGGCGTTTACGTGGTTTTGCACATTGACTCTTCATATGTATATCGGGACTCGAACCACAATTCTTCCATTTGGAGGCGACCATTTGCCTATCGATCTCCGGATACAATTCACGTACCCACAGTTACCTGTGTATGTGGTATTTGACCTGAGCAGGTCAGTGCACCTCACTCCACATCGATTTCGATATAGACACAGATATATATATATATATATATATATACATACATACATACATATAGCTGTCTGTGGGTGCATGTTTAGGTGGGCTCTATATTGATGACGCTGGTTCCGGCATTGGTGGCTTGTAGAGATAGCAAGCCGACGGTAAGGAGGGCGAGGGTTTAGCACAGGGAGGTTATTGCAATGGATTATTCCTATTGGTCCGTGCTTCTGGGTGATAAGACCAAGTGACCTGCAGGGCGCAATACAGTCTCCCACAACCACCATCCAGGACTGTACCATCATATAACCGGTCTTTATAGCATGGTAATATTACAGCAGGATAGCAGCACTGGAAACCTCCAAGTTTCACAACTAAGCATTGCCTATAGATGTCATCCTACAGGTGCAAGGTAGATACTGGTGCACCCCGTCCTGATATGACCTTAGATGTCGCTAGGACGTAAAACAACAACAAATAAACGAACAACAAACAACTGGTGCACGATTTAAACATGTAGTAAGTGTGGAACGGATACTAAGTCAACGTCTTTGATGCAACCTGCCAGCGCTGAAGCTGATCAAGTCCATCATTTTGACATGCACACCAATACTATTTGAGGAATGTTTCACTTTAAATACCTCTGAATTAACAATTTAATACAAAAGCTGCTTCAAACTAAAGTCAAATATATTATTATAGTGGAAATAGTATGAAGATCAAGTCGTATTTTAGCGGACGCGAGATAACTTGCCAGGGAATTGAGTAATGATCAGAGGTACATTGGTTTGTAGTGCAATAGTCTGATTAAGCCATCACTTCTACGAAATCAAAATGCTTGCCTAGATTTGATCCCACTTGTTCCACGTAGCTGCTGGTGCATGTGTTAACCATGTGTTGCTGCATAGAAGGGACCACTGTGTCAATCAATGTATTAGAGCTTTTCACCATTGAAGCCTACGTTTTCCAACATTTCAATGGACATGCCAGAATAATTGGGGATGTTTCCACTACAACTTTTCCCAGAATTAGCTCTTCAAGTTCAAATTTCTTCAAAGTAATGCAAAGAAGATTATCCCGATCAAGCTAATATACTTAACTGAACAAATATGGCAGAAATTCTAAATTATACGTTCATAATAGTCAAGTGAATATGTCGTTTATTTTAAGTGTCTCATTTAACAGTTGCTGACCTGGAAATGTTGCACTCTAAGAGCTACAACTTTACACAGGAACAAATGACCGACCTTTCCACAGGATACATTTGCCTTGTGTGAGGTATTGTGCAGGGAGAGCGTCCTACCATGTAGCATCGATTCCTTTGCGAATCTAAGAACAAACCAAGCAACACCAAATATTCACAAAAGTAGAAAGTTTGTTTTATTTAAGATGCCTCTAGAGCGCATTGATTTTTATCATCGACTATTGACGTCAAACATTTGGTCATTCTAACACATTTCTTTAGAGGAAACCTGGTGCCGCCACATAGGCTAGTCTTTCCGATAAGCAAGGGGTCTTTTATATGCACTTTCCCATGGACAGGACAGCACATACCACAGCCTTTGATGAAACAGTTGTGGACCTCTGGTTGGAAGAGAAAATAGCCCAAACTGCAAATGTGTCCACTGACCAGGATCAATCGGATGATCCACACCTTCACAGCTGGACACGCTATCGTCTGAGCTACGTACCAATCCCCGAAAGACGTACAGATGTTATATGTGGGTCTCCCTCGCCTGGTGGCCTGCTTCATTAGTATCGAGTAATGACTGACTCTGCTTAGTAGAATGCCACTCAGTGATTACTCGGGGCATGGTGCCAGCTGCAAGGTATTCCAATGAGGAAACATTATAAAGTCGGTACCTGGATGGTAGAGCAGTGTGCCTGCAGCTCCTGTGGAGATGGTGCTGGGTGGGGGAGGTGTGCAGGGGTGGGTGGGGGGAGTTGAAGAGCTGGCACAGGTGCATGAGGATATACTGTACACGGACACTTCCAGTTGAGTTGTTGTTGACAGAATGTTATGTCATAGCAACTGCTAAGGTCATATCAGGATGGGTACCGACTTGTCACAGTGCACACTCATGGGCTGCCCCACTGGGAAATCAGGCCGCCAGCACCATGACATGATATCCCACTCAGTCACATTATCCAGCTAACCAGTCCTTGTCTTATCCTATTAATGCTGAGCGCCAGTCCAGATAGCGACAAGTATCAATTTGACGAGTCACTGGTTTGAGTCGACCGGGAATCAAACTCCCCATTTCCCGCACAGGAGGCCTGCGCTCTACCGATTCGACCACCGCTCCCGGTGACGTCCAATGGAGAATGTTCTAATGTACAGATAGATTACCCAAACACGTGCTCTTTGTTTACACAGCCACTTTGGATGTCACACTTAAAGTTGTGATTGGCTGCACACCTGCTGTAGGCCTAATTGTTGTCACTTGTATTGGGTGTTGGAGTTTTACGTCCTGGTAACATCTAGGGTCATATCAGGACAACACTTTTATTTCAAATCAGTTACCATTAAATTATTTGAATTGTTAAGGTAAATTAATTTCCCCCTAGACGCTAACATAGGTATAGGCTTTGTTCGTCTGTTTGGGCGCATTGCAGCATGGGTAGAAGCGCAATACATATGCGTAGACATTTTATATTCAAAATTTCCATACACAATGCGCAAACATAAATTAAGCTGTTGACAATAATGGAAATTGTAGGAAAATTGTAACCGTTAGATGCTTTTCTTCCCACGGCCTAGTTGTGATTAGTTGCACACCTGGTGTAGGCCTAGTTGTGATTAGTTGCACACCTGGTGTAGGCCTAGTTGTGAGTAGTTGCACACCTGGTGTAGGCCTAGTTGTGATTGGCTGCACACCTGGTGTATGCCTAGTTGTGATTGGTTGCACACATGGTGTAGGCCTACTTGTGATTGGTTGCACACCTGGTGTATGCCTAGTTGTGATTAGTTGCACACCTGGTGTATGCCTAGTTGTGATTGGGTACATGCCTACATTAGCCATATTTGTGATTGGCTACACCCTTACTTTAGGCCTAGTTGTGCCGGTTTCAGAAGCACGGTTTTTGCTTAGAGCCTTTCTCAGGGTGGAACCACCAGCGTTCCAAAGTAGGCTTCTGGTGAGGTGCCAGTGTCGCTGGTTCCCGCCACTCCCACGTCGCGCCGCCTGGTGGCGCCTCCGGGTACTAGCGCTCTAGTGTTGCCCCAGGCTGGCCATTTACTCATAAAAAGAACAGTTCACTCACTCGCTCCACTGCGTGGATAATCACCAACTGGGCGAAAGTGATGTTTGTTTTAGTGTGTTTGATTATTGTACTTTATTTCAGGGCCGGGTTGGGACTTTTTCCGATCCTTAATCAATTCCGGGTGATGAGATTAATATGTGCATTAATATGCAACTGAGCTGTCGAATTAGATATACAGAGGGCGTAACCTGCCGTCACCGCCCGTCGTCATGTGGGCAGGTGGAGGGGGCAGGATTGACCAATGAGGGCACGAGTAGGGAGTCGAAGGAAGGTGGGCGGGGCTTAAAGTGGCAGTCACGTGACCAGGGCAATGTTAATTATTAATAGTTATTGTTATCAAGTGTGATTCGTTTTTGGGGGAGGAGGGGATCTATTTACCCTGTCCTTGACGAGTAAGTCGCATCGCAGCTTGTTTTCATCGCTGAACAGTAATATACATAGAATCTCAATTTGGTAGTAGCCTTGTCATCTTAGCTGTTAGTAGTTATGTTAGATTGTGTGTGGGGATTTATTTCAGTGCCACATTTACAACATGTTGGTATATACCTACCCCCTGCACTAGTGTTAGTCGGGATACTCAGTTTACACCGTGACTTTGTGAGGTCGGGGTAGGAGGTTATTTGAAGAATTGTTAGGAGTTAGCTATTGAATGATGGTTGTGAGTGCGCATATATTACATCAGATAACCTCGCAGCCTGTGTTCTGGAAGTCTATAGACAGGTTTCCTATTTCCAGCATAATATGGTGATGTTGCATTGTGGGATGTGTGGCAGCAAAACAAACCCGTACAAAGTCTATAACACATTATCTCAGCTCAATTCACGTCATGTTTGAAATGTAGAATACCAATTTAAAAAAAATATATATATATATTAAATTAAAATGTGAATGTTTTATCTACCATTGCATTTACATACAACTAATACGCACGTCTTGTACCATCTGCATTTAGTTCTAGTCAAATCTAGTGTTAGAACTGCCTGGCAGTCAGTGTTCTTTATTTTACTCTCGTTTGTATTCATAACTTATGGTTGATAATATCCATAGGCTACAATATCGGTTGGATTCGTCAGATATTGGTTATATATTTCTTTGAAACAAGTTTCTGTTGAAACATTTGACATTTTAAAATTTAGAACAAGAATTAACAATGGTGATGTGAACATGAGCCTAATACTATGTAAAATGACTGATTGTTTCATGGGATCAGCAATTGTATGTTTCTCAGCTGAAAATGCTTAATTATGGATAGTTGTGTTTTAAATATACTGATTATATCATTGTATTGTTATTTTACATGAGTGAATCCATGTTTATATCTTATTTCTCTGTATTTCTATTAATTTTGAATACAATCAAAGTTGTACACTGCATGTATCGGCAAATCCAAAAGACCCCTTTCAATGTTCGTAAACATTGCGTATGCGCACGCAGCTTGGCTGCAGAATGAATGCCCACTGCCATTGAGTTTGCCAATACACGCAGTGGAACACGTCAATTTTGTTCAAAATTAATAGAAATGCAGAACCCTAACCCAATAGATTTAATATAATCTTTTTGTTAAACATGTTTTTTGTTTGTGTGCCAAGCGGTTTTTTTCTAGGTGGTGTAGTTTTAGAGATATTTCACCTTTTCTCTATGAAGATTGCTCATAGCCATTGAGTTTGCCGATACGTGCAGTACAAAACGCCAATTTGATCCAAAATTAATAGAAATGCAGAATCCTAACCTTATAAATTTAATATAATCTGTCCATTCAATATGTTTTATATATGTTTTCCAAGCAGTCTGTTTCTAAGTGGTATGGTTTTAGGGATATTTCACCTTTTCTCTATGAAGATTGCTCATAGGTATTGAGTTTGAAGTGTGACCGTATGTTGTCCTGCAGCCAAGCAGCGTGCGCACTGACCTAAATACCTATGCTGACCTCATATGAAATGGGTCTATAGCCGTTCTCACTTGTTTTGCTGTCGACGCCGTTTTCAGCGCATGCGCAGTCGGAATTACTAAGAGTTTTTTGGGGGCCCAGCCGTGTTTCTGTGTGGTAAAGCCATAGCTATTAGTATCATTCCAACCTATTGACCCTCAGAAGCTGTTGATGTGACGTAGGGCAAGGCATATGTACAGAACCAGTCGGAATGGCCGAACGAGTTAGAGCGTCAGTCTCCCGTGTTGGTAGACCATGGGGTCGTGGGTTCGAACCCAAACCAATGACTTACAAATTGATACTTGTCACTTCCTAGCCAGGCGCTCTGCATTATTAGGATAGGGCAAGGACTGGTTGGCTCAGTGTGAGGATAATGTGACCGAGTGGGATTTTAGTTTTCTTGAAGATTTATACTGCCTCTCATGGAAAAGTCTGAATAGGCTTGTTTTCACCATTAGACAGTTTGTCGATAGAAAGCCCGAGCCTACACTTTTACCGACCCAAGGGACTTTTAACCTCCCACACCACATAGACATGGTATGAGAGCAACTGGCATTTGATGATGCTGTAAGTTATACACAGCAGTGGAAATCCAAATTGGCAGAGCTGGGGGCACAGGGAATCAAACCACTGACCTTCAGATTAGAAGTCCGACCTAGAATAAAATCAGTAAATCTAACCACTCCGCCACAGAGAACAGCACAATCAGGAAATCAGGTCATGGTGCTGGTGGCCTGGTCTCCCAGTGGGGTAGCACTATAAAGTCGCCTTGAGTGTGCACTGTCATAAGTTGGTACCCATCCTGATATGACCCTGGATGTTGCTAGAACGTAAAACAAAAACAAACACAGAAATACATACATCATCATCATCATCATCATGCTGTTGGTCGCGATGCAACAAAGACTGCTTTCATTACTTGACTGCCGCTCTCCATTGTTTTGTGCGGTTGTACATTTCATGAAAGCTGCCTGCAAAAGTGTTGAAGTGCTGCTGGCTTTTGCAAGTTACCAGCGGCACTCTCGGGGAGCAAATATAGGTTTCTGTGAATACGTACATACTTGGATAATATGACACCCTTATAATCACTTAAAGTAAACTTTAAGCTTTTTGAATGTGCCTTATGATCTATGTAAGTATGTGTGTTCTTTCCCTGTGTAACATCATAGAACTACCACCAATAGTTATTGGGTGGCTATACTCAGTCTAATGATGCTGGAGACATCAGTCCTTACTGACTGATTTATAGATGTTTCTGTACCTTTATGCAGCAATACGAATTTATTGTAGCATGTATTGTGCTATAAATATTTTAATAAAAGTAGACTTGTTTAACATAAAAATGTAATCCTGAAACACAATGTGATGTTTGTTGGGAGTTTCCATCTTAGTAACATCTAAGGTCATATCAGGCCGGGTAGCACCGATTGTGACAGCGCTCACTGATGCTGACTTTATAGACCGATCCACCAACATGATGACTCAATATCCCTCTCAGTCACATTATCCTGCTACTGTGCAAACTAGTCATCGCCTTATCCTGACAATGCCAAGAGTCAAGCCAGCCAATGACAACTATAAATTGTGTAAGGCATTGGTTTGACTCGATGTGGGTTCGAACCCACGATATCCCTTACTGGAAGTTTTGTCATCCCACCAGCTCCAAAGAGTTTGTGAGATGTCTAATTTGACCAACTTCACTTCCTTCCTTGTCTGTTTCCTCGCATGGTTACTTGTTGGTTAAACCGCGCCTGACTAGACTGCCTAAGTAGGGTAATTATGTGACGTCACCGAGTAATGGATTAGGGGACATATGAAGTCTGGTTCCCAGGCCTTCTTACAGAGACTTGGTACTTGGTCTGGTACCGACTACCATCTTGGAATACATGAAGTGCACACTGAGATGGGTCCCAGTGTAGCATAATGCACAAGGCATAAAGCATAAGGCATAATGCATAAGGCATAATGCATAAGGCATAATTAATAAGGCATATGGCATATGGCATAAGGCATAAGGCATAAGGCATAAGGCGTGAAGTGCAAGCTGTAAGGCATAAGGCATAAGGCATGAGACATAAAGTGTAAAGTGCAAGGCATAATGCATAATACATGAGGCACAAGGCATAATGCATAACGTGTAAATGATTATGCATAAAGCATAATGTATAAGACATAGAAGCATAATGCATAAGACATAATGCATAAGACATAATGCATGATACAAGGCATTTGGCATAAGGCATAATGTATAAGGCATAAGACATAATACATAAGGCAAAAGGCATAAGGCGTGAAGATTAAGGCTTAAGATGTAATGCACATTTGCATAAGGCCTTCTGCACAATGCATAAAGCAGAAAGCATAATGTGTAATGTGTAGATAGCTCTGGCTCCTCGCCGCAACCAGCTCCTTCACCCTCGCCATAGTGCACAAGCCCAGGGCGGACCTCGTCCTCGCAGATGCCCTCAGCCATGCCCACCTTGTCGGCCCATGGGCCGAGGTGGCCCGTGCCAAGGTGGCTCGCCTCGGGCTCCACTACATTCACCCGACCCACGATGACTTCCCCTTTAACCTGGGAATGTGATTCAGGTTTCACCTCGGCCGAGGTCGCCAATGTGGATCGCCTCCGCCTCGCGTCCCTCGCCCCTGCGACCTGGAGGAACCACCACCAGCAGGCCGAGGACTATATCGCCTATATCGCGGCCCGAGGGCTCGACCCCCTCGCCCCCTCCGATTTCGACGTTGTCGCCTATGCCGCCTCCCTCTACGCCCGCGCCCTCACCCCCGCCTCAGTGAAGAATGCGCTCTCGGGGGCGTGCTCCTGGATGTAGGCGGTGGGGGGATCCACCTCGGGCTTCGACTCCCGCCTCGCCAAGGACGTCTGTCGAGGCAGCGAGTGCACATCAAGCCACATCCCATGCCAGCGACCACCGCTCACTCCCGAGCACCTCGCCCTCGCCATCTCACACCTCGCCTGGGCGGAGCCCGCCTCCATCGTTCCTCGGGCTGCCCTCCTCCTTGGGTACTTCGGGATGCTGAGCAATCTAACCTGCTCTCCCCGAGCCTCGAGGCCCCCACACCATCACTCGAGGAGAAGTTCGCTCAGCCCCCGGGGGGCTCCGGATCCTCATTAGGAGCTCCAAGACCATCTCCGCGCCCTCGGGGGTGGTGGCCCTCTTTGTCCCCGCCTGCTCACGCACTGAACTCTGACCCGTCACGGCCTGGCATGCTGCCATCCACCAGCTACCAGCCCCGCCGGACACTCCGACCTTCGCCTCGACCCATAAACTCTCACCGCCCTCCTCCAGGGCGCCCTTCCTGCCTGAGGGGTCCCTGCCTCGGAGGCCTTCACGCTCCACATCCTCCGCCGCGGCGCCGCCCAGGGATGCCAGAGGGCGGGCGTGCCCATCGCCGACATTATGGCCCAGGGGACCTGGACCTCTGAGGCAGTGCACACATACGTGCCCTGCCCCGCCCCTTCGGCCGCACCTCGAGCCCTCTCCTCCATTTTGGTGGAGGGCTCCTCAGCTCCACCTCACGGGCTCACCTCATAGGCTCCCTCTGAGCTCTTCTCTTATTTCATCTCTATTATCCTGACATTGTACATTACCTTGACATTACCTTGACATTACCTGACATTATCCTGATTGTCCTTATTTAATCATGGCCTTTCACTACCCTGTACATATTATATAACAGCATTTCTCAATAAAGTGCCTTTTCTCCACCCACGCCTTACTTCCTTCTTTGTCGCGCATCGGTCGTAATGCTTGCATTGCGGTTGATGCGAGACAGGGAAGGAGACCCCCCCCCCTCTCTCCTCCTACCGTTGCTTCTTACATAATCTCCCACGCTTCTTCCCTTATAACTGGCCCGCCTGGCTGCTTCAAGCAAGTTTATTAATGTTTTCATCCCACTCATGTTGCCATTTGGATTTTACGTAGGTGGCTATTAGTGATTTCAGATCAGAGTGAGGGATCAGACACGGTTCAAGATCACAGTTGAGGGCCTTCTTCGCAGCCCGATCAGCTGGTTTGTTTCCTTGTATGCCGGCATGGCCAGGCACCCAGCACAGGTGGATGTCCTACCCATCTGTTGTCAGTTGGTTCATTTTATAAATGACCATTGCTAGAATAGGGTGATCCGTTTTCAGTCCAGCAACAGCCAGGAGAGCCAAAGTAAACATGAGACAACCAGCATTGCACTTTCAGTGCATTCACATCCGCGTCCACACCTGCGCAGAAGTCCTTCAGTCAGTCTTTGGCACAGTATTTCCGGTTACAGATGTAACTCCAGTACTCACTCAAGTCCCTCGAAGCCCCTCCTCCAGTCCTAGCACCCTTCCACTCACACCAACCACTGCCCGTGTCGGGCTGATGTCACGAAATAGAATCGACCCTTGAAAATTGTCTCACCCTGCAATTTTGTTTCGAAATGAACCCCCTGCTTTACTCCTTTCCCGCGCCGCTCTCCCGCCCCTTTCCCACGCCTCTCTCCCGCCCCTTTCCCACGCCTCTCTCCCGCCCCTTTTCCTCCCCTCACCTCGCACTTCGCTTCCTCAGCTTCTCCCGCCATCTGCTCCCCCACCTCCTCTACCTCTCCCTACCCTATAAACCCATATAAACCACTACTTATCTGCTCCCCTCCAACTCCATCCCACTCTTCCACCTGTCTCTATTATGTTTCTAAATAAACCCGCCACTACATGTGTGTATATACATATAAACATATCTCCAGTACAAATTAGGGAGAAACAATGAGGTAGTGGGTTGAGTAGTTTAATCTCTGGCAAGGATTATAGGCCCTTGCCCATAAAAGAAAAGAAGAAATCCTCCGGTGCGACTGACACTGGTCTACATCCGGTGGAGGTGAGGAGGGTAGGTGGAGCCACCTGTACAGTGTTTGTCTTACAGAGTATAACAAATAAAGTAATAATTAACCCCTAAGTGTCTTTATACTTGCATAATTCGTTATACATCACATATATTTGTATACATGATAGATTTGTTGATATGTACATATATATGACACTGAATTTTGTAGGTGAGGGTAATTCTATTTCATGGGCGGATGTTTCATAGTGAAATAGATTCGCGAGGGGGAGACAATTTTGAAGGGAGTGATTCAATGTTGTGACACCTGCTCACAATATGTCTTAACCTGGATCCATGGTCGTAAGCACCGGAACCCAGTCTTAACCCCTCCCCCCTCTCCATCCTCATCTAAGCTCTTAAACCCCAAAATCCCGAACATTTTACACAATGACTTCCTGACTGCTAAGAACCGAATAGACTGTTCCTTGGGCTGCACTTAGTGACGTCACTGATTGGTTCTCTCGGGGGACTAAGACTAACCACATCTAAAAATAGTCTCTAAATAGAGGTTGGATAGATTGATCACATTGCTAAAAGCGGTGGCTGCTTCCCCCGGGGGGTCAGTGGTTTAAACTCCGACCAAGTCAAACCAATGACTTACACAATGTATACGTGTCACTACCTAGCCAGGTAGCCATTAAATATTACTAGTATCATTTTATTTAATTGTTTATACTTTTGATTTAGCCACAAACATGGAGTAAAGATACGGATCAGGGGCTGATCTCCCAGCGGAGCAACCGATGGTACATTCAATTAAAGCCACTACTTATGCAAACTATATTATTAGCAACAAATCTGTCAGTGAAATCTTTACCTAGAATCAGATATGTCCCTGTCCGTGGACATATAATGAAGCATTTCACGTGCATAGGACAAGTGATGGTAAACGTAGGGAGACGTGGGAGAATGCTTACAAACAGTGTCAGAATGCTCGCGGTAGATGGATAGGCAACTGAATGAAAGAAACCAGGGGAACCACAATACTATAAAGGCCTGGTCACATACACATTAGTGGACGTAGTTGAACGTACTGGTTGAACGAGGTTGATCGTAGTTGAACGTAGTTGAAAGTAGTTGAACGTAGTTGAACGTAGTTGAACGTAGTTGAACGTGGTTGAACGTAGTTGAACGTAGTTGACTGTAGTTGAACGTAGTTGAACGTAGTTGAACGTAGTTGAACGTAGTTGAACGTAGTTGACCGTAGTTGAACGTAGTTGAACGTAGTTGAACGTAGTTGAACATAGTTGAACCGGGGCAAGACTGTCTAGTGGCAAAAACAAGTCATTAGACTTAACTGTTATGAGCGGCATAAATGCACCATCACTCAAGAAAACCCCACCATAAAATCCACAACAAAAAAGTTATAGAATATAGTGTCTCCAAAGCAAGGACTAGTAAGCTCGCTATCAGGATAATGTGACGGAGTGGGATATCAGGACACGCTGTCATCCATTGTTCAACAGAAGGAGGCTAATTTGTCTGCCGACTCTTGTAGAGACACCAGCGTCAGAATACAAATAGAGTTAGAATAGCCTCCTTCACGGTGGTGTGAATGCGGGGTGTCCACCCTTTCTGTGCCACAGCCGGTGCGTCGACTCGTCTGTCTCCCCCCCCCCCCCCCCGCCATTGCTCACATTACGGAGACTAACAACTGCTGACAGAGCCCTCTGTTATTCCCCTGTCACACTACGACGCAATGCAGTAGCATAAGCTGACATAGGTGAAGTTTGGCCATTATATCGAGATATGTCAAGATACGTCAAAATATATTACTCGTTTGTTAAGCCTACGGCGAGATACGTCAAGTTACATCAGGTTACATCAAGACACGGTGACACACATCAAGGTTTTGGACATACCAACAACTTTCATCATAGCTTGACATAAGGCCGTTATATTGGGTTATGTTGGGCTTATGTTGGGCTTATGTTGCACTCATGTTAGGCTTATGTTGAGATATGTTAGATGTTAGAGCTACATCAGTCTATGTTGAGCTACGATGACTTACGATAGACTGATGGAGACGTGGAGGAATGTGCAGCCCTCGCGCTGACAACGTGGTGTTAACATAGACCGATGTAGCTCTAACGGATTTCTGACATGTTTCTAACATTACTCTAACATGTCTCAACGTATTCGATGTAACTGATGAATGGCTGGTGCGCGCGTAATGTATATAACGTGTGCCAATGTTCTTCAAACCTAAGCGAACGTGGTGTGAATGTGGAGTGAACGTGGTGTGAATGTTTTGCCTTCAAGTATATAAAGGCATCTGGTATGCTCACGTCTAGTGCGTTGAGCGCTCACTGTCCTTACGCTGAGAACGCTGGACTGTCGTTAGACTGACGCTGCTCACTCGTGGGCCTGACGTCCACTCACATTACGAATTATGTCAGTAACACATAGCTACATTAGGACGGACATACTTACATGAGTCCTACGCTATGCCGATGCTAGGGTTTTGCTAGGCAGACGCCGCATGCGCTGGAGGCTCATTAGCCTTACATTGGGCCTTTATTTTGTTTATGTTCTAACTCATTGAGACACTTTACAACTTGGGTGGACCGACGGTTCGCCTACATCGACTACGTTGCACTTACATCCATTTTGGCCCTGAAACACAGATAATCTTGAAGCCAAGAAGTGATTTTCACGTTGCCCACTCACTGGCCTGTTACGCTGTAGTGTGGCAGGGGTATTACCCTGCTGGTCCCTGATTGGTGCAGGTGACTGGCGTCTGGAGTCGGTGGTCACAAAGCGAGGCTGGTAACGGTCCACGCGAGCGGGACGACATGCGACCAGCCGGGCCGAGTATCAGTGCACAAAGACGAGGCAACTGTGGCCAAGTCGGACAACATCTAATTGGGGTTGTTAGTGATGCTGAAGAGTGGGACCGTCCTGATAACAGTCGTATCGTATCACAATGAGGCATTCGGGGCTGGGAGGTGGTCCGTCAAAATAGGCGACCAATTAGTCCCACTTCAAGGTTGTACCTGAGATCAACAACTAGTAATATACAAGGTGATATCAGGACGGGGACCAACTTGCGACAATGCGCCCTCATGGCGATTATATAGTGCTGGCCTTCTAGAAGACCAGGCCACTGCACTGCCACCATGACCAAATATCCCACTCAGTCACATTATCCTGATACTTAGCAAACCAGTCCTTGTCATATCCAAGTAATGTCGAACACGAGGCTGGTTGCGGCAAGTATACATTTGGTAAGTCATTGGTTTGACTCAGCCGGTATTTTCGCGCCGATTTTCTGGACGGGAAGTGGGCGTTCTCACGAATTCGGTGTGCAGGAGTTTACAGGTGAAATGTCAATCACAAATGCACTTAAGGCCCTGTCACACTACGCCATATGCCGTTAGTGTGTGCCCAACGTTTGACAATTTGCCAGTACGTCGGTATATGTCGAACTTTGCAGGGGCAGGGGATAACAATTGGCATAAACACAACGTACACACAATGTACACACAACTTACATACAATGTGCGTAACGTATGAAGAACGTATCTCTGACCTATCGCATAAAGCTCACATTACGCTTAGCAAAGTTAGATACGTCACTTCATCGCTAGAAGCATAGCATATACGTTAAGTACGCTGGAGATACGGCAGGCATACGTTTGAACTATGTTAGGAGTACGTTATGCATCCATTGGCTGTATGCGGACTGCACGTCAATGTGCATTAGGCCTTGAGTTGTATGCCTTATGTCTTATGCCTTATGCCGGACTGCACGTCTGAACTTCTGGCTAACGTGTTCTAACCTATCCCGACCTACCCCTAACGTGTGCATAACGTACACCGACGTACGCCGAGCGTACGACGAGCATATGCCGAGAGTATGAGAAAGGTATGAGATATACGGCGACATACATTGACAATTTTCATCATGCACAAAATATTTTTAGCAGCTTGACCGATGCCGACCTAGGGCGCCATACCCCGAGCGTACTCGACATATGCCCAATGTATACGTAACCTATGATCTCGTATGCTGACGTGTTGGTCGAAAATCGCATACATCGTCATACGCTAACGCTATATGTCATAATGTGACAGCCCCTTTAACCACGGCAGAACGTGTGACGTAAGAGGCCGGTAGTGGTAGGACGGTAGTGTGAATGCGGGGCGCACAAAACTTTTGGCGCGCGACAACATGCGACAACGCGACATCAGAAGCACATCGACATCGCTGGAATAATGTAATGCGAACGCCAAGCACATTTTGTGCGTGCGTTAGGGTCATGCCCACATGTTGTGACAAAATGTTGCTTTGTTGTTTAATGTCCTAGCTACATCTAAGGTCATATCAGGATGGCGCGTCAACACGTTTTTTTTTTTTTTCGCACGCATTGATAAACGTTGCCACAATGTCAGGCGCATGCTACCAATATGTTGTGCTGACACCGAAAAGTTTGATGTTTCTCAACGATTAAAAGTGATTTTGTGCGTTGGTGGCACGCCGGCGAGATACGTCGTAGTGTGACAGGGCTATAACTTTGAGAATGTGCACGTGACTACGCAGATTAGCATAGCCTTATCAGGAATAGTTTTTTCGGCAGTTGCTCTCAAGTGACCTTTCAGTCACCAAATATAGGTAAGTTATGTTGTTGGCTGGTTGTTGGAGAATCCCATCCTGGCAACATTTAAGGTCATATCAAAACGGGTACCGACTTGTGACAGTGTGCACTCATGGCGACTTTATGATGCTGCCCCACTGGCAAATCAGGATGCCTGTACCATAACCTGCTGAACTGACCTCAGTTGTTACTCAGACGGAAAACCCAAAAAAGCAACCCACCTGTGCCGAGCTGGGTGGTTCCTGTCGGCGCTTCGCTGGTCTCAGCCCTGCCCTGTCAGACCGCAGTTACCTCTTCTTCTATTACATTAGGCTGGTGTCTCCCGGGAGTTGATGCTGGGTGCTGAGGTCTGGGGGGTGGGGGGGGGGGGGTTAAATAGCCCTTCCCAGCTAATGCGGATATATAACCTGTGTAGTCTACATGGAGACTTCCAATGGTGGATGTGCAGCGACGTCACAAACCACGTGGTCTTTGTTTACACAGTCATCTTGAATGGTATGCCAACTTGAAGTTACATATAAATAGTGTGTGAGGTACACAGTACTTACACAAATATTATTCATGTATGTACTTCTGCTGCTTTCTTATTATCATGTTCTATTTGCTGCATCTACTCCTGTAAACCCCTTTGATATGTTCTTGTGTAGTTGGGTTACTGGATGTTGGGGTGCAGCCTGGAGAGCTGAGGTATGCCCTCAAGCTACTCCTGGAATCCACTCCTGACCTCCAGTTGGCGCCTCCCCTCCTACCATCTGCCTGCTCCGTAGCCTGGTGATTTAGATTGTCTGACATATTCCTAGATAGATACATTATGTTGGTTGTTGTAATCTCCCTTTTCCTGAATTAACTTTGATGTTAAATAGGTAACTCTTGACAGATTTGGAGTGACAACAAGAGAAATAATGTTGTCAAGGACAAGACTATTCTGACACCATCGTCTTCAGAGGTAGCCGTTTACAATATCTTACTAACTCATTATATGCAGCAACAATAGCTTACTAACGCATTATATGCAACACCAATAGCTTACTAACTCAGTATATACAACAACAATATCTTACTAACTCATTATATGCAGCATCAATAGCTTACTAACGCAGTATATGCAACAACAATAACTTACTAACTCAGTATATGCAGTAACAACAGCTTACTAACTCAGTATATGCAGCATCAATAGCTTACTAACTCAGTATATGCAACAACAATAGCTTACTAACTCAGTATATGCAGTAACAATAGTGGACTAACTCATTATATGCAGCAACAACAGCTTACTAACTCATTATATGCAGCAGCAATAGCTTAGCAACTCAGTATATGCAACAACAATAGCTTACTAACTCATTATATGCAGTAACAATAGTGTACTAACTCATGATATGCAGCAACAATAGCTTACTAACTCATTATATGCAACAACAATAGCTTACTAACTCAGTATATGCAACACTAATAGCTTACTAACTCAGTATATGCAGCAACAGCAGCTTACTAACTCAGTATATGCAGTAACACTAGCTTACTAACTCACTATATGCAACACCAATATCTTACTAACTCATTATATGCAGCACCAATAGCTTACTAACTCAGTATATGCAACAATAATAGCTTACTAACTCATTATATGCAGTAACACTCGCATACTAACTCATTATATGCAGCAACAATAGCTTACTAACTCATTATATGCAACAACATTAGCTTACTAACTCAGTATATGCAACACCAATAGCTTACTAACTCATTATATGCAGCAACACCAGCTTACTAACTCAGTATATGCAACAACAGTAGCTTACTAACTCAGTATATGCAGTAACACTAGCGTACTAACTCATTGTATGCAGCAAGAATAGCTTACTAACTCATTATACGCAACAGCAATATCTTACTAACTCAGTATATGCAACACCAGTAGCTTACTAACTCAGTATATGCAGCAACAATAGCTTACTAACTCATTATATGCAACAACAATATCTTACTAACTCACTATATGCAGCAACAACAGCTTACTAACTCATTATATGCAGCAACAACATATTATGTCCCGGCTTACTGTAGGGGTGCGGTGGTGCAGGTGTGAAGGTGAAGTGTATATGTCCCGGCTTACTGTGGGGGGGGGGGGGTGCAGGTGTGAAGGTGAAGTGTATATGTCCCGGCTTACTGTGGGGAGTGGGGTGCTGGTGTGAAGGTGAAGTGTCTATGTCCCGGCTTACTGTGGGGGGGGGGGAGTGCTGGTGTGAAGGTGAAGTGTCTATGTCCCGGCTTACTGTGGGGGGGGGGGGGGGGTGCTGGTGTGAAGGTGAAGTGTCTATGTCCCGGCTTACTGTGGGGGGGGGAGGGTGCAGGTGTGAAGGTGAAGTGTATATATCCCGGCTTACTCTGGTGTGAAGGTGAAGTGTCTATGTCACGGCTTACTGTGGGGTGCTGGTGTGAAGGTGAAGTGTCTATGTCCCGGTTTACTGTGGGGGGGGGGGGGGCTGATGGTGTGAAGGTGAAGTGTATATGTCCCGGCTTACTGTGGGGGGGGGGGTGCTGGTGTGAAGGTGAAGTGTATATGTCCCGGCTTACTCTGATGGGGGGGGGGGGGTGTAGGTGTGAAGGTGAAGTGTCTATGTCCCGGCTTACTGTGGGGTGCTGGTGTGAAGGTGAAGTGTATATGTCACGGCTTACTGTGGGGGGGGGGGGGGGGGGGTGCTGGTGTGAAGGTGAAGAGTCTATGTCCTGGCTTACTGTCGGGGGTGGGGGTGCTGGTGTGAAGGTGAAGTGTCTATGTCCCGGCTTACTGTGGGGGGGGGGGGGGGGGGGGTGCTGGTGTGAAGGTGAAGTGTCTATGTCCTGGCTTACTGTGGGGGGGGGGGGGGGGGTGGTGTGATGTGAAGGTGAAGTGTCTATGTCCTGGCTTACTGTGGGGGTGGGGGGGTGCTGGTGTGAAGGTGAAGTGCCTATGTCACGGCTTACTGTGGGGGGGGGGGTGCTGGTGTGAAGGTGAAGTGTCTATGTCCCGGCTTACTGTGGGTGGGGGTGCTGGTGTGAAGGTGAAGTGTCTATGTCCTGGCTTACTGTGGGGGGAGGGGTGCTGGTGTGAAGGTGAAGTGTCTATGTCCCGGCTTACTGTGGGGGGGGGGGTGCTGGTGTGAAGGTGAAGTGTCTATGTCACGGCTTACTGCAGGGTGGTGTGGACATACTAATACAAAGGCTTGCCCTGAGCACAAGAAGCACCAGGATAGGTGCAAATTATGCATTCTTAAGTTAACAAAGGAGGAATTCCAACAAAGTAGAATACAAAAGACAACAAATGGTGACCGGAGTCGACCGTTCAAATGGCGGAAAAACGGCGACAAAACGTAAAAAAGGAGATGACAAACACCAAAACGATCAGGGAAGCCATGACAACCTCCAGCAAAGAGGATGAACTGGAATTAAAAGTCATCAGTGCAATCCGAGGGGAGACCGTCTCCACAATGATCAAGGACTGGATTAAAAAAGAAATTGAATAAACATCCAAGGAAAACGAAACCGAACGTACAACGACCGAGACCGAACGTACAAATGTCAAGGAAACTAAACTGGCCACAGAACATCCACACAAAAAATCCCTGAACCTGGAAAAGGAACTTGAAAAATTACAAACGGCCTACAACAGCCTGAAAATTGAATGTGCATGGTACAAGGCACAATATGGAACCCAAGACCAGGAAGCCACAAACAAAAATGGCAGACCAAAGACACCAGGCCAACGGAGAAAAATGAGACCACCACAACACAACTAAACACAAAGAACAAGAAACTGAATGTGATAGTACATGGTATCCCGGAAAAGGAAGGAGAAACCATGGAAGACACTGTATCGGATCTACTAAAACAAGCAGAGTGTACGTTTGGATGGACAGTGGACACAAATGCGTACAGTCTCGTAAACAAATTCAAGAAGAAACCAATAGAAAAAAAAACCAACAAACAAGAAAAGGAAGGAACAGATGGGGAAAAGGCTGCAAATAAAGCCGACACAACAGATGATAGCAAAGACTCCCACAGGCCCAGGGGGATAAAAATACAACTAGAAACAGAAAGTCAGAAGAGAAAGCTTTTCAGTAACAAGAAAAGACTAACCAACGAATACAAATTCAAGAATGTCATGCTTAGGCCAGACAGGACAGAGGTAGAAATCCTGGATGAGAAGATGGTACAACAAATGTGCACCCTAGCAAGAGACAACAATGGAAACACGACAGCAAGAATGAGATGAAGGAACTTTGAAATAGAGGGCAAGCTGTACAAGCCTGATGAGTTCCAAAAAATACCAGTAAAAGAAACCGACCCAGAAGCGGCTGCAATGAGAGCACACAACTGGGGGATTTCCTTCCAGGGGCACAATGTCTCCTACAGTAACTTATACCACTGTGAAATTAAGGGCAAAGTTGGTAACACGTACAGTCGGCTGAGCAGTATGACTCAGTCATGGCGAAATATCATAACAAGATGGATAGCATGAGGCTCATCGAAGCAACAAATAACCTCTACACCATCAAGGCAATAGGGGACAAAATATGGCGTTCACCTGAATGGGTGAAAACAAACGAAATAGTGATGGAAACATCATAATGGCAAAGTTCATGCAGAACGAAGACCTGAACACTAAGCTACTAAATGGACCAGGAAAAGCATTCAGGGAATGCACAAGATGCCCCTACTGGAGCACAGGACTGTTCCTCAGAATGCTGAGGCAGGAGAAGTAGTCAAACAGGGCTACAAAATGGGTGAAATACTCAATAAATACGTATAAAGTAACAGACAACATCTGTGAAGATGTAGGAAAGTAACAAAAACAAGGGTCAACTTGGGAAAAATCCTGATCAGGACAAAATCAAATAAATTAACGAAATAAAACAATAGGAGATGGATTAAGAAATACAAAACTTGAGATAACCGGTAACAAATATTCATGCAAACCCCATCAAATCTATAGCATAAGTATGAGTAGGATAGTAGATTTTCACGGATGCCTGATATGATGCAGATGTCAGACATAAACATAAACAACTTCCGGTACCACGCAAACTAATGTTCACAAACTAAGGAAGGGGAAGCGCATGGCATGCTACACATACGCCTGTGCGACGGAGTCCACTACACGCAAGCATTCGCCAACAGAGTAGCAGTTAAAGCGTCGGAGTGCATCATCTCCAACAGATGCAATGCTGATGATCACACAAACCGATAAGTACCCTCTAAAATAGACAAGCTACACCACTGCATTTAATTGTTTCCGTTTCAGATATGTGTGCACAACCATAACAAAAGACTAATACAATACATCCCTTCAAACACTAAAGCCGTGGTCACACGGGCAAAAAATAAAGCGATTTAGACGAGTTGAATACTAGGAGTCAAATTAGCGGCCTGTTCACACGGGCAGTACTTGGGCCGGAAATTGATATCTGCGCATGAGCAAGTCCAGTCTGACCAGCGCCAGTTTTCGGTTAGGCGACGTCACCACGAGAGAGTGGGTTCGACCTAGATATGTATTTAATGAATCGTATTGGTTTGGAACGGTCAAAACTTCTGCTGGGCAGTGAAACCCTAAAAATAAATGATGAAAAACATATTTGTGCACCTCTAGCAGGTTCATAGACCAAATTATATAATATGCGCTTTTAATCGACCGGAAAGTCAACAAAGTAAGCTCTCGACTGCGCATGCATGTGACGTCCTTAATCCGCCTCAAAGCTTCCACACGGGAAAAATAAATCGACTCACAGAAATCTACTCGCGTAATGCATCTCCACAAGGGGTTTCCAGCATCAGGATCACAGGAATCGATTCAGCCCTAATTCGACTCAGACGCCCGTTCACACGCGAAATGTAACCCAAACTATACAAGTCGATTTCTACGAATCGATTTACAGCGCCCGTGTGACCACGGCTTTACACCCACTGTGGTATTATCCTGGTAGTTGTCCCCACAGATGATGAAGCTGTCGTGGGAAAATCACTGAGCAAATCTTACTAAAAACGGATAACTAACATATATTAACATAATATCGATGGTCGATCTTAAATATGAATATTTAACAACATGAATTAATGTAAAGAACATTCTTACTTCCCCGTTTCTCGGAGTGAGGCAAATACATAGCAATACACAACAATATGTATGAAAAATGTACATACATCACCATTCCCTGGAACGGATTAGATGCCAAATAGCATACATAATATAAATCAAAATATAAAAAGGTAAAAATGATATATACTTACCAAAAAACACATAACCATAATGGGAAGACTAATGTGGACAACCAGACCACACACCTGATCATGGAAAAATGCAACAGTATCAACAAAAGCTGAAAATGTCCTACTTGGTCCAGCGTCCGCAAGCAATGCCGGCACCAGCGACTAGAGAATAGTGAAAGACAGCAGAGCATACATAACACAACAAAACATATCCCACACTAGTAAATACCTCCAACTCTCATGGTAATAACCAAACTACCAAACAATGGTGGAGGAAATAGACTGCAGACTAGGCAGTGGCATTCATATTGCCCACTTAAACTGTCAAAGTGCCTACAATCAAATTGACAGCATCAAATTACACCTAAATATCTGCAAACTTGACATACTGACAATATCGGAAACCTGGTTTCACAAATTGCACATTGATCAGTAAGTAGATGTTGATGGGTATAGGCTTGTGAGAGAGGACTGAAAGGTGCTGAACAAACTGCAAACAATAAAAAAAGGAGGAGAGGTTGCAGTCTGTACACAAAAAATCCCTTAACACTGATAACAATCTGCTACAAGAAGCAAGCAGATCAAAAAATAACCTAGAATTAATATGGAAAGTAATCAAAAATGAAAAACAAGCTGACTTTGCGGTATGGAGCCTATATAGATGGAAACATGGAGCAATTAATTATGGAACTGGTGGCCATCCTATAGACAATATACCAAAACTCACCACCGCAGAGATATTCCTACTTGGCGACTTCAATATAAACTATAAAACAAAAATAAAAATACCTTAGAAAAACTGATTAAAGGGAAAAGTCTGGTGCAAAGAATTGGTGAACTAACTAGACAAGGGAAAAACAGTTCTACCATAGACCTCATTATAACTAACTCAAACCATGTCCACAAATCGGGAACCAGAAACTGGGGTATTAGTGACCATGAGCTAATATATGTAAACCAGTACCAAAACCATGTATCCTATAGGTAGATCTTTCAAGAACTATACAAAAGAAGCATTAGAAGCTCAGCTAAAGGCCGAGATAGAACCACTTCCCCCAACTGATCAAAATATAAACAATCAATGGTGCACCATCCTGGGGGAAATACGAAAACATCTGGACAACAGATTTCCAATAAAAAAAATTAAAATAAAAGCAAACCAAGAACCATGGGTTACACCGGAACTGATAAACATAATCAGGATGAAATACAATAATGGGAAATTAGCCAAAGAAAGCAGGCTTCAGACAGATATAGATAATTACCACAAATCGAGAAACCAACTTAAGGACAGGACCAGCAATTGGGGACAAACTCATCCAAATTCTGTGAAAACGTAAAAATACTACGACCCAATCCAACACACTAAGAAAACATCACCCTATGTGCTGCGGATGGAAAGGAACTCAGTAACACAGAAATAGCTGAAACCATGAATAAACATTTTTCGACCATAGGGGGCAAACTGAGAAAAATTCAATACAAACTGGGACACGAAAGCCCCAGAACTACACAGTAATTGACATATGCTTAACCACAATACAAGAAATAAGCGACCTAATATAAAATATTGACTGCAGCAAGCCATCAGGCATTCACTACATCTCCAACACAACACTGAAGGTCGCACTGGGCTGCATCCCAAATATAATATGTGATCTCTTCAATAAATCATTTGCTGGAGGGTCGTTCATAAGCTGCTGGAAAACAGCTAAGGTCACTCCTCTCCACAGATGAGGGGACGGACAATCATTAGGTAACTACAGGCCTATCTCTATCCTACTAGTACCCAGCAATTTAATGGAGAAGGTAATGCATAGACACATAACGAATTACCTAAACGAGCACCAAATCCTAAATAAAAAAGAAGGCAGGTTTTGAAAAAATCACTTAACAACTAAAACCATAGCTCATTTAACTAATGACATTGCAAGCAATATAAATCAAAAGAACATGGTGGGGGCAGCATTCATAGACTTTAGCAAAGCCTTTGACATGGTGGACCACACCGCATTAACAAATTAATTAACTTGAATGGGGATAAAAGGGAAAACCGGAGACTGGGTAAGTGACAACCTGCTAAACTGGAAACAATGCCCTATAGCGAATGGGGCAACATCTGGGGAAGAATACTTACAATACAGAGTACCGCAGGGGTCCGTTTTGGGCCCCTCCTGTTCCTAATTTACATAAATGACCTCAATAACTGGTGAGAAACAGAACACCTGCTTTTATATGCTGATGACACAGTGGTCTATGTGTCTAGCAAATCAACCGAGGAACTAGAAGCAACCCTAAATAAAACACTATTGAAGTTAAACGAATGGTGCCAAATAAACAAAATAACTGTAAATACAAGTAAACCATAAAAAGGTACTGTTCGATACCAGGCACACCAAAAACCTAAAGTTAAGCTGCAAACTGGGGGAAGGTCAACTCAAGTCAATAGACCACTATCACTATCTACGAGTGGACCAAGACAGGCACCTAAATTATGACACCTGCATAACAAATACAAAAAAGAAAGCTAATTATAAAATATGGCTACCAGTCCCCACTGACATTAAAACACATTTTATTAAACTGTGTGGATTTCATGGCCCTGCGCCAACAATTTTACACTGCAAACAACATGCATGACCTTTTTACTAAAGTAAAACAAGAAAACATTTTAGCCTTTTTGAGGGCAGCTGGTTTGTACCAACCTCATATAGGTTTTTAAACAAATTTCATCAGTGAAAAATACTATCATTTAGACTTTTATCTAGCCATATGATTGTGAGTTTACAAAATTCATGAGTGTCCATTGACACAAAATTGATTGTATGCTTTTACATGTAAAAGCGATCGTTTGAACAAAAACAAACATTTCTCACCGTGAATATGGCCTATGCTGCCGATACGGCGTAAAGCAACCACCAACCAATCAATCAATGGCTACTAGCAAAACTAAGATTCTACATGACAGAAAGCATGGCAATAAAAATATACAAAGGTATGATCCTATACTACTTCATCTACATGGGAGGGAATGCAAACCTGCTAAATAAATTACAAGTGCTACAGAACAGAGCACTAAAGGTATGCCTCCAGGTCCACAAAAGATTCCCAACGATGGAACTCCACATTAAATGCAACACAAAACTACTAACAAATAGAAGAGAACTACACCTCAAGCTACTTGCACACCACTACACCACACAACAAGGTCTCACAGTGACTGCTGGTAGAAACACCAGACATACAGGCGCACCAGTGCTAAAAGAAACCATAAGCATGAATAAAATACATGAGAGAAGTGTGTTAGTCATGGCCGCGCAAGCCTGGAACAAACAACCACCTCCAGTCAGAGCAATCAAGAAACTGGAGCTCTATAAACAATTCCTAAAAAAGAACAAATAAAAACCATACACCATCATATGGGCACCAAATAACACCTGACCGGGCGCAGTCAAGGCAAACTGTGAAAGAGCACACATGCCAAGGACAGGCCACGGAAGAGGGTGCACATCAAACCTATAAATACACAGCCATCTGGAGTACTGGGAGGGTCGGAAGAAATCTGCCATAGTCCACCTTGGTATGTGTTCTGGCACAAATCACAAAAGGTACGGACAGACCAACCATGCTCACCGAACCCAACCTATAATACACTATGGCATGAGAAAATACCACAACCCGCCGCCAGGTCGCAGTCCCGAAGGGTATGGGTGTGTTCTGGCGCACCTGGGTACCAACTAGGGACAGGGCACAGGTGAAAGGAAGGTGGTAAAACCAAAAGTCAGGGACAATGCCGTTAGAACTATGGTTAACAATTTAACACCGCAGCCGACCCACCTGGTCACAGTCCTGAAGAGTATGGATGTGTTCTGGCACATCTAGGCACTAACTAGGGACAGGGCACAAGTGAAAGGAAAGCTGCAAAGAAAACAAACAAACAAATTCTGGGAACACATCCTCATCCACAAGCCTATTACCATCTCACTAGATGTACATACTAGGCTACGATATTAGTTATATGACAGGAAGTTATACCCCCCAAAAAAACACAAAAAACTAACATAGATACTAACTACTTAAATAAATGCTGGTGGATGTCCTGGATACCAACCCGGAACCGGAACCCGGGCATACACCATAACATTCCTCACAGCTGTCCAGCGTTGAAAACAAGCACCCTCATGGAAGCTTACACGCTATGGGCAGATTAAAACTGTATCAATAAAACAATTAAACAAATTTAAAAAGTCTCTCAGCTTCAGGTTTCTCTTGATATTATCCTTGAACTGGAGACAAGGGCATCCTCCCTTTCTCTGAGCAGAAGAACATTGAGAATAGAGGATCTGCTTTGGTAGCCTGTCTGTTGATATCCTCATCCCGTGTCCAGTCCACCGGAGGTTCCTTCTGATCAGAAGATCTTCCATAGAGTACAGCCCTGTCGAATCGAGTGTTTCAAAGCCTTTGGTACAAAATAACAGTTATTTGAAAGTAAGGTATGGTGGATTATTATAGATCAACTTAATATGTTGCTTAATCGTTTTTTAATGGGACAGAAATGCAAATCCATCAGATTATATCATTTTAAACCAGGGGGACTTTTGGATTTTGCAAAAGTTTAAGAATGCGCAGCAGTACCCGATGACGTCATGCCCCCCTTCTGGGTGTGTTGATACATTACTGAGCACCCTAGTATACAAATACGGTCACTATTGCTGGAGATTATTTATCCCCACTTAATCACGAGGTGATTAAGGAGGGACAATTTAAGGCCATTTAAGAACTGCGCAGCATAATTGAGGATGTGGGATAGGTATCAATTAGTGTCTCCATGTAATTAAATCAACCTTATTCCTGCTGGGATTAGATGGATCCGGCTGACTGAGCTCAAACCCGCATTAGTGTCATATAGTGTGTGGTAAATGTACCCTACCTAGATTCAATATGATGTAAAGCATAGTACATTTAGATTTAATATCTTTACAAAGTTTATCTATTAAAACTGAACTTTCACTATGTTAAGCTTTAAGCTGTCATAGTAGCACAAATGCCCTAATCTCGATCCCCGTCTTTATATGACCACCCATTGTTGCTAAGACGTTAAACACTCGGCTCATTTAAACATTTACATAAACCTTTGAAACGGGCAAATATGTGTCAAATGACGGCAACATTTATCTCATGATAGTCAGGGGATAGAACAAGCAGCGATGCGGGTCACTGTTGGTGACCTCATTACTCACACTCACACTCCACTAACTGACAGCAACATTTATCTCACGATAGTTAGGGGGAAGAACAAGCAGAGATGTCGGTCAGTCGATGGTACTCAGTGATGTCATTAATTATTCTACTCACACACCACTAACTCAAATGACAGCAACATTTATCTCATGATAGTTAGCGTGAAGGACAAGCAGTGATGTGGGTCCATCCTTGGTAGTTGGTGATGGCATTATTTATTCTACTCACACACCACTAACTCAAATGACAGCAACATTTATCTCATGATAGTCAGGGGAAGGACAAGCAGCGATGGGGGTCAGTCAGTGGTTGTTGGTGACATCATTATTTATTCTACTCACACTCCACTAACTCAAATGACAGCAACATTTATATCATGATAGTCAGGGGAAAGGACAAGCAGCGATGCGGGTCAGTTGGTGGTAGTTGGTGATGTCATTAATTATTCTACTCACACACAACTAACTCAAATGATAGCAACATTTTTCTCACAATAATTAGGGGAAAGGAAAACCTGCCATGCGGGTCAGTCGATGGTAGTTGGTGACATCATTACTTATTCTACTCACACACAACTAACTCCAGGCTGGCTCGACTTACTGTCACCAGCCGCCATTCTTGTTTACATCCAGGGCAGTGTTCCATTATCTGGGTCATGCTGTGCATTCTGGGGGACGCTCAGTTCCAATTGGCTGTCTCATCAGTCACAGAACCACCCAATGAGCTGCCTCCCATATGGAGTCATAGGCCACGCCCCCTTGGGACGCGCGGGTCGCTGCGACATTGGGACTAAGCGGAAGTCACCGGTTTGACTGACAGCTGGGGGGACGGGCTGAGTGGGAGGGCGGGGTGGTTGGGATGTAAGGTTAAAGTCTATTCCGATCGATTTGAGTTTCTGTGTGTTTTGTGTGTTTGTTATTTGATATTTTACGTCCTAGCAACATCTGATGTTATATCAGGACGGGGTTTCTGCTATAGACACGTTGAGTGTTCATTTTTATGTAAATGATTTCCAGCACATTTGCATTGTCTGCTTTGCAGAAATAACCAGTAATCAGAGCCGATGGTACTAGTAGATGCTTATTTAGGTACGTATATTATACTATATTTATGTATTAATTATTCATTCAAAAATATGTAGGAACCGGGGGCAGTCATACCCAGCGACAAAGACACAGCAAGCTGAGATTCACTTGATTCAGTATGTTTGATAATCCATCAAAAATGTATTTTTGGCGATCTATTATTTTCTCTCTCTGATTATGCCAGTAATAAATTCACCAAAGCCCCCTATATGTAGAGAAATGTTATATGAAATTGATCAGCATGTGTATTTAACACTATTCATAGCTCTTTCTTGTATTTAGTTTCTGTAATTGCCGAGATCGCTTAATGCAGTTTTATAGTTAGCGTTCCATGGGGTATATTCCTCCATTTATTTCCAATGGTTTCGAAGCATTGGACACACATTGACAAAGCCGTAGAGAGTTGTGATCCTGTGTGTTTTGGCAGTTTGAACGTTCTTCTATACAAAATAGCACCACTCAGCTACATTTAGAAGACTGTCATGTCATGGTGACATCATTTGTCAATGTGTATATTGTTTTCAAATAAATATACTGGGTTAATGGTTATAATCTAATTCACGAGACCGTAGACCGAGCGTTATAGTGTTATTGTTATTTTCTTCTATTTCATTAAGTTTGGTTATTAGTGGTTAGTGGTTCGGAATCGCCAATGTTTGGGTTTTGTAGTGTTCTTGTCAGTAGGTACCAGACCTTCCCCCCACCTCCCCTGTAGCCAGTTGTTTTTTGCCCCGCCGGTGCACCCCTTTTGCGCCTGGATCAATTCCAGGCGAGGTGCGCTGGACCCGAACCCTCAACCCAACTGCTACTGCCTGTTCTAGCGGTGTGTGTGTGTGTGGGGGGGGGGGGGGGGGTCGACGCTCCATGTGGTGCTGATTATTCGGCTGCTACTGGTTAAGTGAGCTCTCTAAGGCAAGCGGGGATGCAATGGTCACGTGACCGTTGGCGTTGCCGCTAGTTGGCACCACTGTACTTTGGCCGCCGCTGACCAGGTAGGCTCAGTGTTCTCGTAATGCGACCTGAGGCACCACAGGTGGTGTCAGTGCTTACCCTTATGAGAAAGTCGTCGTTCTACCATCCCACAAATTACCCATGTTACGCGTAACATGTACAATGTACATTAGTTTGGTGTAACCGGTTTTTATTAAAGTGGTTAAAATTGCCTAATCTAATGAAAGTATAAATCCATGAAAGCACAACTGCTTCAAAGAAGAAAAAGCATCAGAGAAACAGGTGTGTAATGACGTTTGATTATATTGTCACTTAAGGGCATTACCATAATACGAAGTGTGCATGATTAAGTGCAGATGAAAAACCACGTAAACGCCAAAACAAAAATGGAGATAAACATTGGAATCAAATCCTCAACAACTTTTCTTTTGATAGTCCTACTCTTTTGTTCATTGGTCCATAACCATGTGATCATATGAACAGTGGAATTAGTGAACATCAAGTAAAACTATTTTATTTAAACTACATTTCTGGATTGGCGTTTACATGGTTTTGCGCCTGAGCTCTTCTTATTATTGTATATATATATAATATATAAACATATCTCCAGTACAAATTAGGGAGAAACAATGAGGTACGACTGACACTGGTCTACATCCGGTGGAGGTGAGGAGGGTAGGTGGAGCCACCCGTACAGTGTTTGTCTTACGGAGTATAACAATAAGTAATAATTAACCCTTACGTATCTTTATACTTGCATAATTCGTTATACATCACATATATATAATATATATATAATATATATATATAATATATATATAATATATATTTCTATTGATATATATACATCGTGTTGGTCCGTCCACAATAAAGCAACCCTCAAATGTGCATCAATATTGTTAAGGCCCCTCCCCTATAGTGTCATTGTAGTTGCACACTGTAATTTAAGAGTCCAACACCAAGTGTGCTGCTGTGTTCGAATTAGAATTGTGTGGCGTTCCGTTAAGGCAATGACTGGTCACCTCAGTATTATGATAATGTGACTGAGTGCAATATCTGGTCATTGTGTTGGTGGCGTGGTCTCCTAATGGGGCAGGACTATAAAGCCACCATGTGTGCGAGTTGTGATAAGTAGGTCTTCTTTCTGATATAACCGAATATGTTACTTGGGCATTAAACCCCAACAAACAAAGTTAGGGCTTCAGAGACCTGGAAGACTAAAGGTCTAATGACGTCATAATGGTTGAGGTGAGGTCCTTTATTGTAGGGGATTTGTATAAGTAATTCTGTCTTGTCTCTTTAATTCCTTATTCTGGATCAAAGTGGGGTGTGGTGTTTCAGGATTCCCATCATATACAGGTAATGATGTCATCGATTGCCCTCGGACAAACTGCAAGAGGCGATGCTGCAGAGGATCCTGAATAGAGCCATAGGGACCGTCCACAAAGGTAAAGTCATCAGGGTACAGCAGCTGCATCAAAGATCAGTACTTGACCTTGAGAGCCATCCAACTTCTACTGCTCGTGAATCGGGGGACAAGTGACCTGTACTACATCGACTTTACTCATACACGCCGCAGGATGCAGCTTCTCCACACACAGCCCAAACACAAACAGTCTCCTCACACACACAGCCCAAACACAACCAGTATCCGAACACACACACAGCCCAAACACGAACAGTCTCTGAACACACACAGCCCAAACACAAACAGTTTCTGAACACACACAGCCCGAACACAAACAGTCTCCTCACACACACAGCCCGAACACAAACAGTCTCCGAACACACACACAGCCCAAACACAAACAGTTTCTGAACACACACAACCCAAACACAAACAGTCTCCGAACACACACAGCCCAAACACAAACAGTCTCTGAACACACATATCCTGAACACAAACAGTATCCGAACACACACACATCCCAAACACAAACAGTCTCTGAACACACATCCAGATGCTGAACACAAACAGTATCTGCTTCTCCTCGCACACAGCCCAAACACAAACAGTCTCCTCACACACACAGCCTGAACACAAACAGTCTCCTCACACACACGCACAGCCTGAACACGAAGTCTCCTCACACACACATCCCAAACATGAACAGTATGTGCCTCTCCTCACACACAGTCTGAACACACACAGTCTCCTCACACACATCCACTGGCCGTACACAAACAGTTTGATCCTCTCCTCACACACATACTGAACACAGACAGTCTACTCATCTCCTGAAACACATACACAAACTGAACACAAACAGTTTGATCCTCTCCTCACACAGATACTGAACACAAACAGTTTGATCATCTCCTCACACACATGCACATAGACTGAACACAAACAGCCTGATCCTCTCCTCACACACATATACATCATCATCATGCTTTCATTACTTGACTGACGCTCTCCATTTAGCTCTCCACTGTAAGAGTTGCGTCCATGAGTCGGTCGTAATGTCTCTCAGCTTCAGGTATCCCTGAACCGGAGACGGGGGCACCCTCTCTTTCTGTAGCCAGAAGACAGTTGAGAATAGAGGATCTGCTTTGGTAGCCTGTCTGATGACATCCTCATGAGGTGTCCAGTCCACCGGAGATTCTTTTTGATCAGAAGATCTTCCATAGAGGGCAGCCCCATCCGTTCGAGTATTTCCTTATTCGTCACTTTGTCCTTCCAGGTTAGCCTCATGATTGAATGCATATACATACTGAAAACAAACAGTCTAATCATCTTCTCACACACATACACATCCTGAACACAAACAGTGTGATACTCTCCTCACACACATACACAGACTGAACACAAACAGTTTGATCATCTCCTCACACATATACACATACTGAACACAAACAGCCTGATCATCTCCTCACACAAATACATATGCTGAACACAAACAGTCTGATCATCTCCTCACACACATACACAGCCTGAACACAAACAGTCTAATCCTCTCCTCACACACATGCACATATACTGAACGCAAACAGTCTGATCCTCTCCTCACACACATACACAGACTGAACACAAACATTTTGATCATCTCCTCACATACATACACAAACTGAACACAAACAGTTTGATCCTCTCCTCACACACATACACAAACTGAACACAAACAGTCTGATCCTCTCCTCACACACATACACAGACTGAACACAAACAGTTTGATCATCTCCTCACATATATACACAAACTGAACACAAACAGTGTGATCCTCTCCTCACACACATACACAAACTGAACACAACCAGTTTGATCCTCTTCACACACATACACATACTGAACACAAACATTCTGATCATCTTCTCACACACATACACATACTGAACACAAACAGTTTGATCCTCTCCTCACAAACATACACAGACTGAACACAAACAGTATGATCATATTCTCACAATATGATATGACCCTAGATGTCCTGATATGACCCTAGATGTTGCTAGGACGTAAAACAACAACAAACAAACAAACAACTATTCTCACACACATACACAGACTGAACACAAACAGTTTGATCCTTTCCTCGCATACATACACAAACTGAACACAAACAGTTTGATCATCTCCTCACACACATACACAGGCTGAACGCAAACAGGTTGTTCCTCTCCTCACACACATACACATACTGAACACAAACAGTTTGATATTCTCCTCACACACATCCTGAACACAAACAGTTTGATCCTCTCCTCACACACATACACAAACTGACCACAAACAGCTTGATCCTCTCCTCACACACATACACCAATTGACCACACACAGCTTGATCCTCTCCTCACACACATACACAAACTGAACACAAACAGTTTGATCCTCTCATCACACACATACACAAACTGAACACAAACAGCTTGATCCTCTCCTCACACACATACACAAACTGAACACAAACAGTTTGATCATCTCCTCACACACATACACAGACTGAACACAAACAGTTTGATCCTCTCCTCACATACATACATAAACAGAACACAAACAGTCTAATCTTCTCCTCACACACACATCCTGAACACAAACAGTCTGATCGTCTCCTCATGCACATACACGATCGTCTCCTCATGCACATACACAGTCTCGCACATCCCCTGTCTGCAAAGACTGCGCCGCTGACCGTGGTTCGGATGCCTCCAGTTCCAGCCTGCCTGGCATTCAAGTCTTCACTGATAATGCATCTCACTGGACAGGCTCTTGAACTCGTCGATTGATGAGGACCGCCCGAACATGCCCTGGATTTGCCCTCCCCCTCACCTCTCGCACTCCGACCAGGTTCAGAAGCGGCTCTCCTCCTCCTGCCGCCATCATGTGTATCAACACTGCGCACTTCTACGTAAAACTGCACCCGCAATAACCACCCAACTTAAATAGACCGTCCTGCTGAAACCGGGTACCACTTTTGTGAGATGGAAGCCCAACATGAAAACATTAAAAATAATAGCAGAAAACATTCCGAATAATACCGGAAACCATATTCACATAAAGGTTTACATTTTATCGATATGTCAGAGTTGAAAAAAAGCTTTTAAACTTGTTTATTTCGATCTTATGCAAAGTAACGACTACGTTTAAATGTGCTGCATGACGTGGAAATTAAGCACACTTCCAGAACATTATTTGACCATCACATATAGGACACATTCAAGATGTATTACAGTTAACAAAACAAAATGATGTCTTACAAGAAACAAGTTGAAACAAAGTTGGAAATAAAATGTTTGTTTCAATTTTGATATAAATATGTAAATAGGTAGATTTTGTGATTTTCACTTTTGTATAAAATCATATAAACATAATGTTGATGCATTGTGTGGGGTAGATTAAATACATACAGTACTGTTAAAATATTTAATCTACAGAGGCAACACTAATTATTTGACTTGCTATTAGCAAAAAGAAAGAAGTAAATAAGTCCACCATAACATGAACACCAAATATGTGGTACCAAACTTCAGAGAACGACCCACCTGCATACCTACACATTTGAATTTCACAAATTAAACCCACTGTCACTGTCACTGTCGCTGTCACTCTCACTGTCACTGTCACTAAAACTCGACACCGTGTTACGTCGCTGACGTCTGATGTAATACGCGACGTGCTAGAGATCGGGAGTTCAATTGAGTCAAACCAATGATACTTGTCTCTTCCTAGCCTGGCGTTTGGCATTAACGGGATAGGGCAATGACTGGTTAGCTCAGTGGCAGGATGATGTGACTGAGTGTGATATCAGGTGATGGTTCTGGTGGCGGCGTTTCCCAGTGGGGCAGCACTATGAAATCGCCATGAGTGTGTACTGTCAGACTGATATGACCTTAGATGTCTACAGCGCCGTCATCACCACTCAATGTGTCGTTGAGTGTAAAGCTACACCATTCTCCAGCACTCATTACACTCTCATCAAGTCGTCGACTAATCATTAACATGATCTGTGTAAATGACTGCCAGCGTCCTCAAATGGAACGCCAGCTGAGAAATGTATTATTGTTTAAAAAGATAAACATTCACCTACAAATTAAAGTGCACTAATTAAATCTGGTACAAAAGCTCGTGCTTGATTTTCAATCGCCGTATAATGACAGTATTTGTTTACACCAAAGATTTCCTCCTAACGTGTGCACAGACAGTCAGGAGCAGACTGCACCCTCCCCACGCACCCCACCCTCCCCACCCACCCCACCCACCCCCACCACATTGCATTACCCACACCCACCCACACCGAACATCCACCCCCACCCACATACACACACCCACATTCACACACCCCACCCACACCCACACCCACCCACATTCACACCCACATCCCCACCCACTCCCACACCGAACACCCACCCCACACACATAAACACACTCACATTCACACACCCCACCCACACCCACATCCACATCCACACGCACCCACACCCACATCCCCACCCACCCCCACACCGAGCATCCACCCCACACACGTACACACACTCACATTCACACACCCCACCCACACCCACATCCACACCCACATCCACACCCACCCACACCCACATCCCCACCCAGCCCCACACCGAACACCCACCCCACACACATACACACACTCACATTCACACACCCCACCCATACCCACATCCCCACCCACCCCCACACCGAACATCCACCCCCCACACCGAACAACCACCCCACCCACATACACACACCCACATGCACACACCCCACCCACACCCACATCCACACCCACATCCACACCCACCCACACCCACATCCCCATCCACCCCCACACCGAACATCCACCCCCCACACCGAACATCCATCCCCACACACATACACACACCCACATTCACACACCCCACCCACACCCACACCCACCCACACCCACACCCACCCACATCCACATCCACCCACATTCACACCCCCACCCACCCCCACACCGAACATCCACCCCTCACACCGAACATCCACCCCACACATATACACACACATTCACCCCCCCACCCCCACACGCACACCCACATTCACCCACACACCCACACGCACACCCATATTCACACCCCACCCCCACCCCCGCACACCCCACCCCAACACCCACAACCACACCCACACCCATATCGACATCCACACCCGCACCCACTCCCAGACTTACATGCACACACACCCGCACCCACTCCCATACCTACATGCACACACACACCCCCACATCCCCCCCCCATACCCCCCCACACCGAACACCCCCCACACCCCCACCCCCACCCCCACACGCGCACCCACATTCACACACACTCACGCCAAACATTCACCCACCCACACACACACACATTCACACCCCACCCCCACCCCCCGCACACCCCCACCCCAGCACCCACACCCATATCGACATCCACACCCACACCCACTCCTGCACACACACACACCCACACCCACTCCCATACCTACATGCACACACACACACCCAATCACACCCACGCTCACAACCACCCCACGCTCACATCCACCGCCACCCCCACCCCCCCCCCCCCCCCCCCCCCCCCCGCTCAGCTAAATTAAGTGGGGTCTGCTGGGAGAAGGGTTGTCGTGGGAATGTAATTACAAGTCTCTGCAAGGTGGGTGGTCGCCCCCAGCCGCAAGCCCGCCGCACACAGCGCGACAATTCAACACACACGGCAGAAAGTCAAAACCACCGGCTTATGCAACTTGAATCAAATTAAATATAACCTGACCCTGCGGCAAGTCCTACAAGCTTACAATGACCAGCAATGTGTTGTTTCACAACAACTTTAGTTTAGTTGTTTTCACTTCAAACAGTTCCAATGTTAATCATTGTACATCATCATCATCATCCCTTAACGGGGAGGTTCGTTGGGACACCTCATATGGTTTCCAATAGTTATTTCTAACTAGTGTTACACCGAACGATACTAATGTACATAATAACGATTGTCCTGGTCCAAAGGAAGCATCAGGCTTAAGCCCCGTTCACACTGGCGAGTTAAAATGCTTCATCTAAATCGCCTGGACAAAGCGAAATAGATGAAGCAAATTAGTGTTGTGTCCACACATGCACACTTTTAGCCGGAAATCGATATCTGCGCAGGAGCAAGTCAAGACTAACCAGCGCCAGTTTCGCTTAGTTGACGTCGGCACTAGAGAGTGTGGGTTTGACCTAGATCTGTTTCGACTGAATCGTATTGTTTTGGAATGGTCAAAACTTCTGCTGGGCAGTGAAACCCTAAAAATAAATGATGAAAAAACTATCTGTGCACCTCTAGCAGGTTCTATAATATGCGCTTTTGATCGACCGGAAAGTCAACAAACTAAGGTCTCGACTGCGCATGTGTGTCATGTCCTTAATCCACCTCAAGTAAGTCGGTTGGGTTCACACATGCCACTTGTGTCGATTTAAGCTAAATCGCTTCATCTATACTACCTCGTGAGGTGGTTTACTTGAAGCAAACTAGATGAATCGATTCAGCCCTAAATCGCTTTAGCATAGCGTCCACACGGCGAATGTGAGGCAAACTAGGCAAGTCGATTTAGATGAAGCATTTTAACTCGCCAGTGTGAACGGGGCTTTTGTGGAAATTGCATTGTGTGTGGCGGTCTTTAACAAGGACATAAAGGTATTGGGCTTTCAGTGGCAATAGACGATATGAGAAGTAATAATAACATCAGACGGACGCTTCACCTTCTGAATAAAACGTAACGAGAGGCAGGCGACGCTTTGAACCCTCATCTTGAACGGGCGATAATCGGCGAGTTAGAAAAGTATGTGTCTTCCTTCCGCGCAATATAGTGTACAATATCTAAATTAGTAGCCAACTCTCTCTCTCGGACAGGTGATAATCGGGGACTTAAATAAGTTGGTGTATTCCTTCCGCGTACTATAGTGTATGATATCTAAATTAGTAGCCAACTCTCTCTCTCTCTCTTGGACAGGCGTTAATCGGGGACCTAAATAAGTCGGTGAATTCCTTCCACGTACGATAGTGTATGATATCTAATTTAGCAGCCAACTCTCTCTCTCGGCCGGGCGATAATCGGGGAGCTAAATAAGTCGGTGAATTCCTTCCGCGTACTATAGTGTACGATATCTAAATTAGTAGCCAACTCTCTCTCTCTCTCAGACAGGTGATAATCGGGGACCTAAATAAGTCGGTGAATTCCTTCCACATACTATAGTGTATGATATCTAAATTAGCAGCCAACTCTTTCTCTCGGACGGGCGATAATCGGGGAGCTAAATAAGTTGGTGTCTTATGTCTCGTTGAAAACATATATATTGCAGCAGAAATACGACAGCCATCTTGGACGCCATCTTGATTTTGGACGGTTGTGTTTGTTTAATCACTTAGCAAATGGTTTCATAGGATTCCCTGGGTCCAAAGACCTGTATGTAGAAACCTTAGTTTGATTCCTACGATGTTTGGTTCCAAAGATATGATAAAAATGAAAATGGGAGCCATCTTGGATGCCATCTTGAATTCCCGGGTTGGCTAAAGGAGGAATTTCCGGGGTCTGTTTATATGATATTTGTCAGACGTTTAGGTATCTTTCCTGAAATGTTCAGCTTGTTACCAATTTGTTCCAGGTTTGGGGCTTATTTATACTATTGCTGACGTCCAATAGCCGATGATAAAAATCAATGTGCTCTAGAAGCGTCGTTGAATAAAACAAACTTGTTATTTATACTATCACTCTTGGCCTATTGTATCTTCCGGATACAATGGCAGCTGTCCGATCTGGCAACTATTTAGATACAAGATTCACCCCATACTGCTGCAGTAGGGGTGCAAACCAACCCTATGTAAAAGGTGGCGAAAATGCGGGTCAAAGAATTGCGAGCCTAATTTCACAATCTAAGAAGCACCATTTATTCTTTACATATGTATTATTGAGAGCCCGCTACCTTTGAGTTGAAAAATATAATATAATATCTAGTTTAATAAGATTTAAAAGTGAAATCGACGGCATTCTGCGGCCGCCATCTTGTCTTTTTGCATTCTCTCCCATTTCACCAACTCTGTGCCTACATGGCTAGCCATTTGATACTGGAGCCACAGTTTCTAGGTGATGTTCCATACTAACGCTATTTTCGCCCGTATTTATATAAGGCTGATCTTCACCCGTGTACTACAAGTACCGGGTGAATCTTTTATCTAGCAACTATTCTGCTCTAATCGTCCCACCACTGGTTACTGGTTACATGGGGTGTGAGTCCTAGGCCCCTTTATGTGTCCTATTTCGGTCATGTGACACCATTATGGGGGACACAGCTGGACGTGGTGGTCAAAGCGGTGAGTCTAGGAAGAGCGCTGACTTCCTGTCCAGAAGGTTGGGGAATAGAATCCTGACTGAATCAAACCGATCGCTTACTAAATTGATACTTTTCACTACCTAGCCTGCTTAGCACTAATAGGATAGAACAAGGACTGGTTAGTTCAGTATCAGGATAATGTGCTAATTGATACATTTTACTATCTCGCCTGGTGCTCAGCATTAATAGGATAGAACAAGAACTGGTTAGCTCAGTATCAGGATAATGTGCCTAATGTCACTACATATCCTGATAATCGGCATGAATCGGATATGACAAGGAATGTGCTAATCTCACTACCGAACCTGGTTGACATCCTGATCACGTGTCCAGTCCACCAGAGGTTATTTCTGATCAGAAGATCTTCCATAGAGGACAGCTCTGTCCAAGCGAGTATTTCACTGTTTGTCACGTTGTCCTTCCACCTAACACCCCAACAAACAAACAATGTAAGAACATATTTGTGACATCTCGCAATGTGCAGTCATGGTGACATTATTATGCTGCCCCATTGGGCTAACATGCCCACCATGACCTGATATCCCACTCAGTCACCTTATTTCGAGTCAGAGTCAGTGAGCGGCACAAGTTCCACATCAGGAATACACACAGCTGAGTATCCTTTATCCCAGTTGCATCAAAGACTGTTCAAATTGGGATTAGATAAATATAGCAACCTCCAAACTATTTGCCAATAAGGAATTTCTAGTTAAACAAAGTCCAATTAAAAGGGACAAGTTCTGAAGGTAATTGGCAATTGGAAAGTTGGGTAGGTTCAAATTAGTGAACATTAAAGTGGAGGTTTTAATTGGGCTAGTAGTGTCTTGTGTGGAGAGTGCCAGTGTTGAGTAATAACAACGATAAGTAACACTCACCTCAATTATATCACCCATGCAACCCAAGAATGACATGCGCAGACCTTTCGTTGGGTTCACTCACTAATGCCCCCCCCCCCCCATCACACCAAACTAGTTCTCACTACGTTCTTGAAAATGTTGCTGAACGGACTCAAACTGTGTGCAAACGGAATGGATATAGTAGCAACGTTTTATGGTCTTTTTACGAATGCAGTGGATGGGCTAGAATGGAATGGTGCTCCAGAACTTTGAGCATGCCCACAATTTTCTTGCAGCCACATTCTACCCCGACCATAGCCTGTTTTAGAACGTGGTCGAACGTTTTGAGAACTAGTTTAGTGTGATGGGGGTGTTAACCAGGCAACGCCTGACAGCTGGCTACCAGATGGGATGGCCAAATGAGCTGCACACCATTTCCCATGTAACACGTTGGGGGATTCAAATACCAAGTTAGAGCCCCCGACAAATTAAACCAATGACTTAAAAATGTATACTTTTTAATAGCTAGCCACGTGCTTGACATTAGTAGGGTGTGGGAAGTTTAACGAGCCATGAAAGGAGGAAGACTGACTGACTGTGATTGAAATCTCCACCGCTTAATTAAATAATTAAAACAAATTCAAGAACAGTAGGCATTGATATGTTGATTGCAGCGTGGAGTTTTGGTGGGCGAAGTGTTACCATGCCAATCCCGGAATGACAGAAATGGTGATTTTAATCTCAATCTAAGCATAGTGTCTGAGTTGGTTGCATGCCTGGGAAATGCAGTGAATGGTTAGGACACTTGCCCGGATATGGCAGAAAGATGGGTTTGAATGCCATCACTACTGGTATTTCAAGTTCTGCTAGTCCCTCAGGAAATGCAGCAGGCCGGGACACAGCTTCATCTTACAGACAGGTAGTTGGCCACATCCAGCCCTATCCTCCACTACAGCCTACTTTGAACTCATGTGGCACCTGTAGCTACCACACGCCCTCTGGTGACCAAACTTGGCAGGGTTCTTGCCATACATCTCTTTCCAATGTAGATTCCAGAGAAATTGTCATAGAAACCATTTTATATTTGATTATATCCCACTTTGTTTTGTGTATTCATGAATTTGCCCACCCTCCACTCTGTACACTGACGCTGGGATCCGGTGTGCTGGGTGATAGCTTCAGTCTCTCCTGGGGGACCAGCGGAACTAAGAATATAATAATATAAATGCCTCCACATGAATTCACATTTGTCATTAGGGCTGGAAGACCAGTGCATTATCACTGACAACATGTTATAAAGAGGAATAAAACACTTGAGCAAAGAACTAACATCTGCTATAAAGGCCTGGTGAAGTATCCTCCGAAGCTAGACTTGTAATACCGCAAATATCCAAATTGATTCTAACAGCAATCACCGGAGAAACATCTCCAACAAGATAAAGAAGTACGAACAGAGTATTAGGTCAGATAGAAGAAGCAATGAGCTGGATCGGCTTGTGGCAAACTAATTGAAGAAATAAGATGTTTATTAGTGGAGTCTCCTAACAAGAGGATCTTCATGCGATTGGCCTTCGTGGCCACCTGCCAATTTTCATCAGGAACTTTCAAGACTACCTATTCCAGCCTACACTCACAGGAACTAGGAGTACCTCAAGGCAGCATACTGGCCATGACCCTTTCCGGGGTCAAGGTCAATGGTATTGCTGCTGCTGTAAAGCAGGGAGTCTCCTGTAGTCTTTTCATGGACGACTTTGTTTTATATTACAGCGGTGCTAACATGAATGTCATAGAGAGACAACTACAACCAAGCATAAATGGGATCCATCAATGGTCAGCCTACTTTGAACTCACATGGCACCTGTAGCTACCACACGCCCTCTGGTGACCAAACTTGGCAGGGTTCTTGCCATACATCTCTTTCCAATGTAGATTCCAGAGAAATTGTCATAGAAACCATTTTATATTTGATTATATCCCACTTTGTTTTGTGTATTCATGAATTTGCCCACCCTCCACTCTGTACACTGACGCTGGGATCCGGTGTGCTGGGTGATAGCTTCAGTCTCTCCTGGGGACCAGCGGAACTAAGAATAAACAAAAAATAACTATACATTATAACATCCAGTGTTTCAATCCAAGACCAAAACAGTCTGCATGCACTTCTGCCTGCTGCGTAGAATGCATGCGGAACCGGAGCTGACCCTGGATGGGGATCCCATTAAAGTCGTTGAGAAAACCAAATTTCTGGGCATCATTCTCGATGCAAAACTGTCTTTTGTGCCACATATAAAGTACCTGAAAACAAGATGCCTGAAAGCACTAGATATTCTGAGGATGCTGTCCAGCTCAGAGTGGGGAGCGGACAGAGATGTTCTGCTCTCTGTGTACAGAACCTTGGTTCGGTCACGAGTGGATTAGGGCAGCATAGTATACGGTTCCGCAAGGAAATCATATATTGGGCTGCTAGACACGATCCACCACCAGGGACTGCGCCTGGCCCTTGGGGCCTTCCGCACCTCACCGGTTCAGAGCCATTACGTGGAAGCCAATGAACCATCACTTAACAACAGGAGAATCAAACGGGCCATGCAATATGTAGTCAAGATAAAAACCAATGCATTAAATCCTGCACACAATTGTCTATCTGAGCAACATGACAAATCCAGGTATGAAGCCAGGCCGAATTACATCCGGCCACTGAGGCTCCGAATGAAACCTCACTTGGAGGCCTTGGGAGTGGATTTGGATGTGTTGGAGGAGGCCAAAGTCCCAGAACATCCCCCGTGGTTGTTGAGAAAGCCATCGATTATCCTCCGACTCAGGGAACTGAGGAAGTCTGGAACACATCCACTCGAGTACCAAGGACTGCATGCAGAGATTCAAGGCCAGTTTGCAGACCAGCTCTCCATATACACTGATGGTTCTAAAGACCAAAGCCGGGTAGCTGCTGTGGCAGTCTGCCGACGGGAAAAATTTGGTGTACGTTTGCCCGAGCAGAGCTTGATTTTCACTGCAGAAGCCCGAGCACTCCTTCTCGCGTTGGAGTGTATCGAGGTATCCAACCACACTAACTATGTTATATACAGTGATTCGTTCTCTTGCCTCCTGGCTGTTGCTGGACTGAAAATGAATCACCCTATTCTAGCAACTGTCATTTATATAATGAACCAACTAACAACGGATGGGTATGACATCCACCTGTGCTGGGTGCATGGCCATGCCAACATACAAGGAAACGAACGAGCTGATCGAGCTGCGAAGAAGGCCCTGAACTGTGATCTTGAACCATGTCTGATCCCTCACTCTGATCTGAAACCACTAATAGCCACCCACATAAAATCCAAATGGCAACATGAGTGGGATGAAAACATTAATAAACTTAAAGAAATTGAACCATCTGTGGGAAAGCCACCACAGACTCATGTGGGAGGTCGGCGGGACCAAGTGGTCCTTAGCCACTGCCGTATTGGCCACTTGTGGCTTACACATGCTTTTCTGCTCAAGGGGGAACCTCCCCCTGAATGTATTGGGTGTCGGTCCCCGCTGACACTCAAACACATTTTTACTAAGTTGCATTGATTTTTTGGCCCTGCGCCAACAGTTCTACACTGCAGACAGTATGCATGACCTTTTTACTAAGGTAAAACAGGAAAACATTTTACCCTTTTTGAGGGCAGCTGGACTGTACCACCTCATATAGTTTACTAAATAGATTCTATCAATTATTAATAAAACTTTTCTTTTTCTATGGGGATTTGTTTCCCTTGACCACAAATATATGAGTGTGAGCTTTCTAATTTAATGAGTGTCTATTGGCACATAATTGAATGTCTGCCTTTACATCTAAAAGCGATGGTTTGAACAAAAAACAAACAGTTCTCGCCGTGACTATGGCCTATGCTGCCGACACGGCGTAAAGCAACCCCCAATCAATCAATCAACCTAACAAGGAATGGACAACTTGCTTCTTCCAGATGAATTTATAACAACAAAGCAGCGCCTTCTGAAGACGTCCTCACAAATAGTGAATGCAGCCCAGTAGCGCTGAGGACCCCTGCCGTCTGGTAATTGGTGGGGAGAGTTGCTGCACAGAAGTGGACCAGTGTACAACATCCCTAATTGGCAGCCATGCTCATTATGGTACATGTGTGCTCTAAATCTGACAGAGATGTCAAACTGTCGCTAGGAAAGAAGATGAATGTGCCTCCCACTCCTCGCCCCTCCAAATTACTTGCGTGTTCTTGGAGAACACATATTGGAGACAGCGGAAATTAGTCTGATGAACGAGGTTTGTGTGAACACTTGGTGGAGGAGAGGAGTGGACGGGTGGGTTGTGAGCGCATTGGGTGGATACTTGGGATAATGGTGGACAGTAGAGGAGTGGGTTGTGAGAGCATTGTGTGGATACTTGGGATAATGGTGGAGAGTAGAGGAGTGTGTTGTGAGAGCATTGTGTGGATACTTGGGATAAAGGTGGAGAGTAGAGGAGTGGGTTGTGAGAGCGTTGTGTGGATACTTGGGATAAAGGTGGAGAGTAGAGGAGTGTGTTGTGAGAGCATTGTGTGGATACTTGGGAGAAAGGTGGAGAGTAGAGGAGTATGTTGTGAGAGCATTGTGTGGATACTTGGGAGAAAGGTGGAGAGTAGAGGAGTGGGTTGTGAGAGCGTTGTGTGGATACTTGGTGGATACTTGGGATAAAGGTGGAGAGTAGAGGAGTGAGTTGTGAGAGCGTTGTGTGGATACTTGGGATAAAGGTGGAGAGTAGAGGAGTGTGTTGTGAGAGCATTGTGTGGATACTTGGGATAAAGGTGGAGAGTAGAGGAGTGTGTTGTGAGAGCATTGTGTGGATACTTGGGATAAAGGTGAAGAGTAGAGGAGTGGGTTGTGAGAGCATTGTGTGGATAATTGGGAGAAAGGTGGAGAGTAGAGGAGTGGGTTGTGAGAGCGTTGTGTGGATACTTGGGAGAAAGGTGGAGAGTAGAGGAGTGGGTTGTGAGAGCGTTGTGTGGATATTTGGGAGAAAGGTGGAGAGTAGAGGAGTGGGTTGTGAGAGCATTGTGTGGATACTTGGGATAAAGGTGAAGAGTAGAGGAGTGTGTTGTGAGAGCATTGTGTGGATACTTGGGATAAAGGTGGAGAGTAGAGGAGTGGGTTGTGAGAGCATTGTGTGGATACTTGGGAGAAAGGTGGAGAGTAGAGGAGTGGGTTGTGAGAGCGTTGTGTGGATACTTGGGATAATGGTGGAGAGTAGAGGAGTGTGTTGTGAGAGCATTGTGTGGATACTTGGGATAAAGGTGGAGAGTAGAGGAGTGGGATGTGAGCGTGTTGTGTGGATACTTGGGATGAAGGTGGAGAGTAGAGGAGTGGGTTGTGAGAGCATTGTGTGGATACTTGGGATAATGGTGGAGAGTAGAGGAGTGTGTTGTGAGAGCATTGTGTGGATACTTGGGATAAAGTTGGAGAGTAGAGGAGTGGGTTGTGAGAGCATTGTGTGGATACTTGGGATAAAGGTGGAGAGTAGAGGAGTGGGTTGTGAGAGCGTTGTGTGGATACTTGGGAGAAAGGTGGAGAGTAGAGGAGTGGGTTGTGAGAGCATTGTTTGGATACTTGGTGGATACTTGGGATAAAGGTGGAGAGTAGAGGAGTGGGTTGTGAGAGCATTGTGTGGATACTTGGGATAAAGGTGAAGAGTAGAGGAGTGGGATGTGAGCGTGTTGTGTGGATACTTGGGAGAAAGGTGGAGAGTAGAGGAGTGGGTTGTGAGAGCATTGTGTGGATAATTGGGAGAAAGGTGGAGAGTAGAGGAGTGGGTTGTGAGAGCGTTGTGTGGATACTTGTGAGAAAGGTGGAGAGTAGAGAAGTGGGTTGTGAGAGCGTTGTGTGGATACTTGGGAGAAAGGTGGAGAGTAGAGGAGTGGGTTGTGAGAGCATTGTGTGGATACTTGGGATAAAGGTGAAAAGTAGAGGAGTGTGTTGTGAGAGCATTGTGTGGATACTTGGGATAAAGGTGGAGAGTAGAGGAGTGGTTGTGAGAGCATTGTGTGGATACTTGGGAGAAAGGTGGAGAGTAGAGGAGTGGGTTGTGAGCGCATTGTGTGGATACTTGGGATAAAGGTGGAGAGTAGAGGAGTGGGTTGTGAGAGCGTTGTGTGGATACTTGGGATAATGGTGGAGAGTAGAGGAGTGTGTTTGGATAAAGGTGGAGAGTAGAGGAGTGGGATGTGAGCATGTTGTGTGGATACTTGGGATAAAGGTGGAGAGAAGAGGAGTGGGTTGTGAGAGCATTGTGTGGATACTTGGGATAATGGTGGAGAGTAGAGGAGTGTGTTGTGAGAGCATTGTGTGGATACTTGGGATAAAGTTGGAGAGTAGAGGAGTGGGTTGTGAGAACATTGTGTGGATACTTGGGATAAAGGTGGAGAGTAGAGGAGTGGGTTGTGAGAGCGTTGTGTGGATACTTGGGAGAAAGGTGGAGAGTAGAGGAGTGGGTTGTGAGAGCATTGTGTGGATACTTGGTGGATACTTGGGATAAAGGTGGAGAGTAGAGGAGTGGGTTGTGAGAGCATTGTGTGGATACTTGGGATAATGGTGGAGAGTAGAGGAGTGGGTTGTGAGAGAATTGTGTGGATACTTGGGAGAAAGGTGGAGAGTAGAGGAGTGGGTTGTGAGTGCATTGTGTGGATACTTGGGATAAAGGTGGAGAGTAGAGGAGTGGGTTGTGAGAGCGTTGTGTGGATACATGGGATAATGGCGGAGAGTAGAGGAGTGTGTTGTGAGAGCATTGTGTGGATACTTGGGATAAAGGTGGAGAGTAGAGGAGTGGGATGTGAGCGTGTTGTGTGGATACTTGGGATAAAGGTGGAGAGTAGAGGAGTGGGTTGTGAGAGCATTGTGTGGATACTTGGGATAATGGTGGAGAGTAGAGGAGTGGGTTGTGAGAGCATTGTGTGGATACTTGGGATAAAGTTGGAGAGTAGAGGAGTGGGTTGTGAGAGCATTGTGTGGATACTTGGGATAAAGGTGGAGAGTAGAGGAGTGGGTTGTGAGAGCGTTGTGTGGATACTTGGGAGAAAGGTGGAGAGTAGAGGAGTGGGTTATGAGAGCATTGTGTGGATACTTGGTGGATACTTGGGATAAAGGTGGAGAGTAGAGGAGTGGGTTGTGAGCGCGTTGTGTGGATACTTGGTGGATACTTGGGATAAAGGTGGAGAGTAGAGGAGTGGGATGTGAGCGCGTTGTGTGGATACTTGGGAGAAAGGTGGAGAGTAGAGGAGCGGGTTGTGAGAGCGTTGTGTGCATACTTGGGAGAAAGGTTGAGAGTAGAGGAGTGTGTTGTGAGAGCACTGTGTGGATACTTGGGATAAAGGTGGAGAGTAGAGGAGTGGGTTGTGAGAGCAGTGTGTGGATACTTGGGAGAAAGGTGGAGAGTAGAGGAGTGGGTTGTGAGAGCGTTGTGTGGATACTTGGGATAAAGGTGAAGAGTAGAGGACTGTGTTGTGAGAGCATTGTGTGGATACTTGGGAGAAAGGTTGAGAGTAGAGGAGTGGGTTGTGAGAGCGTTGTGTGGATACTTGGGATAATGGTGGAGAGTAGAGGAGTGGGTTGTGAGAGCATTGTGTGGATACTTGGGAGAAAGGTGGAGAGTAGAGGAGTGGGTTGTGAGAGCATTGTGTGGATACTTGGGAGAAAGGTAGAGAGTAGAGGAGTGGGTTGTGAGAGCATTGTGTGGATACTTGGGAGAAAGGTGGAGAGTAGAGGAGTGGGTTGTGAGAGCATTGTGTGGATACTTGGGAGAAAGGTGGAGAGTAGAGGAGTGGGTTGTGAGAGCATTGTGTGGATACTTGGGATAAAGGTGGAGAGTAGAGGAGTGGGTTGTGAGAGCATTGTGTGGATACTTGGGATAAAGGTGGAGAGTAGAGGAGTGGGTTGTGAGAGCATTGTGTGGATACTTGGGAGAAAGGTGGAGAGTAGAGGAATGGGTTGTGAGAGCATTGTGTGGATACTTGGGATAAAGGTGGAGAGTAGAGGAGTGGGTTGTGAGAGCATTGTGTGGATACTTGGGATAAAGGTGGAGAGTAGAGGAGTGGGTTGTGAGAGCATTGTGTGGATACTTGGGATAATGGTGGAGAGTAAAGGAGTGGGTTGTGAGAGCGGTGTGAATATTCGGGGAACGAGATGGGAGTAGTCTGACACTCCTCACTAACACTGCCTTCAAACCCAAGATGTGGAAATATATATCGGAACATTTCGTAGAACTACTAACGTATTCATCTCCATATTAGCTCCTATTCATATTAGCTCGAGACATTCATGAATAGTCACTAAATAGAAATAATAAGTCGTTCATTAGCTATACTTCTATTACCCCCAATAGCCGATGTTTACTTCTTGTGCTGGAGGATCATCAAACAAACAAACAAAACAAAAAATAACTATACATCATAACATCCAGTATTTCACTCCAAGCAACTAACACCATTGGACCACGTGATTCACAGGACGATCACCATAGTAACCGTCCATGCCATGTTTCTAAATAACCACAACGCGGCAGGAATGCCTGCCCTGCCAAACAGTTACTGTCATCAGAGGCAGGCGCATTAGGTGGGGTGATCACGTGACCATGACTCAGGGTGCCTGTCGTTGTGCTCGCCGCCTTTTAACGGCAGTTTTCTTCGTCCAGTTCTTCCCTACATGTACGACTGTGTATCCACACGCTGAGCCGGGACTTGTAGAAACCTGTTTTTATGTTTGATTCTATTTACGTGTGCCTAGTAAGGAGATAGTGTGTATCCTATGGAGGACTGACTTTTTAGTATTACAATGGCAGAAGTCTTCAAAAGGCGTGACTAATATTAAAGTCACACAATAAGATGAATAACTTGTTCTATTTCGAAGCTACAGAGGATCCTACAAAAGCCAATTATATGTCGGTGTATTTATTAATGTGTATTGCTGCATTAGGTAAATACTTGTATTGATTTAAGAAGTCCATTCAAAGTTACATACTACCAGTGTTTGTCATTGCACATACTCTTTCAGATAAATGCATTTAGATCGATGGCTATGATCTATTTTAACTTTAGTTTGAACTAACTTGGCTAATTTTGAAGATATTTGAAATGAAAACATGCAATAAATATTATTGGTATCAAATGTGCGTATCAAAATGGCGAACACCATAGCATACAACTCTAAGAGGTTCTATCAAATTGATTTATAATTTATTCTCAACAATATGATCTTCAATAAGATGAACCTGGGTCATCATCATCATCATCATCATCATGCTGTCGGTCGCGATGCGACAAAGACTGCTTTCATTACTTGACTGCCGCTCTCCTATCGTTGGGTATGTACATTAAAAAGTAGGTTGATGAATTGGTTTCTCAAATCTAATGCTGTAACCGGACGATACGGCTTTAATAGAAGATGCATCTGCTACAATAGACCCCTCCAGTTAAAGCTGCATAGTCCGATGAAAACATGAAATGAAAAGAATTAAAACCAGTATCTACATTTGATTCTACATATGTAACTTAGATATAGGTGCACTTATTAAACAGGTGTCGCCACATAGAATGGAACACCGAGCCAATTTAATAGAACCTGTTAATGGAGAAGCCTATGGGGTCAGAGTTTATGCGTGCTTGCCAAAACTACTTTGACGTTTTTACACTTCAAATATTCTCAAAAGTTAGCCATTTAAAAATAAAAGTTACTTCAAACTAAAGTAAGGTAGATTATAACAATCGATTTAACATATTTATCTCAGAAAAATTACATAAACTCAAAACCATCGAACTATGCAACTTGAAGCGGGTAACTACCCGACTAGAGTAGTTCCAGATTCTGCCGATAGATGTCAGTAGCTTAACTGGAGGGGTGTAATACATGAAGAGAGAAGTGGTGACATTCCAGAAGAAAAATACAATATAGTTGTCTTTTTTAGATATATTCCAAGGGTAAGAGCTTGAATCCTGTTGCGATATGAATATCTGAATAGAATTAAGCATTTTATTATTTTTCCAAGCATTATTTACAGATATATAACATGTGAAACCATAGGCAGTCGGAGAATATACCCGATTAGACTAGTTCCAGATTATGCCTATATATGTCACTAGGTTAACTGGCGGGGTCTATTAATTAGAGCCTACAATCTTCAGCGCTTCGGTGTGCACACATAAACCACTTGACATGTTTTCAGTTGAAACATCACCCATTTACTCGAGAAATATTTAATCAAGATTACACCAATGTAAAGTTAAGAATATTATAATGATCAACCTGTGTTTATCGAAATGGCAATTTGAGACGTTGGTAATCCTTATTAAGTTGCCAATGTCGTCTCATTAGAATCAGCTCTGTACTACTAGTACGTCTAATTGCCACGGCGGAGCCACCTGAATACTTGATTATACGAGCCGCTACCACTCATTTACTTGACATTTTACTCTCACTATATATATACTATTAGTATTACTACATAATATATCATGTTTTCTCCCGCTGTGATGACTGCTTATCCGAGGAGACTGAGATGGGAAATCATGAGTGGTTAGTTAGGTTGGCGGGCGGCGGCGGCACCCCGAGTCATATTTGAGATGACGATAAGTGGGAGGGAGACAATTTACCTAATTAATACTCATATAATTATTATACATAACATATAGTCAGTAGATATCATTAAATAGAATACAATTTACACAACGATATGTCAATATTCAGTAGAATAACATACAATTTGAGTGTTTTTGTTATTTATATTCACCTAATGATTTATATAACATATATATATATATATATATATATATATATAACGAGACAGACTGCCATTTAAGTATCACACAACGTAGTATTACACAGTTTACAGAGTGGAACTAAACATCAGGTCAAGGTTAGAAGTCTTTAACACACATTTCCATCCCGGCCCAGTAGTGATGCTTTTATAAATCAGCATTCACAACAACAACATCCCCGCAAAAAAAGCCAGCAGCGACTAGTTACAGCTGAGAATTACTCCTGCATCTGATTACTGCAATTATACACAAGCACATTCTTACCGACACCATCATTAAGGGAGGAGAAGTCATTACTGCTCCTCATATAACAACTACTCCTTGAGAATAATAAACCCTCAAACACTTGTTGTCTGTAGCGTTCCCTTTCAGTTTCCAAATGTGGGTGGGTGACAGGTCTTTTAGCCCTCACATGCATTAGCCGACCGCTCATACGAGTTGGAGTTTTGTTATTTATTTTCATCATTGACAATGGGGGTATTTTGAGTTCCGTTTGACCCCCAGGTAGTACCAGTGCAAAGTTTGGTAATATTACTTAAAGGCCCAGTGAAACCTTACCGGACTGAGTACCGGACACCTCCGGACAAAGAATTGTCTAGTCCGTTGGTGTCTGGTGTAAAAATGTACCAAAATGTACCAAAGTGTACTGGATGAAACAAATGCTAAACGGACAAGTAACGTACATCAACGAATAGCCACTGGACGATAACCGGACGATAACTGGACGATAACTGGACGACAACCGAATGTCTAATGGATGGACCGGACACCAACCGGACACCAACCGGACACCAACTGGACACCAACCGGACACCATCCAGACACCTACTGGACTGTTCACGGACGTGCCAAAAACTGACAGACCGAATTCCCGCAGCACCGTCAACGGACTCTTCAGGATCCAAACCGGACACCTAATGGATGAGTAATGGACATGAACCGGACAAAATAGACTAAACGGACTTAAACCAGACACCAACCATACACGTCAGTCCGGCGGTGTCCAGTACAAGTTTTGTGCATGTTCAAAAATTGTACCGGACACCGCGAGACACCACCGGTGATAGAACGGACACGCCGGTGAGGTCTGACTGGGGCTTTACCGTCTGTCATGTATCTTTAGTAAACCCCCAGCAGAATGCTGAAGATAACTTTGCTTGGTGCCAGTTACAACTTAGTTGTGGCTATGACCCCTCTTATAAATGGTAGTGCAGGTCCAGAAGAAGACAACACACATACCTGACAACACATCATCCTGGTAGAGAATCCTTTAATAAACACTAGTTTGATAATATATTCTAGAACAGCAATATCTGCTTGGAGAGTTCTGTAGAGCCTATCCTGGTTGGCTGTTTGTTCTCTTGTTGGTTGTAGAGTTCGACAGATGGTTGATTGACAGCCCAAACACAGTGGTGGGAGAGACAGCACAGCCATAAGGTGGGAAGGAAAGGCTCGAGCTACCACCCCACATGTGTACCATGACATGTCTACTTGCTGGACCACCAAGCCCATTTCCTGTATGTCGCTGTGACCCGGTTAGCTGGGTCGCAGCTTTTGTTCTTACCGAGGGACCAGTGGAACTGTGAAATAATCTACATACTGGTAAGCATCATCATCATCATGCTGTCGGTCACTATGCGACAAAGACTGCTTTCGAGCCAGTATGGTGTTTTGCACGGTTTGAACATTTCATGTAAGCTGCCTGGTGTTGAAATGCTGCTGGCTTTTGCAAGTTACCAGCGGCACTCTCTCGGGGAGCAAATAGAGGTTTCACCCCGGCCAGAACATGTTAAGACAGGTGCAAAACTATTTGTCCCTGCAGTGGCTGGTCGGGAGATGTTGGGAGTTCCAGACATCAACCGCCCTTAATGCTGCCACAATGACATGGTTTTCTGTTTAGGGTTTGCTCCCTTAGCCTTCGGTTCTGTCAAGGACCTGTACCACAAGGCAGTGGTTTACAACTCTGCAGGGCAGGAGCGTCAAACTCCCTGAGGTATTGCTATCCCTGCAATACCTGCATACCCTGGTAACCAAGCATATAATTAACAACATAATAATTAGAAATTTATAGAATCCGACCCCGTGTGTGATGTCACAGAAGTGCCAACCTGTTAATGTGGGTCTCAAGCTGATGCGCAGACCAATCTCAACCTCCTGGATTTTAGCTCAAATCGCCAATTCTAAGTGCAGTCATTCATTAAGCTAAATAAAACATTTATGTGTAGAGAATACGTGGACAATCAGAAGTCCGGATGTTTAAATACCACACGCACAATAAACATCTGCCTGCTGGTTCCGGTCTGCCCCGCTAGGTGGCGTCGTGAGCCGAGTTGGCTAAACATGTCGGACCAATCAATGCGCGCCACCTGGTGTGGCGACATGACGCGCCAGTATGCGGGACGCGGGGTGACGTCAGCTTGTCACCATGGTGACGGCCGTCATATAGAACATCCGACACCACCCAGGCAGACCTAGGTAGCAGTGTCGCGGCACCCCACAAGGGATTCCGCGAAACTCAAGCTGAAACTATTAATGGGATTTGGAAAATGGCCGACCAATGGAATGCCGCCCTGATGGGAATGTAAGGCCACTTCTGGTGTATTTTCAAATGTATAGCCAACATTCTGGTGGACCTAACCACAGTTACACTGTCCGTATAATTTAGTTTTATGACATTCATTTATAATTAAAGATCTGGTCACGAGATTCCATACATGAATATTTTACGTATATCACAGTTGTAGGAGTACAATAAAAACATGATCACACTCAGTCGCCTTACCCTGATGCTGATTAAGCCAGTCCTTGACCTTTCTGATTAATGCCGAGGCTCAGCCGTTGTTTGTTGGGGTTCTGCGTCCTAGAAACATCTAAGTTCATATGAGGTCGGGTCCGGAGTCGTGACAGTGCAGTGCTGATGATATAGAAGTGTCCGACTGGGAGACCTGGCTGTTCGCAGCATGACCTGACTTCCCACCTAATCACATAATCCTGATACTAAGCGAACCAGTCCTTTACCTAGTAATGTCGAGCACCAGGCTAGGGTAGTTGGTTCTTGTAGCTGCACGCACTCATGGCGACTTTATACTGCTGGCCCACAGGGAAATCAGGCTGCTGGCACCATGACCCTATATCCCACTCAGTCCCATTGACACAGAGATAACCAGTCTTTTCTCTATCCTAATAATTTTGAGTGCCAGGCTAGCAAGCGACAAGTACAAATTTTATAAGTCATTGGTTTGACTCGACCAGGAATGTCACTCCCGATCTCTCGCATGCGAGCCTGCGTTCTATGGATTCGGCCACAGCGCCCGATACGAGGCTAGGTAGTGGCAAGCGAGCATGTATGTACACCATTGCTTTGACTCAGCCAGCATTCGAACACACAACATTTCACACAGAAGGGCAGGCATCGGTTTCACCGATCCAGTAAGTTTATATGAAAGCCTATATTCCTTGAGTGATACACTTGCTATCCGGACCGCACTCTGTCCACACCTCTCTCTATCACCTCTCCGCCGGCCATGCTCCTCCTCGATATGTCTGAAAAGAGTTCCAGGAGGGGGAGCCCGCCGGCATTTCACTTTCTACCCTTACTCTGTCCATGTCTATGGCTCGCTGGACAGTCACGATAGAGCAAATGGACACGGTCCTTTGACTCAACTCTCCTCATTTCTCTTTCCTAGATTCTGCCCATTTCGATTTCTCCCAGGCACACTTCTTCCCCTGACCAGGGTAGTTGTATTCTTGGGTGGGGCCCTTCACCTTTACGATTTCTCTGTCTTGTTCTTGTTGCTGGAACGACCGCTGCTCCCACCTTTTCCCCCCTTCCTCAAACCCCTGTTGCTGACCGGATTCAAGTGCTACACTACACTACACCAACAGCTCAACTACACGCCGGACCGAAGAGATTCGTTGCCGCCCCACCGCCTCGCCGTTACGATGTTGTGAATATGTCCCCAGCTTCTACAACACTCCGTACTGAAGTTAAGTCTTCAACCACAGATTGGGCCGATTTATCGGAGCCTCTCTACCCAATGTTGCAGTTCTGCAACCGGTAACCGTCGTAAGGTTACAAGCACCCCCAATCGTCATCTTGAGTGATATTTAGTGAGCAAACTGAGCTATAGACCTATTTCAAGTGACGTCAGGATAGGTATTTGGGTCAGAGCGCATGCTGCTTGGCTGGAGGACGACACACTGTCACACTGCAAACTCAATGGCTATGACTAGTATGAGCAGTCTTGATACAGAAAAGGTGAAATATCTCTTAAACCACAACACCTAGAAACAGACAGATTGGAACACATACACAAAACATGTTTAACAAACAGATTATATTAAATTTATAAGGTTAGGGTTCTCCATTTCTATTAATTTTGAATAAAATAGATGTTTTGTACTGTGCGTACTGGCAAACTCAATGCATTGTCAATGGCCGTGAGCAATCTGCATACAGAAAAAGTGAAATATCTCTAAAACTCCACCACCTAGAAACAAGCCGCTTTGAACAAACACAGAAAACATGTGTGACAAACAGATTATATTAAATTTACAAGGTTAGGGCTCTGTATTTCTAGTAATTCTGAAAAAATATGACGTTTTGCACTGCGCATACTGGCAAACTCAATGGCAGTGTGCCTTCGTGCTGCGGTGTTTATAAACTTTGAAAGGGGTCTATTGAACCATGGCCTGCAGTTGGGTGCACCTGGAAGAGGGTGCTGGGTCAAACTGTTGCGAGTGGCTCCAATAACATTCCCTCCCCCTCACAAACATGATCCAGATTGACTTCACGTGTGTCAGGTGGTACGTACATATATTGGCAGGGATTCTCTAATGCATTAGAGGCTACTTAGGCCTATTGCCCCTAATCATATAAGGCAAGTCTATGACCAGGAATTCCAATGCAATAAGAAAGGCATCACTAAGAGGGTTACCGGCTCTGTTGAATACAGCTGGGTTTACAACTGTTTTACTAAATATTTGAATATGTGGAATTCCACCTCGATGTCTTTGACGATTCGAAATGACGTCAGCGTCTTTGAGCAAACAAGAAGATGGGATCGATCCTTGACAGAGGATTACAGTGGATATTCTAAGTGGGGCTAGGCTCAATATGCTTGAGATTCCTGGGGTGGGAACATTAGTGCTCTGGTCTGAATATCAAGGTATGTTTGTCTGTTGGGGTTTATGACTTAGCAACATCTATGGTAAAATCAGGACACATACCGACTTGTGACAGTGCACACTCATGGCGAATTTATAGTGCTGCCCCGCTGGAAAACCAGTTCGCCAGCACCATGGTCCAATATCGCACTCAGTGGCAATATCCTGACAGTTTATACCCAGTGTGTACCCAGTCTGTATGCAGTATGTATGCAGTCTACCCAGTCTGTACCCAGTTGTACCCAGTCTGTACCCAGTATGTACCAAGGCTGTACCCAGTATGTACCAAGTATGTACCCAGTATGTACCCAGTATGTACCCAGTTTGTACCAAGTATGTACCAAGTATGTACCCAGTATGTACCCAGTATGTACCAAGTCTGTACCCAGTCTGTACCAAGTATGTACCAAGTATTTACCCAGTTTGTACCAAGTATGCACCCAGTATGTACCCAGTCTGTACCCAGCCTGTACCCAGTCTGTACTCAGTCTGTACCCAGTCTGTACCAAGTCTGTACCCAGTCTGTACCCAGTCTGTACCCAGTCTGTACCCAGTCTGTACCCAGCGTGTTGTGTTTTCTGTGGCAGAGTGGTTAGAGAGTATGACTTTTTTCTAGGTCGGCCTCCTAATCAGAAGGTTGGTTGTTCGATTCCCAGTGCCCCCCCCCCCCACCTCTGCCAATTTGGATTTAGACCTCTGTGTATCACTTACAGCGTCATCAAAGGCTGGTTGCTCTGATAGGATACATATGTGGTGTGGGAGGTTAAAAATCCCTTGGGTCAGTAAAAGTGTAGCCTCAAGCTTTCTATCAACAAACTGCCTAATGGTGAAAGAAGTCTATTCAGACTTATCCATGATAGGCAGTATAAATCTTCAAGAAAAAAAAAGAAGTCTATACCCAGTCGGTAAACAGACTGTACTCAGTCTGTACCCAGTCTATACGTAGTCTATACCCAGTATGTACTCAGTCTGTACGACGTCTGTCCTGAAGTAGGTATCCAGTCTGTCCCCCCGACTGTATCTAGTCTGTCCCCAGTCTGTACCCAGTCTGTACCCAGTTGATAAACAGTCAGTACACCTGCACACAGTCGTTGTGCAGTCGGTGCCTACTTTGTACCCAGATTGCACAGTTGGTACACATTCGGTACACATTCGGTACCCAGTATGTACAGGTTGTTCCTAGTCGGTGGTATACAGTCGGTACACAATATGCCCAGAGTCAGCACCGAGACGGTACCGAGTCGGTACCCAATACTACAGAGTCGGTACAGAATCGATACCGAGGCACGACGCAGTATTACATATTTGTTTGTTGTTGTTTTACGACCTAGCAACATCTACGGTCATATCAGGACGGATACCGACTTTCTGACAGTGCGCACTTATGGTGACTTTATAGTGCTGCCCACTGTGAAACCAGGCCGCTGGCACCATGACCCAATATCCCACTCAGTCACATTATACTGCCATTGAGCTAACCAGTCCTTGCTCTATCCTAATAACGCCGAGTGTCAATTTTTAAGTCATTTGTTTGACTCGGCCAGGGTTCGAACCCACGATGTGTTCGGATCCCCCGATCTCCCAAAACAGGAGACGGACGCTGAACTCATTCGGCCACCCGGTCTGGTCCCCCCAGTATTACAGGTTATTTTCCCGGTCGGTACGAAGGCAGTGCCCAGTCGGTACACGCTGGGTACCGGGATGTACCCAGCCTCTCCCCCATCCCTACTGGCATGAGACTCCAGGCCTCCCTCAGTGCAGTCCCCCTCTGTCCTCCAACCCCGCTTAGTCAGGACTCACACTCAACGTCCACTCAGGCCCTCAGTCACTGCGCGCAGGGATCATGATGAGACGACCACTGGGGGCCGTCCCATCATGATGAGACGTCCATTGCGTCGCGCCGTACTATCATGATGAATGAGGCGGCATTGACAGCACCAATCCGGCCTTCCGGCAGCACAGTGTGTGTGGCCTCCACCACCCACTGACACCCTCTTGAACACGCGCTCCTCACCCCACCCACTCACACCCTCTCACACTCTCTCACACCCACTCACACTCACTCACACCCACTCACACCCCCTCACACACTCACCAGCACACCCACTACTCACCCCATCCGTCACACCCTCTCACACCCTCTCAGACCCACTCACGCTCACTCACACCCACTCACACCCACTCACACCCACTCACACCCACTCACACCCACTCACACACCCTCACACCCTCACCAGCACACACACTACTCACCCCACCCAGTCACACCATCTCACACTCTCTCACACCCACTCACACTCACCCACACCCACTCACACCCCCTCACACACTCACCAGCACACACACTACTCACCCCACCCAGTCACACCCTCTCACACTCTCTCACACCCACTCACACTCACCCACACCCTCTCACCCCCCCTCACACACTCACCAGCACACACACTACTCACCCCACCCACTCACACCCTCTCACACTCTCTCACACCCACTCACACTCACCCACACCCACTCACACCCCCTCACACACTCACCAGCACACACACTACTCACCCCACCCACTCACACCCTCTCACACCCTCTCACACCCACTCACACTCACCCACACCCACTCACACCCCCTCACACCCTCACCAGCACACACACTACTCACCCCACCCACTCACACCCTCTCACACCCACTCACACTCACTCACACCCACTCAAACCCCCTCACACACTCACCATCACACACACTACTCACCCGACCCATTCACACCCTATCACACTCTCTCACACCCACTCACACTCTCTCAAACCCACTCACACCCACTCACACCCTCACCAGCACACACACTACTCACCCCACCCAGTCACACCCTCTCACACCCACTCACACCCACTCACATGCACTCACACCCACTCACACCCAGTCACACCCTCACCAGCACACACACTACTCACCCAACCCACTCACACCTTCTCACACTCTCTCACACCCACTCACACCTACTCACACACCCTCACATCCTCACCAGCACACACACTACTCACCCCACCCAGTCACAGCATCTCACACCCACTCACACTCACTCACACCCACTCACACCCCCTCACACACTCACCAGCACACACACTACTCACCCCACCCAGTCACACCCTCTCACACTCTCTCACACCCACTCACACTCACCCACGCCCACTCACACCCCCTCACACCCTCACCAGCACACATACTACTCACCCCACCCAGTCACACCCTATTACACCCACTCACACCCACTCACACCCCCTCACACACTCACCAGCACACACACTACTCACCCCACCCACTCACACCCTCTCACACCCACTCACACTCACTCAAACCCACTCACACCCCCTCACACCCTCACCAGCACACACACTACTCACCCCACCCAGTCACACCTTCTCACACCCACTCACACTCACTCACACTCACCACACCCCCTCACACACTCACCAGCACACACACACTACTCACCCCACCCACTCACACCCTCTCACACTCTCTCACACCCACTCACACTCTCTCACACCCACTCACACCCACTCACACCCTCACCAGCACACACTACTCACCCCACCCAGTCACACACTCTCACACTCTGTCACACCCACTCACACTCACTCACACCCACTCACACCCACTCACACCCTCACCAGCACACACACACTACTCACCCCACCCAGTCACACCCTCTTACACCCACTCACACCCACTCACACCCCCTCACACACTCACCAGCACACACACTACTCACCCCACCCACTCACACCCTCTCACACTCTCTCACACCCACTCACACTCACCCACACCCACTCACACCCCCTCACACACTCACCAGCACACACACTACTCACCCCACCCACTCACACCCTCTCACACCCACTCACACTCACTCACACCCACTCACGCCCCCTCACACACTCACCAGCACACACACTACTCACCCCACCCAGTCACACCCTCTCACACCCACTCACACTCACTCACACCCACTCACACCCCCTCACACACTCACCAGCACACACACTACTCACCCCACCCAGTCACACCCTCTCACACTCTCTCACACCCACTCACACTCACCCACACCCACTCGCACCCCCTCACACACTCACCAGCACACACACTACTCACCCCACCCAGTCACACCCTCTCACACTCTCTCACACCCACTCACACTCACTCACACCCTCTCACACCCTCTCACACCCAATCACACCCCCTCACACACTCACCAGCACACACACTACTCACCCCACCCACTCACACCCATTCACACTCACCCACACCCACTCACACACCCTCACACACTCACCAGCACACACACTACTCACCCCACCCGGTCACACCCTCTCACACTCTCTCACACCCACTCACACTCACCCACACCCACTCACACCACCTCACACACTCACCAGCACACACACTACTCACCCCACCCACTCACACCCTCTCACACCCACTCACACTCACTCACACCCACTCACACCCCCTCAGACACTCACCAGCACACACAGTACTCACCCCACCCAGTCACACCCTCTCACACCCACTCACACCCACTCACACTCACCCACACCCCCTCACACACTCACCAGCACACACACTACTCACCCCACCCACTCACACCCTCTCACACCCACTCACACCCCCTCACACACTCACCAGCACACACACTACTCACCCCACCCTCTCACACCCTCTCACACTCTCTCACACCCACTCACACCCCCTCACACACTCACCAGCACACACACTACTCACCCCACCCAGTCACACCCTCTCACACTCTCTCACACCCACTCACACCCACTCACACCCTCTCACACCCACTCACACCCACTCACACCCCCTCACACCCTCACCAGCACACACACTACTCACCCCACCCAGTCACACCCTCTCATACCCTCTCACACCCACTCACACTCACTCACACCCACTCACACACCCTCACACCCTCACCAGCACACACACTACTCACCCCACCCACTCACACCCTCTCACACTCTCTCACACCCACGCACACTCACTCACACCTACTCACACCCCCTCACACCCTCACCAGCACACCCACTACTCACCCCACCCAGTCACACCCTCTCACACCCTCTCACACCCACTCACACCCACTCACACCCTCTCACACCCTCTCACACCCACTCACACCCACTCACACCCTCAACAGCACACACCCTACTCACCCCACCCACTCACACCCTCTCACACCCACTCACACCCACTCACACCCACTCACACCCACTCACACCCTCTCAAACCCACTCACACACACTCACACCCTCACCAGCAAACACACTACTCACCCACTCATTCACATCCATTCACACCCTCACCAACACACACACTACTCACAAGCCCACTCACAAACTACTGGCACCCCCTCAGACCCTCTCACGCCCTCACCAACACGCGCTACTCACTCCACCCACTCACACCCTCTCACACCCTCTCACACCAACAACCATCCTCACCAGCACACACACTACTCAACCTCGCACACACTTTCATACCCTCTAATACCCACTGACACCCGCTTACACCCACTGACCCTCTCTCATGCCCTCTCACACCCATTGACACCCTCACCAACACATACTACTCACACACTACTCACACCCTCAGCAACATACAATACTCAACCGCCAACTCATACAGTACTCACACCCTCACCAGCAGTCACACTACTCATCCACCCACACACTACTCACACACTCACCAACACACACACTACTAATCCACCCACTCACACCCTATGCAACCCACGCACACCGTCTTACACCCACTCACCCCCTCACCAGCACACACACTACTCATCCACCCACTCACACCCTAATCACACCCTCACGAACACCCACACTACTCAACCCCCACTCACACACCACTCACACACTCACCAGCACACACACTACTCACCCAACCATCACACCCACGCACACCCTCTGCAACCCACTCATACCCTCTCACCCCCACTCACACCCTCACCAACACATACACTACTCACACAGCCACTCACACCCTCTGACACCCACTCCCACCTTCACTGACACACACCCTACTCACCCACCCATTCACACACTACTCACACACCCACCCACTCACACCCACACCAGCACACACACTACATCACCAACTCAAACACTCACACTACACTCACCCACCCAACCCATACACGCCTCAGCACCAGCACACACACTACTCACCCACTCCCACCCTCACCAGCACACACACTACTCACCCACGCACACATTCACACCCACACCATCATGCACACTACTCACCCATCCACACACTCACAATCACACCCACACACGACTCACACACGCACCAACCGACTCACACCCACACACACACACTACTCACCCACCCACTCACACCCACACATACAATATCACCCCACTCACTGCTACAGCAGACATATCTTATTCCCCTACCACACCCACTCATACACTCATACACACCCAACACACACATTCAGCACACATACCCAACACACACTCAGTCAGCACAAGTACATCACCCTCCACCATCGCACTCACACACACCCAACACACACACCCCAATCAGCACACATACCCCACCCCCACACACTCAACACTCAACAAACACCTATACACTCATTATGCACACCTGCAAGCAGCACAGATGCCCCACCCCCACGCACCCCTAGCAGCACACCTGCACTGCCCGTGCACCCCCCCCCCCCCCACACACACACAGAACACACCGTGTGTGGACCTTCCTGCCGAGACCTCCATTATCGTGTGCTGATGGCTTCCCTTCAAATAGGTCCCAATGGGACGTATGGACGTCTCCAGATGCACACGTTTGCAAGTGCGTGTGCGTGTGCGTGTCCGTGTGCGTGTCCGTGTGCGTGTGCGGGTGGGGCGCGCAAATACTTGGTGCGTTTAAATGGTTGGTTGTTGGAGTTTTACGTCCTAGCAACATGTAATGTCATATCAGGATGGGTACCGACTTGTGACATTGCACACTCATGGTGACCGTTCCACTGGGAAACCAGGCCGCCAGCACGATGACCCGATATCCCACACAGTCACATTATCATGACATTGAGCTAACCAGACCTTGCCTTATTCTATTACAGTCAGCTCTGGTTAATACGACACTGGTTAATCTGACAATTTTGCTTACCGACACAATTTTAGGTGTAACAGATTTCCCCAGATGGGTGCGTAGTGTGTGTGTGTTGGTGAGGGTGTGAGTAGCATGTGAGTGGGTGCTAATCACTCTGGTTAATCCGACACTCGTCTTCCGACACTGACACTGCTTCTTTGTAACAAACAGGCCTGTAGCGTGCCTATAGCTATGGTTAATCCGACACTTGAAATCCATCAAACATTAGCACCGATAGCCCAGATTTAGACGTTCTTTCAGTGTCAATTCTCACATCTAATTAAGCCACATCAAGCAGCTTTAGTTTGTTGTCATGGCTACAAAGTGAGTGTCAGGTTGGGGTCCATAGTGAGGGATAGGGCTGGCAGGGCCACAAACCCCAACTTTAACCATGTAAGCTCAAGTTGCGACTCGGCGAGCTGAGGGACCTGCGACCCATACCCATATTGATGTATCTCAGCGATGAGACTAGGAATCTGATTTTGGGCATGCACAATGGTGTTCTCCCATTTCTAAAGGTCAAGGTCAATAGGCCAATGAGACGCCCGGCCTGCCCAAGGACGACTGTGCGGACGGAGATGTCTGCGGATACGACGATCTGATTGGTCGCCGCCTGATTCATCAGTGATTCCCCGAAAACTGGCAGGCAAGCTGGGAGATGAAGGGATGGGGTGTTCATGATGGCTCCCTGACAGCCGAGTGATACCCTGCCAACTGACTGTCACTACTCGCGCACGGCCCGCACACGGCCCAGGCTTCTAATAAGTAATAGTTCTAGCAGGCTGAATGTGACCAGCACCACGTGACGGCGACCAGACGGGTTGACTGAATGAGGTGACCGCCTGCTTCCCGCGTCGCAGCTCATACGATTCAAATCCCAGTTTAAACCCTGACCGAATGAAACCAATGACCTAAGCGATATATACTTGTTGTGACCCAGTCTGATGCTTGGCATTACTGGGATAGGGCAGGGAACAATGGAATGAGGAAGACCAATTGTTAGTCATCGAAATATCCCCTGCTTACTGATAGGATATCCAATCATAAAAGTGGCATGTTAAAGTCAGTAATATTATATATCTGTAGTGAACTGTCTAACAAAGCCAATAATGTGTAATTTACTCAAACTGAGATGATTGTTTGGGAAAACGTGCAGGGATCATCGCAGTCATGGGTAGCTGCAGTGTTTTGGGTTCTTTTTTTTAGTAAATTATTTATTCATCTAAATAATGGCCTTCTCGGGGTGGGGACGCTGGTCCTGTACCGCGATCACATTGCTGGATGTCACATTGAAGTTGATTGGTTGTTGGAGTTTTACATCCCGGCAACATATAAGGTAATCTCAGGAGGGGGAGCGACTTGTGACAGTACGCCCTCATTGCGACTTTATAGTGATGCCCTACGGGGAGACCAGGCCACTAGCCATGACCTGATATCCCACTCAGTCACATTATCCTGACACTGATCCAACCAGTCATTGCTCTATCCTAATTATACCGAGTGCCATGCTAGGAAGCGACAAATATCAATGTTTAAGTCATTGCTTTGATTCGACCAGGGTTCGAACCAGTGAGTTCGAATCCCACGTTTTACCAAAGCTGGAGACGGACGCTCAACTCTTCGGCCATGCCGTCTGGTAAAGACAAGTAATAACAATTAGACAATAGAGGGTATTTCAGCTTCTACCACACCCAGGTGATCGGGTCACACTGAGCTGGTCTAAGTTTCCAGTCACTCAATTCACGCAACGTGCTTAAAGTGATGAAGACGGACTCCACCATAATGTGTATGCAACCATGACTACACGAGTGATGCTATTTATACCACCGTACGGTTGACGGTTCTGGTTGTCTAATACCGGTCTCACGACACGTCATGTATGCAGAACGTGTTAACCATTGTGTAGTTTTCTAATTATGCTTGGTCATCAGTTCTTAAAGGGGCAGTAACGTGATTAAACAATTTTACTTATTCACAATTATTATGATCAAATATGATTAGTGACAACTTGCATAGTTTGAAACAACTTATTGCCTATGTGTTTTAGGCCCCAGGCCTCACCCGGGTAGCCCCAGACCAAAGCCGGGTAGCTGCTGCGGCAGTCTGCCGATGGGAACAATTTGGCATACGCTTGCATGATCAGAGCTCGATTTTCACTGCAGAAGCCCAAGCACTCCTTCTCGCATTGGAGTGTATCGAGGTATCCAACCACACTAACTATATACAGTGATTCGTTCTCCTGCCTCCTGGCTGTGGCTGGACTGAAGACGAATCACCCTATTCTAGCAATGGTCATTTATAAAATGAACCAACTGACGACGGATGGGTATGATATCCACCTGTGCTGGGTGCCTGGCCATGCCGGCATACAAGGAAACAAACGAGCTGATTGGGCTGCGAAGAAGGCCCTGAACTGTGATATTGAACTGTGCCTGATCCCGCACTCTGATCTGAAACCACTACTAGCCACCCACATAAAATCCAAATGGCAACATGAGTGGGATGAAAACATTAATAAACTTAAAGAAATTGAACAATCTGTGGGAAAACCACCACAGACTAACCAGACCAACCAACTATCTATCTGCTACTGAAATACAGGCAATCAAATACCTTATCAGCAGCTACTGTGTGATAAGACAACACCAACACTACAGCTGGCCAGCATTGAAAACAAGCCTGAATACCCAGGCTTATATGCTATGGACAGTATAAATACAGCCTCAATTAAAAAAAAAAAAAAAAAAAAAAAAAAAAAAAAGACTCATGTGGGAGGTCGGCGGGAGCAAGTGGTCCTTAGCAGCTGGCGTATTGGCCACTCATGGCTTACACATCCTTTTCTGCTCAAGGGGAAACCTCCTCCTGAATGTATTGGGTGTCAGTCTCCGCTGGCACTCAAACACATTTTACTAAGTTGTATTGATTTGTTGGCCCTGCACCAACAGTTCTACACTACAGACAGTATGCATGACCTTTTTACTAAGGTAAAACAGGAAAACATTTTAGCCTTTTTGAGGGCAGCTGGACTGTACCACCTCATATAGTTTACTAAATAGATTCTATCAATTATTAATAACACTTTTCCTTTTCTATGGGAATTTGTTTCCCTTGACCACAATTATATGATTGTGAGCTTTCTAATTTAATGAGTGTCTATTGGCACATAATTGATTGTCTGCTTTTAAATGTAAAAGCAATGGTTTGAACAAAAGACAAACATTTCTTGCCGTGAATATGGCCTATGCTGCCGACACGGCGTAAATCAACCACCAATCAATAAATCAATCATCCATGGGTCTCTGCGACCAAGATGTACATATTGCTTGTGACTGCCCTCAGTGATGTAGGCTAAGGGATATTACAAACTGGAAATATAGTGCAGTCGCTTCTATCATTTAAAAGAGCACAAAACAAGTTCAAACACCCTCTTACACCCACTCACAAAACAAGCTCAAACATCTATGAGCCAAGAACACACTTAACTGACCTGCCTAACAGCTACCTAGCAGTCCTTCACTATTTCGGATCGACCTTGGATAGCCAACCCCAACACAAAACAAGCTCAAATATCTACAGATACTAAATAATATCCATCTAGCTGCTACTGTATGAGAAACAAAAACATCTTATCACCTCCTACCAGCCTACTGTGTGCTAAGATTAAACCACAACTACAACTGGCCAGCATTGAAAACAAGCCCAAGCACTCAAGCTTACCTGCTATGGACAGTATAAACACAGCATCAACCAAAAAAAACAAACAAAAAACCCTGTCCTTCCCTCTGTGACGTCACAGAACTACTACTAAGAACAGTTGCAGGGTACTCACAGTATAATGGTGAAGATCATACCAACACTGACCTGAGTTCAGTCTGAAGTACGGCATTCTAAGTGTAATATTTTATGAAGATATATATAGTATATTCACGCAATAAATCCATGGTATAATCCTGCGACCAGTTGTAGAATCTAATGCTCGGATCTGTGGCTGTGTACGTAGGCTGTGAGGAAAACAATACAGACAAAACGAAAGGAAGAGAGTAAAGTGTAAGAGTTAAGGCCCGGTCACATACACGTTAGTGAGCGTAGTTGAACATAGTGGAGGCCAACCTAGTTGAACATAGTTGAACGCAGTTGAACATAGTTGAACGTAGTTGAACATACCAGATTCCATACTTCTCCATGATGAGAACGTGATAAAGCTTTGGCCATGTTCAAAAGAGAGGTAGGTTTGAGGCAGACGTAGCCTCTGTGATGATAACGTACTCCAGTGTACTCTAGCGTACTCTAGCATACATCTTACTGTATTCTAGCATACTCTAGCATACTCTAGCATACCCTAGCATACTTTGTCCCACACACAACCTTGGCCATTCTGCCCTGGTCACATAGCCATTAGTGGACAAAGTTGAACGTAGTTGAATGTAGTGGAAGGTGATGTAGTTCAATGTAGTTCAACATAGCTCAATGTAGTTGGATATACTGGGATCTGTACGATAATGTACCGGGATCCGTACCATAATGTATTTATCTGTACTATTAGGTGGGTGATCACCCAAAACCTGCCATACCTTAACATAGCTTAACGTAGTGATAGCACATTTCACCCACGTTAATCTATCCTACGTTCAACTACGTTCACTAATGTGTATATGACCCTGGCTAGAGTCCAGCCCTCTGGTGTATTGTTATATAGTTACATGGGTTCATGGTAGAGTATCATACCACCTCGTTCCACCAATAGGAATCGAGCATTCCTGGTCTCACCAATAGGAATCCAGCATTTCCGGTCTCAATAGATACCAGTGGTCTGCCCACCACCAGTGGCTCTATGGCCCCCCCCCCCCCCTTAGCCACCACCAACCTTGACCTTTTGAGTGTGGCGATCCCTACTGAGATCAATCACACCCACACCTGCCAGCACCACTATGTCTATTTACATCCCACTCGGGCACCACCAACCCACATATATATATATATATGTAAGAATTGCACGGCAACACAGTATTGGTGGGTACATTATTTATTTACAGGAAGTGAGAATAGTAGAGAAGAGTAATGCACCTGGCTGGGCCTCAAATGCCCTACCTAAAATGAATAAGAAAAAGTTTTGAAGGAAGTGTGGATGCTCTGGCTGCAAGGGACAGACTGAGCCAACATCAACAACAGGTGTAGGGAGGCTCCTGCCCCAACTGCTGGTTGTGCATGACACTATCCTGTGAGCCTTCCAGGAGCCCCTAGGTGGCAGCACCGTGCAATTCGGTTACATCCGCATATACGTTGTATATACGTGGGTGTAAGAATTGCATGGCAACACAGTATTGGTGGGTACATTATTTATTTACAGGAAGTGAGAATAGTAGAGAACAGTAATGCACTTGGCTGGGCCTCAAATGCCAAAGTCAGAGACACACCAGACAGAAGAAATAAAGAAATTAAATCAAGACGGAAAGAGCTGAGGTCGAGCAATGTATCTATAGACGCAGTCCGAGGACCAGTCACCACGTACCTCGATCTCGTCAATGGAGGCCCCTTGTAGGGCGAGGAAGGTACACCCACCCCAGCTGGTCCCAACATCTCCTGACCAGCCACTGCAGGGACAAATAGTTTTGCCCCTGTCTTGACATGTTCTTGCCGGTGTGAAACCTCTATTTGCTCCCCGAGAGAGTGCCGCTGGTAACTTGCAAAAGCCAGCAGCACTTCAACACTTTTGCAGGCAGCTTTCATGAAATGTAAATGGAGAGCGGGAGTCAAGTAATGAAAGCAGTCTTTGTTGCATCGCGACCGACAGCATGATGATGATGACTACTGCACCTGGAGCACCAGTGACCGTAACTACAGGTGCGGTCGTCCCTGCTGCAGCCCTCGTCCTTATTGAACGAGAAGCAAGGCTTCTTCCCATCCCTGACAAACAACTGCCTCGGCCGACCCTGGTTACCACTGCTCGAGTGACTAACTCCCCCACCACCCTGCTTTTTCATATGCTCGAAAGCATAGTACTTCAGGGCAAGTTCGGGATTGCCCGCGGAGAAGGCTGTGTAACCCTCAGAGACGCCGAGCTTGCGGATGGCACGGTCATAGTTTACGTGCATGTTTTCCTGGAAGGTCCCAGACTTAGCCTTGCCCGCCATGTATCCAAGGTGTTGGAGGATGCGCAAGAGCTTACCACCGTCCGTCACCTTAGAGGCCACCACCCAGTTTACGGTTGCGTCTATCAGCTCGAAGGGCGATAACTTCTAAACATCCCTCCCATCCTCCGCGTGCCTACGGAGCGACCACTTACTTCTGGCCTTCCTCTCTCTGCGGCAGATCGGTCGTCGGATGAGGAAGAACTAGAAGCATGATGTCGATGATGACATCTCCTCCGATGCGAGGATGACGATCGTCTTTGTGTCAAGCTGCGGCCTCGCGAAAGTGAGCTGTCCTGCTGGCTGCTGGATAGTGCCGTCTTCCCGTCTTGTCGGATGTCTTCCGAATGCTTCGAAGTCCGTGCAGAAAGCCGAGCAACGTCGTCGAATAGGTCCTGTTCCTCCCTTTCGAGTTTGGCAAGGCGCTTCCGCTTTCGCAGCTTGGCAATGCGGGCTAGGATTTCCCGTTCGTAGTCTTCGCTGCCATTGTCTTCGATCTGGACGACCTGGTCGATCACGTCCTCGTGCTTGGACTATAATGATTTTTTCCCCTCCGCCATCTTGTCGACTTTTGACGTCGAACGGGTCATCCGTTTCGTCGACTCACGATGCCTGCAGCTGTTGTTCACTGGCTCCTGGTGGACGACACTACAAAACGCGCAGTACTCCCTTGGCATTGTCTGTGCGGAAACGGAGACAGCAGAGATTACCGTATCGACAGCTCGCCGTATGGCCAGCCGTATCGACACTGACGATTCGCAACATTAATCGAAATATGTCGATTATTCAAAAATATTGGGCTGCGATAACCAGCACTATCAGGCGATGTCCGGGCTGTATGCAAGTAGCGCCATAGCTTTGCCGTAGTCGACCGTTTACTGGCTCTTGATGGACGATGCTACAAAACGCGCAGTACTCCTTTGGCATTGTCCGTGCGGATACGGCAGTGATTACCGTATCGACAGGTCGCCGTACGGCCGGCCGTATCGACAGTAACGATTTTCGTCATTAATCGAAATATGTCGATTATTCCAAGAAAAAACAGTAGAAGTCACAACAGGGGTCCCTGCCGTAGGTCAGTAGCGCCGTAGTTGTGCCGTAGTCGTTCATCATTTACTGTAGACTCGAACACAAAACCGTAAGAGCAGCCGTTAGATCAGCACGTAAAGAGAGAAGCTGATATGAACCGTATCGACATAAGTTAGTTTTAGCTCACAGTTTGTAGATCGGCCGTCTTGGTGTAGATTCAAATAGATTGGTGCCGTATAGTGATCCGTATAGTGATCCGTATAGTGATCCGTATAGGCAGTCCGTAGGAACCGTAGACACAGGTAGCAGGTAGACTGCGTAGACGTTTTGAAGGAAGTGTGGTCAAGGACTCCGATCAGTAATACTAATAGAACATGTGCATTCCCCCCTTGCTGAATATCGGAGTATTTGACAAGATATGGGGGGAGTTGGACCAAGTTTCAAGTACACGTAACTTTCATCCATTTGAACTAACCCTGCTCACCCAATTAGTTGTAGTCATTCATACAAGGACAGTGTGGCAGATAATGCGGGGGGAGATACAATACACACAGGAAGTGATATCTAATTTATTGTACGACTATTTGTAGGACAATGTTACCGCCATGTGCATTAGACACGCATGTACGCCAACAATCCTGCATTGGGTATCAGCAGACGTGTGTATTGGCTCAATGTGTGCTTACATTGTTCGGTCTAAGGTCAAGGATAGGGCTGGGAGGCAAAGCCTCCAATTCTGACTGGGTCTACTCGCTGGGTGCCAGCTTCAGTCGCTGCCTGGTAACCAGTAGTCACCATTCCTGAAGCCGCGCATTGTAGACTGAGTAAAGAAATAATCCCCGTCATTACGCACGTCCCTTCGTCATATGTCGCGCCCCTTTTTCTCACCACTCATTCATACCTTGCAGATATGTATGCAGCCTTCACTTCCGGTTCCGGTGGTGGCGCCATTTCCATGTGCAAGCCGGCATCTTCTTTTCTATTGAATGAGACTCTGCTGAAGCTGTTTAATTGTGATGTGTGGAGGTAAATAACTCCATTCTGTATCAGGGACGATGGCAGTTGATACCAGACACTATTCTACAGTATATCACTCACTATATCGGTCGGTACCCGTCATGGCCTACACTCGTGTACATTGTGGACTATTTTAGTGCATATCATCGACAACACTGGTGTATATCATGGACTACACTCATATATAGCATGTTAGTATGGACTCAATTATTATACATAGAGTTGAGTGTCCGTCCCACCGTGTTGGTAGATCGTGGTGTACCCTATTCGAGTCAAACCAAAGACATAACATTTATACTTGTCACTTCCGAGCCAGGCTGGTATATATATCGTGGAGCTGGTATATATATTTGATGTCCCAGTCCAGATACACTTGTGTGCGACTGAAGTGATTTGTTGGGAGTGATTTCTAGTGGAGCCTCTCCCTGGTGATTACTGTGTGGTGGACGACCCACTGTGGGGCTGGACTGAAGCAGAACGGATGAATGTGGGTGGTTGTGTGTGCGTGGGGGGGATAGGAGGGGGGGGATCCCTGCGTGTCTTAAAGCGGCATAGTTTGTTGAAAGCATCGCATTTGCCAAAACAAGAAGGCGTATTCATTTTTCACCCTACATACCCATTTTAGATACTGGTTCACTCACCCAATGCTTGGTGCTGCCTAGAAGGATAGTAAGTTATCAATTATACTAACCACTGCTTCCAGAGTCTCATCGTTTTCACTTTCTGCAATGTTTTAGAATGAATATATTTGGTATGTCATCATAATGTATTTTAGTTTACTGAGCTTTACTTTGTAGCAGCTTTTCTTTGAAATTCTTTAGAGATATTTAAAACAAAAAACCGAAATTATTGTTGGCTTTCACATAAGAATTGTGACACTATATTATTTATTATTATTATCCTCTTCCTTGATGCAGGCTTGTGGTAGCCAATACAAAGCTCGTAGCTCTCAGCTCTAGTGGTATGCAGCCTTGAAATCATACAGGAATTTGTCTCTGGCCCAGGCCCTGTCCAGCGCATTCTTGAATTGATTCATGGTAGCTGCTTCCACCAATTGGTATAGGTATCATGTTTGTTTGTTGTTGTTTTAAGTCCTAGCAACATCTAAGATCATATTAGGACGGGCTATAGGTATCAACACTAACAGGTTCTATTAAATTAACTTAGTGTGCAGCAAGATATGTTTAATAAGGACATAAGTAGCTAAGGTAGTGTCTGGTTATGTAGGATCAGATCTAGATGAGTGTTTGTGATTAGAAATTGTGACTCTTTCATTGGAATGTGCAGCGTTTAGAAAACGTGTCACTGCTGAAGCCCATGGTGCCCGTCATTTCCTCTGGGCTCGCCAACATTATGTATCAAGTATATCCAAATTAACCCTTTAAATCACTAAGGTAATGTAGAAATCCTCTACATGTATAGATCATGTGAGAAGCTACCCACAAGCTTAGTTCTTATGACTGCCGTCAGAGGGCGGCTTGGGGGTTCAAATCTTCCAAAAGGCCTTTTTTTACAAAGCATGTTGCATATTGAGCAGCTACCTACAATATTGGTTATTGTGACTGCTGTCAGAGGGCATTGGTGGTGGAAATCCTCTATAATTATTATTCACCGAACATGTTGTGTAGTGAGCAGCTACCCACAATACTGGTTCCTGTAACTGCTGTCAGAGGGCGGGTTGGTAGTGTAAATCTTCTATAATGCCCTTTCACAAAGTGTGTTGCACAGTGAGCTGCTTCCCACAACATTGGTTCTTGTGACTGCGGTTAAGGGGCTGTCACATTACGACGCATCGCGCCAATGTATGCCAATGTATGTGATTTTTGGCCGCTAAGTCGGGATACATCGCTATGTGTTACGTGTGCGTTAGGCACTTGTTGGTATACGTCAATGTACATTGACGTTCGTCGATATACGGTGTCGCACGTTAGGTGGTTGGTAAAGTTGTGTGCATGCACAAAACTTTTGACATATGACAACGTTTGACTACATGTGGATTTTACGTCTGCCGTACATTATGTATGCGTTAGGCATATGTCAATGTACATTAGATGTACATTAGACAAACATTTGTCATTACGTTGCACTATATTGATCTAAGTTAAAGGCAGTGGGAACGTACAGGCCACATACTGACAACGTATGGATAATGTATGCCTAACATAAGTCTAACATACATTTAGCGTTTCTCCAGCACATCTTGACATATGTAACGTATGAGGCGTAGTTCGGGCAATTGAATAATGTATATAACGTTCACTGGTGTTCTGTAAACATACCGTGAACGTAATTCAAGCATTTTTTGCCGGGAGGTACATTAGCCATATGTTGGTCATACATTGGCCATACACTATATATATGGTATGTATACGTCCAACTTTGCCCCCCATGCCGAAAAGTTTGATGCTTCTCGATGTAAACAATTGATTTTACGTGTTGGCCGCACCCTTGCGAGATGTGCCATAATGTGACAGGGCCTTTAGAGGGTGGGTTGGTGCTGGGTATCCTATGAAGTAGCCGTCTGGCAGTAAACAAAGCTGTACAATGCAGTCTGGCACCTCGCCACACAACCGCTATCACCTGGTCCCCGCGCCCACTTAGCAAGCAGTAACACGGCATGCACCTTAAGCTATCCGAGTATGCAACTGAGCCATCTGCTCATCAGTATCTGTGCATCTAACACCGCTATCCCATACTTCCTGCCAATCGATGGTTCAATAATGTCTGCATTATTAACGTCGATAGAAGTGTAGAATCCAATCCACTAATCCACTCGTCATGGTTATCTGTTTGTACTTGTAGAGTATAATGCTCGAATTTGTGGCTGTGTAGGCAGGCTATGGTGAAAATAATACAGACAATTGCCCTTCAATGAAAAGAAGTGCAAAATTATTCATTACCGGAAAAATAATCCTCATTATGCCTATATTATGCAGAACACTATCCTGCAACAAGATAGCTATGAAAAGGACTTGGGTGTAACCTTTGACTCCCAACTCTCCTTTCAGAAACACATGAGGACTATCATCTCAAATGCTAACCAGAGAGTAGGAATAATTAAAAGAACCTTCCATCGCCTCAACAAGAACAATTTTCTCATTCTATTTAAGTCTCTTGTTAGGCCAATTTTGGAATAGTGTCCACAAATTTGAAGCCCAATTTTTCAGAAAGATATTCCGGAGATCGAAAAGGTTCAGAGACGTGCAACAAAACTAGTTGCAGTTATAAAGGACTTACCCTATGAACAAAGGCTCAGGAAATTGAAACTTCCTACCCTTTCCTACAGAAGGAAAAGAAGTGACATAATTGAAGTATTTAAAATTATGAAAGGTTTTGATAAAATAGATATGGACCAATTTTTCACCTTGAATAAAAGAGAAGGCAGCCGGGGCCATACTCTCAAACTAGTCAAACCCAGAGCCATTTCAAAATTAAGGCAACGCAGTTTCTCAAACAGGATCATAGATATATGGAATAGTCTCCCACAAAATGTTATTGATGCCAGCTCAATAAATTCATTCAAGAACAGATTAGAAAAAGCATGGGCTGATGATCCAGGGAAATTTGACCACTTATTCACCACATGCTACTAATTGATTCCTTGTGTTGCTAATTACTTGCACTCAAGCAAAAATGAGAGACAAATAAGTGTTCACACTTCCTGTCTACCAATCACTATAAAGAGAAAGGAAGGGTATAAAGGGTAAAGAAGAAGAGGGTGTCAAGCCCTCTTGTTTATTGCTTATATGGTTACATGGGTTCATTGTAGAGTATCACCCCACCCCTTTCCCCCAATGGGAATCAAACATTATTGGCCCTACCAATAGGGATCCAGCATTCCTGGTCCCCATGGATACCAGTGGTTTGCCCAGCACCACCAAGCTGTATGGCCCCATGGCCACCACCAACCTTGACCTTTTGAGTGTGGTGATCCCTATCCGAGCAAAGGGGGTAGGCCTTGAGTGCACTCACACCCAGATCTGCCAGCACCACTATGTCTATTTACATCCCACTCAGGCACCACCAACCCATACATATATATACATACATGTGCCTGGCCACATACACTGATCAGTAATAGAACATTTGCATTCCTCCCTATGCTGAATATCGGAATATTTTACAGCAGGATGACTTAACAACCCACCTGTAATGTAGATGAACTTCAATACGAGTAAGAGCAGCCATTGTAGATAATGTAGGGAATTATACTACTCTTGTTATATCATGGTTCGATAGTCCGATGGATTTGGGGTTCTGACATTTTCTGAGATAAATACATTAGGTTGATCACTACAATGTACTTTATTTTAGCTTGGGGTAGCTTTTATATTAAATGGCTAACTTTTGAGATATTTGAAATGCAACCTTGCAAAATTAATGGTGGCAGGCAGACCAAATGTCTGACACCATAGTATTCTGTAGTAAGACGTTCTATTTAATTGCCTTTTGTGTGATAAGTGCACTGGTATCAAAGTTAGCTATGTAGACTCAAATTCCGACAATGTCTTCGGCTTTGAAATGTGTATGTTTTCATAGGACTATGCCGCTTTAAGTCTTTAAGTCAGTGGTAAACTCGGGTGACTGTGGCCATATGTTGCTTGTGAGGGTGCTTAATTATAAGTGTGGTACAATGCATGTTTGGGTAGATACATCATAAGCCATGGTAGATCGTGGGGTCGTGGGTTCGAACCCTGGTCGAGTCAAACCAATGACTTAAAATTTGATACTTGTTGCTTCCCAGCCTGGCGCTCGGCAGTATTAGCAAAGGGCAAGGACTGGTTGGCTCAGTGTCAGGATAATGTGACTGAGTGGGATATCAGGTCATGGTGCTGGTGGCCTAGTCTTCCAGTGGGGCAGCACTATAAAGTTGCCATGAGTGCGCACTGTCACAAGTCGGTACCAGTCATGGTATGACCTTAGATGTTGCTAGGATGTAAAACAACAAACAAACAATCATAAGCCATACACTCATGAGATATGCGATTGGTGCATTGGCTCTATATTTTGTGAATACGGTACACATAACCGAACAATTCCGACAGTTGGACATAATCGGATTTATGTCTGATGAGAAATGTCTATAACCGCGATAGCAGGGCTGGGGGGCTGCTGGTATGATAATGTACATATCTGAGGAGCCCAGCTTATACTCAGAGTAGTGGAGCTGTACACAGCTAGCATCAGGCGTCATCTCACATAAGGTGGTTTACACCATTAAGCCTCTCACAGAACAAACTTCACTTGAAAGTACTTACTAACAATGAAATAGTATATCATAAAATCAAACCGATGCTTAAATAGAAAAAGTAAAGGTAATACTCAGGAGATCTCAATGTGTGGATGATTGGGGGTAAGCACACGCATCTTGTCGGATCACAAGAAAAGTGAAACATGGAAATCACCTGACCGGAAGTGGGGAAGTAACTCACAGTGACCTCATTTACAAATTACATATGGTAGTGCACTGGCCTGTCCGTTAGATATGCCCATGTGTTAAATGTGTGTCAATGACATCCTCTGATATTCCTGAACAACCCCATATCATTATAGCACATTGTATGTCTGGGAAATGTACAATGTTTTGCGACAAGGATGATCCAAACATTGGGAGAGATGGTATTTTAAGTTCCCTTGAGGAGACCATATTGCCGTCTCAGGGGAAATATGATAGACACATATAAGATTAATACTGGAGTTTATGACAGTGAAGTCACAACGGGTTTGTTCAACTTAAGAGTAAACACTAACACCAGAAGCCAGCGGCATAAGATCTTCAAGGAGAGGCCTAGACTTGAGGACAGGAAACATTCATTTTTCATTTGAGTGACAGATCTGTGGAACAGTCTCCCAGACCAAGTGGTTGAAGCAACAATGGTAGAAGCATTTTAGAAAAGGCTAGATAGACATTGGAGAGGACACCCACAATTATTTGACTTCAGGGCCCGATCCACCTACATATGTGTGCAAACAAATAGTGGTATAATATTTCTGAATGCGCGGCCACGTTTGGGACACCAGATAATACCATAAAACTCTCCCCCTTCATATCACCGACTATCAACTCATTAGTCAAAACTAAGGAAGAATGCAGACAAGTCACACAGATAAACAGTGAGAAGTTGTGCTTTATTGGCATCAACTCCTGTTCACCTACCAGTGACCTATCATCCACACTCCTTACCTTCTGTCCACACAATATCCCATTACTACTTTAGCCTGTATGAAACCAGTGCCTACAGCCCATGGGACAGGAGTCCTGATGCGCGAAAAGGAAGAGAGGAAGGCGGGGGTGGAAATAAGGCGTTTTTATTTACGCCTCACAGACAGAGCATACAGAGCATACAGAGTAAAGGAGCACAATAAGAGTAAATAAGGAATAAGCTGAGGAAGGTAAAGAAGCTCATGAGGAGCGGAGTAATGAATAAAGTTCAGTTAAAATCAAATGTCAGTAGAGTGAGGGGGTGCCGAGGAGCCCTCCACCGCTGGAAGAGAAGAGTGTCTGAGGAGTGTAGGGTGGGTGGGTGGTGGAAAAGGCAGAGAACTGGGAGACGGCAGGAGGGCGAGTGCCTGAGGGAGGCCGGCGGGCGACCTTATAAGGGAAGAGGGACGGGCGACAGCAGGTGAGGTGTGAATGCTGCCAGCCCGGGGGAGGGCGAGAGGTGGCGAGCAGCGGGCGTCGGGTGAGGCGCGAGTGCTGCGCGACACGGGGGGCGGGGGAGGTGGCGGCGCGCTGCGCCGTCTGCCGAGGTGAGAAGGCAGCGCGACAGCGTGGGGCGGGGGAGGGTCTCTTCCTCTCCTCGCATCAAATGCAATGCTTCGCATTACGACCATGGCTGTGTACACCTCAATTTGAATATGTGAATTTGGATAGCATCAGACAGAGTGTCTGGGGTTCCTGCTCAAGAGTAGGTATGTCTCACTCAAGAGCCAGGAGTAGAGTGATCTCCTTTCAGTGTGTCTGAAGCAGAGTCATGAATAATTAATGAATCTCAGAATGAGGCTAGTGTGGTCAGAGAGCCAGGGTAGTGTAGGTGACTGGGCAGTCCAACACTCAGCCAATCAGGTGGCCCCACAGCTGGGGTGGGAGCCAACCCCCAGGTGAGGTGGCTGTCACTCAACTCAGCTGCATGTGGTGCCCTGAGTGCATATGCAAATGAGGCTGAAGGTGGGCCCTCCCCCTGGTCATGGGTGAACATATATTTCACATCACTTATCATCATGTACAATGGGAGTGGGATACTATCACTACTAGTTTACTTAACGTTGTCCCCACTCCGTCGCCCAAGAATAACAATGCTCTCTGCCAATATATAATTCTTAACCGAAAATCCATATATTTTTACAGTGGGTTTTATTTGACCAAAATGAGCTGTCATTATAGGCCAAATAAGGCCTAAATCAGCAAGAAGAGAATCTGATAATCAATCTTGCTTACTTTTCACATCATGGCCCTCAATTCCGACTTCTTCTAGGACCTCCCACTTTAGAGAGCAGGCAGAAGAATCAATAGATTATATATTATATATATGTTCATGTGTGTACGTATATATGGATGTAGTGTAGGTATAGTATATAAAATGTCACAACATTATTTTCCTTGTTTCCAAATAGAATAGAGTCAACTAGTTTTCTCTTGGGCTCTTCAAGACCTTATTTGGATTCCTGTATGATATATACTTTATAAAGTTCACTAGAGAAAACACACAGGCTGGGCTGAGTGATGCTTTATTGATCTCTCGCAAAGGGATCTTATACGCATTTACCTACAAAAGGAAAAATACAGTGGTAATGCCAGGAGCACGGTTGGATTTTAGCATCCCGGGCACTCTCAGGTGGCGCCCTAGTTGAGCCGATCCGTACTATTGAATGCAGGCGCGAATCCCACTAACTTGGGTAAAAACATTTAATGTACAATTCGAATAGCTAAGCCGATATCAAGGTGGGTGCGCGACTCCGAATAACTTAAATAATAAATACAATAATAAAGACAAATAGTTCCTCCTTTGGTTTATACTACCATAATACATTATACTTCATATATATTACGGGTATTTATGTGCTGTATAATGCAATATGCGAATAGAAAAAGGTGGAGATTGTGTGCTGCTGTATCTATTATTGTCATAATTAGTAATTAAATGTAACTGTCACTTTGCTGCAGGACAGTTCCTCATTACATCACTCAGCATGAGGTGGCGCTATTTACGGCGGGAGTTGGAACTAGCTGGTTTTCACTCGCTGCTAAGAATTCTTTCAAATATATCACATAAATATATCTTGAAGTTGAAGTGTTATCCATATAATGATTGACTTTCCATCTCTCCTTGCAGGTACGTACGCACATACTCGTTCAACGTGACTAAGGTAGATATGCTCAATAAGTTTCATCCTTGCATGTGAAGCAAAGCATTCTGGGTAAATGTGCAAATTTAGATTACCTTACTTGCTATTCACCTGATTCTGTGTGTGATGTGCTGGTGGCGCCCTCACTGGCCGACTACGGCGAACCTTGTCAACAAAAGAGAGAGGGTACTGGGTTTGAGCCCACATATGTGTCAGTCTGGTCCCCTATCCCCCCCGGGTGCCCGGAAGTGCTCAGTGCACTGGGTCCCGGTTTACCCGGCGTGGTGTTATGACGTCATGTGTAGCGGAAGTTCGCCCCTCCGACGATGTCCACCTGACGGACTGTGATATAAAAGTGGAGGTGGGATATCGCCTAGCAACCCCCCACCCTCACCTTGACAAACTTAACGACTACTAACTCAATGACATAATAACATTCAAAACACACTCACACCATTGAACAGCCACATTACCAACCAGCACTGCCCACACTGCACACACTATAAATCACCATATATCTATAACATTTCACTATTAAACCGTCTTAGCCAGACAGGATGGCCGAATGAGTTAGAGCGTCCATCTCCCGTGGTGGTAGATCGTGGGATCGTGGGTTCGAATCATGCTTGAGTCAAACCAATGACTTAAAAATTGATACTTGTCGCTTCCTAGCCAGACGCTCGGCATTAGTAGGATAGGGCAAGGAGCAGTGGAATGAGGAAGACCAGTCGTCTTCGAGTGAAATTTCCCCTGCTTAAACAACTAATGTACCGACACAAATTTTAAAAGAGAGTAACTGAAACTAAAACCAAATGTAACTGATATTCAAGCAGAGTATATGTTGAACCACTTGCATACTTTAATGTACAGCGTGTCTTGCTGCAAACACTTTGGTGTGGGAGACGCATTGCTGCACTGTGTTGGGTACCTATGCTGTACACTATACAGCATAGGCCGCTCCCCCACTTTCAATGTTCAGAATCGGGTGTGCTGCAAACAATGCAGCACATTCCACCCCCCCCCATCACCATGTGAAGAGTTCAGGTGAAAATCCACGTAAACGCCAATCAAAAATGGACAGAAACATAGGAATCCAGCCTTCAAAAACTAATTTATATTCCTGCCTTTTTGTTCATTGCGCAACAACCATGTGATCAAATGAAAAGTGCAATTAGTGAGAATTACAATTATTTTCAGATAAAAATCTGTCATTGAAGCTACATTTTTGAATTGTCATTTACATGGTTTTGCACTTGAACTCTTCATGTACTAACCAAATGTGATCGATCCAATGGTTAGAAGACAAAATATGTATTCAGATCAATACAATATTTAGCAAAAAACAAACAAAACAACTAGCAAACAGTCGCGCGTCGGCCTGAACCTAGCAAATGGCGTCCCGTCCCCTAGCAACCCGGCTGTGTGACGTGAGTAAGTATTCGGCACCATTAGGAATCTGTCACTTGCACGAAATGTTAATTCATGTAACAAGGCATATTTCTATTAGTATTAGTGTGCATTATCTTATATATTTCCTATTGACTAATACTGAAAACACACGAATGCGTACATTTATGGATATATATATATATAGATACTTATAGATATTAGATATATACCTATCGGATGACCGTATGAAAGCTGCATAGTCCGATAAAGTATCAATATTTCAACACAGAAACAAGTATCTAGAATTTATTCTAAATATCTAACTTAGATACGATAGTGATGGCCTTTTTAAGCATGTGTTGCTACATAGAAGGGAACATTGAGTCAATGTAATAGAATATGTTTCTGCTGAAGCTAATCGTGTCACAGTTTTGGTGTGCTTGCATTAATTTGATATATTTTCGCTTCAAATATCTCAAAGATTAGCGATTTACAATAAAAGTTACTTCAAATCAATGTAAGCTAGATTATAGCAATCAATTTAATATATTTATCTAAAACAAATGTCTGCAATTCAAAGCCATCGGCCTCTGAAAGTTGAATAGTAAATCCAAGTTCTTCATTCTTTGCGGACACACACATAAGATGTCGATACACACACTCCGTAATTGTAATGTGATGTAATGACCAACATGGGAAGTGGAACTGAACTGACTTAATTGGACCCGGGAGTCCCTGTCCACCCACCATCAACTAAGCATCAGGCCGTGTTAGCCGGGTGCTAAGGCACACTGCAGCGGTTCGTTCAGTCAATTAGCGATGCAGTGTCGCTGTTTCCCGCACGGGGTCGCGTAATCGGTTACAGGATCGGGTTATTTCCCCTGACTGGATTACGTGGGTTCGTTCCTTGACCGAGTCAAACCAATGACATAATACATTTATATATATGTGTGACTACCTGGTCTGGTTCTCGTCATCAATAGAATAGGGCAAGGACTGGTTTGATCAGTACCAGGATAATGTGATTGAGTGAGCTATTAGGTCATGGTACCAGCAGCCGGGTATCCCAGTGGGGCAGTAGTATAAAACCACCATGAGTGCGCGTTGTCACAAATCTGTACCCACTCTAATATAGCCTTTGATGTTGCTAGGACATAAACCCAAATAAACAATTGGTGCCAATTGCACTGGGTTTTAGTGGCGTGGCTATGAATTAGCTAATTGCACCCCCATCACACCAAACTAGTCCGACTATGTTCTATGACTATGTGGCTGCAAGAAAATTATGGGCATGCTCAACGTTCTGGAGCACCATTCCATTCTAGCCCGTCTATTCTGTTTGTAAAAATACCTTAAAAGTTGCTACTACATCCATTCCGTTCGCACACAGTTTGAGTCCGTTCAGCAACATTTTCAAGAACATAGTGAGAACTAGTTTGGTGTGATGGGGGTATTAATTAGAGTATGGATAATAATATATATTAAATAATGAAACATGAATAATACATTGGAAATGCTAAATGGTCGAACATAGGTAGTGATGCAGCTGTTCAACATGTCTTCAGGTGTACAAGGGAACAGTATGTCACTTTGTCAGTGTGATAGAAGCTGTCGTCCATTAAACATATGCTCGCCACCAATTTTATGTTCTTGCCAAAATTAACGTGGCATCTTCAGCCATCTCCAACGCTCCCTATTTGTTAAAGCGTTACTTCACACTAAAGTAATGTAGATTATAATAATCAGCCAGATATCTTTATCTTTGAAAATACGCTTGACACTGAAAATCATAGGACTATGCAACTTAAATAAATGCACCAGTATCTAAGATAGATATTGGTAAATATGTTTATTCTGCTGAATAAGTGTTTTGTCAGTGCCGATGCACTGGTCTTCCAGCCATTTTTCAATTCAGGGTTATTTACACAAAAGGTATATAGAATAAGGTGTACAATACCTGTTGAATAGACAAGTTGCACCATGTAACACAATGAAATTCTGAAACCCAAAAGTTCCATAACAATAGGGTACAGTAGTGTCATATAACCAGATCAATATTAGTCAGATCAATGTGAGTATTTACATATTATTTAGAATGTAAGCAGAAGTTATCTTCTGTATTCAGTTGGTAAACTTGTAGTAAGTTTGAATGTTCAGTTGCAGTTAGGCAAGTGGTATATAAATGTTGGTTTGTTAGGAAAATTCTAGTGTAACTCTAATGTAGCTAGTTATGTGAGTTTATGAATTATGTTGTTGGGGTGGGGCTGTTAATAATACACTGGATCATCTGTGACCAGTGAAGCACTGGGACCAATCCCAGTGCATTTAGGTCTTAAATTTTATATTTTTACCTGGACTGTCTCTGTCATCGTAAATGGTTGACTGGAGATAATAGAGGAACAGTAACAAATTAAAAAAAGTGGCGGCTGTGGGGGGGTGGGGGGGGGGGAGAGAAACCGAGGCTGAGGGTTTGGTGGTCTGCCACTTACACTGTTACAGTATGGTGACGCCATGGAACATACTTTACTGCAGGAGCGAATGTAGGTACTTGTTTTGTTTTGTTTTTAAAGTGTTATTCTTTCCTCCAAAAAAGGCAGCATTGCCTTTCAGGTTGTATTTAACGGAACTCAAACAAAATCTACATCTGAAAATGCACAAACTTGGCTGCACAGTGGTTGCCTTTTAAGTTGTATTCAACATAACTCAAACAATATCTATATCTGAAATATGTAAAAACTTGACTGCATCGTGGTTGCATTGTATTCAACATAACTCAAACAAAATTTACATCTAAAATAATTTTAAAAACCTGACTGCATAGTGGTTGCCCTTTATTCAACATAACTCAAACACAATTTACATCTGAAATAATACAACAAACTTGACCGGACACTGGTTTGGTCTATCATGTTTGATTTGTTCATCGGATCCTGCAGCTTTACGCATCTTCTAAATATGTCATTTCATGATTCCATTTAAAGTGCCTTGGAATGGCTCTCGCTAATTGGTCGATCTATAGACCTCTATCAATGTTTATAAACATTGTGTATGTGTGCGCAGCTTGGCTGCAGAATGAAGGCACACGGCCATTGAGTTTGCCGGTACGCGTAGTGCAAAACGTTTATTTTATTCAAAGTTAATAGAAAGTCAGAACCCTAGCCTTATAAATTTAATATAAACTATTCGTTGAATACGTTTTCTATATGTCTACCAGGCGGTTTGTTTCTAGGTGGTGTAGTTTCAGAGATATTGCACTTTTTCTGAATGAAGATTGCTCACGGCCATTGACAATGCATTGAGTTTGCATGTACATGCAGTGCAAAAAGTCTATTTTATTCAAAATTAATAGAAATGCAGAAACCTAACCTTAAAAATGTAATATAATCTATTCATTGAATATGTTTTCTATATGTGTACCGTGCGGTTTGTTTCTAGGTGGTGTAGTTTTAGAGATATTTCACTTTTTCTGTGTGAAGATAATTCAAGATTGCTCACGGCCATTGACAATGCATTGAGTTTGCTGATATGCACAGTGCAAAACGTTTATTTTATTCAAAATTAATAGAAATGCAGAACCCAAACCTTATAAATTTAATATAATCTGTTCGTTGAATATGTTTTCTATATGTGTTCCAATCGGCTTGTCTCTAGGTGGGGTGGCTTTAGAGATATTTCACATTTTCTGAATGAAGATTGCTCACGGCCATTGCCAATGCATTGAGTTTGCTGGTACGAGTAATGCAAAACATCTATTTTATTCAAAATTAATAGAAATACAGAACCCTAACCTTATAAATTTAATATCATCTCTTCGTTGACTATGTTTTCTATATGTGTTCCAATCAGTTTGTCTCTAGGTGGTGTGGTTTTAGAGATATTTAACTTTTTCTGTATGATTGATTGATTGATTGATTGATGGTTGCTTTACGCTGTGTCGGCAGCATAGGCCATATTCACAGTGAGAAATGTTTGTTTTTTGTTCAAACCATCACTTTTACATGTAAAAGCAGACAATCAATGATGTGCCAATAGACACTCATTAAATTAGAAAGCTCACAATCATATATTTGTGGTCAAGGGAAACAAATTCCCATAGAAAAAGAAAAGGTTTATTAAAAATTGATAGAATCTATTTACTAAACTGAGGTGGTACAGTCCAGCTGCCGTCAAAAAGGCTAAAATGTTTTCCTGTTTTACCTTAGTAAAAAGGTCATGCATACTGTCTGCAGTGTAGAACTGTTGGCGCAAGGCGAAAAAATCAATGCAACTTAGTAAAATGTGTTTGAGTGTCAGCAGGGACTGAGACCCAATACATTCAGGGGGAGGTTCCCCTTTGAGCAGAAAAGCATGTGTAAGCCACTAGTGGCCAATACGGCAGCGGCTAAGGACCACTTGGTCCCGCCTGTAATGGGTAATGGCCTCCCGCATGAGTCTGTGGTGGCTTTCCCACAGATGGTTCAATTTCTTTAAGTTTATTAATGTTTTCATCCCACTCATGTTGCCATTTGGATTTTATGTGGGTGGCTATTAGTGGTTTCAGATCAGAGTGAGGGATCAGACATGGTTCAAGATCACAGTTCAGGGCCTTCTTCGCAGCCCGATCAGCTCGTTCATTTCCTTGTATGCCGGCATGGCCAGGCACCCAGCACAGGTGGATGTCATACCCATCTGTTGCCAGTCGGGTCATTTTATAAATGACCGTTGCTAGAATAGGGTGATTCGTTTTCAGTCCAGCAACAGCCAGGATGCAAGAGAACGAATCACTGTATATAACATAGTTAGTGTGGTTGGATACCTCGATACACTCCAACACGAGAAGGAGTGCTCGGGCTTCTGCAGCGAAAATCGAGCTCTGATCGGGCAAACATAGACCAAACTTTTCCCATCGGCAGACTGCCGCAACAGCTACCCGGCTTTGGTCTTTCGAACCATCATTGTATATTGAGAGGTGGTCTGCAAACTGGCCTTGAATCTCTGCATGCAATCCTTGGTACTCGGTGCATGTGTCCCACACTTCCTCAGTTCCGTGAGTCGGAGGATAACCGATGGCTTTCTCAATGACCACGGGGGATGTTCTGGGACTTTGGCATCCTCCAACACATCCAAATCCATGCCCAAGGCCTCCAAATGAGGTTTCATTCGGAGCCTCAGTGGCCGGTTGTAATTCGGCCTGACTTCATACCTGGATTTGTCATGTTGCTCGAATAGACAATTGTGTGCAGGATTCAATGCATTAGTTTTTATCTTGACTACATATTGCATGGCCAGTTTGATTCTCCTGTTGTTAAGTGATGGTTCATTGGCTTCGACAGAAAGGCTCTGAACAGTTGAGGTGCGGAAGGCCCCAAGGTCCAGGCGCAGTCCCTGGTGGTGGATCGTGTCTAGCAGCCCAATATTTGATTTCCTTGCGGAACCGTATACTATGCTGCCGTAATCCACTTGAGACTGAACCAAGGTTCTGTACACGGAGAGCAGAACATCTCTGTCCGCTCCCCACTCTGAGCTGGACAGCACCCTCAGAATATCCAGCGCTTTCAGGTATCTTGTTTTCAGGTACTTTATATGTGGCACAAAAGACTGTTTTGCATCGAGAATGAGGCCCAGAAATTAGGTTTTCTCAACAACTTTAATGGGATCCCAATCCAGGGTCAGCTCTGGTTCCGCATGCATTCTACGCAGCAGGCAGAAGTGCATGCAGACTTTTTTGGTCTTGGAAAATTTGAAACTGTTCAGAACTGACCATCGATGGATCCCATTTATGCTTGGTTGTAGCTGTCTCTCTATGACATTCATGTTAGCACCGCTGTAATATAAAACAAAGTCGTCCACGAAGAGACTACAGGAGACCCCCCGCTTTACAGCAGCAGCAATACCATTGACTTTGACCCCAAAAAGGGTCACGGCCACTATGCTGCCTTGAGGTACTCCTAGTTCCTGTGAGTGTAGGCTGGAATAGGTACTCTTGACACGGACGCGGAAATGCCTGAAGGCTAGAAAGTTCCTGATGAAAATTGGCAAGTGGCCACGAAGGCCAATCCCATGAAGATCCTCCATGATGCCATGCTGCCACGTTGTGTCATAGGCTTTTCCGAGGTCGAAAAAGACAGCCACAACCTGCTCCTTCTTAAGGAAAGCATCTCTTATGAAGGTCTCCATGCGCACCAAATGGTCGAGGGTGCTGCGGCCCCGTCTGAAGTCATATTGAAGGTTGGACAGGTGGTGTCCTGACTCCAGTAGCCAGACGAGGCGGTTGTTTACCATGCGCTCCATGGTTTTACAGATGCAGCTTGTGAGGGCTATGGGACGATAGTTGTGGGCTTCACTCTGGTCTTTACCAGGTTTGGGAATTGGTATTACTGTCGCCTCCTGCCAAGAGCCGGAGACGACACCCGACTCCCAGATGTTGTTGAAGAGTTGAAGCAAGAGTCTCAGTGCATGTTCAGGGAGATGTTTCAAAAATTGATAATGAATTCCATCAGGTCCAACTGCTGTGTCATGCAAACTTTACAAAGAACACCTCAACTCACTCATACTGAATGGGGAGTTGTAGTGCTCCTCGCCATCCGAAGGAAAGTCCAAGAGCTTTTGCTCTTGGCGTTCCTTGACCACCCGGGAGACAGTTTGCCAAGGACGAGTTTCCAGCAAAGGTGCGAGCCAATTCTTCACTTATTTCGTCGAGTGATGTGAGAATGGTGCCATTGTGTTTCAAGTGCTGGACTACAGAACAATCACCTGCCCTTCGTTTCATTCTCCTGATCATTGTCCATACTTTTTTCTGTATGAAGATTACTCACAACCATTGACAATGCATTGAGTTTGTCAGTATGCGCAGTGCCAAACTTCTATTTTATTCAAAATTCATAGAAATGCAGATCCCTAACCTTATAAATTTAATATAATTTATTCGTTGAATATGTTTTCTATATGTATAACAGGCGGTTTGTGTCTAGATGGTGTGGCTTTAGAGATATTTCACTTTTTCTGTATGAAGATTGCTCACGGCCATTGAGTTTGCAATGTAACACTGTTTCGTCCTGCAGCCAAAATGTGCACGTACTGACCTAGATACGTGTGCTGACGACATATGAAATAGGTCTATTAAGCCCCCATTATCACAATCATTGACAACCTTACAGAGACAGCCGAGATCTCATGACAGTTAGGCACCACGGCTTTCCAGTCTGGAGTGCAAACATAACACTTTTAGTGCGAAATATGGCCGTTTATATTCGATTTTACTCACAGCAGACGACATTGGCTGACAGCGGTGACAACCCACCGCGCCAACCCGTGCTAACGCCGCTGGGTGATGAGTGCGCGCCGTTTTCCCATTCGCCTGTTCCCGCCTGATTAACTGGAACGCTCGTCACACGCGCCGGCAAACAGCGAAGCCATCTTTGGCGGGAAACAACCGCGGCAGACGACAGGCAACTTTTCGGATTGGTCATCACCCAACGGATTGTACAATTAGACGGGCGGCCGCAGACGACAATGTAGTAACTAGAGCGGACAGGAAGGCCGAATCAGTGAACGACTGGTTCACATTTGGCAGGGTTCGAAACCTAGCTGAGTCAGATGTTGCTATCTAGGCTGGCGCTCTGCATTATTTGTGTCATGGATGTGGCAAACAAAAGGCAACGTCAGGCCTAAAGTGGTACTCGAACCCGCACTGCTGCCATTCCGGGGATAGTGTCATAACCATTTTGTAAAAATATACGGATGTTCGGTTCGGAATTATATATTGGCAGAGAGCATTACTATCCTCGGGCGACAGAGTCGGGACGAAGGTTATGTAATATAAAAACAATGGGTGTCCCCCTCGCGGTGTGACATATATAAGCTATGTGAAATATATGTTAGTACATCGCACCCGCTATTGTGAGGGGATGTTCCTATATAAGAGACAGTTAATGTTGGTGAAATGTTCCCTCCATGCACCAATAAAGAGTGCAAGTGGAGGAAAATACATTTTTATATATATATGTTTTATTGTAACTGTTTGCAACTACCTGTTACCACGATGGACCAGATGGGCCAGCACACCAGCCATACTACATACATTATGTACACCACCTGCAGCTGGGTTGGGTGACCGCTGCCCGTGTGGGGGGCGTCACCTCCCAGGCTGTGCAGGGTGCCTGATTGGCTGGTTGTGGGAATTCCAGTCCCCTGCACCCCCATGCTGCCTGACCACACTAGCCTCACTTTGATATTGATTATTCTGGACACTGCTCCAGACACACTGTGCGATCACTCTACTCCTGGCTCTTGAGTGAGACACACCTACTCTAGAGCAGGAACCCAGACACTCTGTCTAATGCTACCTACCACCTTTCCTATATACAAACTGAGCTGTGTGCAACAACCAGGGGACTCCGGTTCAATGGGCTGTAGGCACTGATTTATAGACAGACTACAGAGGTAATGAGGCTGTGTGTGGACAGAAGGTAAGGGGTCAGGGTGATAGGTCACTAGCAGGTGAACAGGATATAGTATTTCTGCATGCTCGGCTGTCATGAACACCAGAGAATACCATACAACTCTCCCCAGGCAGTTCACACCTGATACCCCTCTTAAACAACCCGCTAAACAAACTCATAAGGAAAAAAGGAAGACAAGTCACACAAGATTGACAGTGAAGAAGTTGTGCTATATTGGCATCAACTGCTGTCAACCTACTAGTGACCTATCACCCTCACCGCTTACCTTCCGTAATATGTTTTGAAGCAATATGTTTTGAAGCAAAAATCAAACCAGCTGATATTTGAAAACATAGATGATGCCATGGTCCAAGTGCTATTCAGTGATGTGATATTCGTATGCCGAGCCAGTTGAGCTTGTATGTATATACTATATGTATCTGTATGTATGGGTTGGGTTATAGCTGAGGTCCATGTGGATGACATAGTGAGTGATGGCAGGTTGAGTGTAGTGGCACTCAGGACCTGGCCCTTCTGACTGAGTAGGGGTCAACACAATCCAGTAGGGGTCAACACAATCAGGCTCTGAGAAGCAGCCAGATCAGGGTTGGCAGTTGGCATGCAGACTAGAAATGCTGTTCTCCGGTCGGGTGACTGTGGTGGTGTGACACCCTACCAGGGAACCTATACACTATAAAAATAAAGATAGAAGGCTTGCCTTCCCTTACTCGGTTCACCCTTACTTTCTCTCTCTTTGTGTCTGTCTCGTATTTCCCGACAGCCTACTTGCACAGTCACAGATCCGGGTACCAACTCTACACCTGTTTATGAAAGCAGGCCAAATTTCCTTCGGATTCTCAGACTTGATATGAAACCTCACTTAGAGGCTGTGCATATGTTTTTTTCCTCCCAGATGGTTTGGCTGAATGAGTTGAGCATCCGTATCTCGTTTTGATTGATCGTGGGATCCGAACCCACTGGCTCGAACCCTGGTCGAGTCAAACCAATGACTTAAAAAGTTATCCTTCTCACTTCCTAGCCAGGCGCTCAGCATTATTATGATAGGTTTGATTGATTGATTGGTGGTTGCTATATGCCACGTCGCAGCATAGGCCATATTCACGGCGAGAAATGTTTGTTTTTTGTTCAAACCATCGCTTCCACATGTAAAAGCAGACAATCAATTATGCGCCAATAGACACTCATTAAATTAGAAAGCTCACAATCATATATTTGTGGTCAAGGGAAACAAATTCCCATAGAAAAAGAAAAGTTTTATTAATAATTGATAGAATCTATTTAGTAAACTATATGAGGTGGTACAGTCCAGCTGCCCTCAAAAAGGCTAAAATGTTTTCCTGTTTTACCTAAGTAAAAAGGTCATGCATACTGTCTAATAGGAAAAGGACTGGTTGGATTAGTGTCAGGATAATGTAACTGAGTGGGATATCAGGTCACGTTGCTGGCTCCATGATGTGTTGGGTGCCTGGCCACACCGGTAACCATGGAAATGAGATGGCTGCCCAGCTGAGAACATAGCATTGAATGGTGTTGTTGAACCAGGTCGGATCCCTCACTCTGATCTGAGACCAATTATTCTCTGATATATCAAATCAAAATGGCAACGTGGATGGGACAAGCGTCCAAACAATAAGCTGTATGGCGTCGCACCATCCATTGATGAACGTCCCCAGCATCATGCTGGGTGCCAGCAGGACCAAGTCTTCTTAACTTGATACTGCATTGGCCACTCTTGGCTGACTCATGCAATTTTACTCAAGGAAGAAGCACCCCCAATTGCATTGGGAGTCAGTGTCAACAGACACTCGGACCCATTCTGCTTGAATGTGTAAATTGCCTGGTTTGTGCTAGATAAAAGATTCGCCCTGTACTTGTAGTACACGGGTGAACGAAAACATAGTGTAAATACGGGCGAAAATAGCTTTAGTATGGAACAGGAAGTAGAATGCCTGCCTTCAGTATCAAATGGGTACTTATATCGGCACAGAGTTGGTGAAATGGGGGAGAATGCAAAAAAACAAGATGGCAGCCATAGAACGCCATTGATTTCACTTTTAAATCTTATTAAACTAGATGTTTTATTATATTTTTCAATTCAAAGGTAGTGGGGAAATATGAATATATATATAAAGAATATGTGTTGCTTCTTAGATTGTGAACTTAGGCTCTCATTTCATTTCCCACGTATTTTCGACCTCTTTTATATAGGGCTGGTATTCACCCGTGTACTGTGAGTACAGGTGAATCCATTATCTAGGTTTGTGCCAACACTGTGTTGACGTAACGAGCATATAAGGTCTCTTCAATGATGTAAACCACAAACACATTGTAAAGTCGACGGCTGGCGGTTTGAGTGGTGCAGATAGGCTAATAGGAAATCACTACAGACAAGGAAGGAAAGCAGATATAGAGTGAAAGGTAGGAGAGTTAGACTCCCTCATATATTATATATATATAGTCTCAGGAATCAAGATGGTGGTACACACATGACCAAATCCTCCAATCAATAACATGCATTCTTAGATCAACCAATGAGGGCCTAGAACTTTGTAACCAAGGCATGGCGTGTAGTTCTACAGTGCCCTGTTGTTGCTGGGTGTGCAATTATCCTCAAGTAACACTTAGGGGGGAGGGGCATGTGAGGAGAGTTCCAAAGACTCTCTCACATTTCAAGAAGTGACCCTCTCTCATGTCAAGAAGCGACCCTCTCGCACTATCTATATTAATACATAATCTCCATACTAACTCCAGAATGGATTACCACGCCTTTTATTATAGAATAGTTCTCCTAAATATCGGAAAATTTGACAACATGTCCTAACAACACCTGTCTCCTGTCTTCTTACCTGGTTGTGAGTTAAATGGTGTCATTTAACACAAATATAACCACTTCATTTAACACAAATATAACCACTTCATTTAACACAAATATAACCACTTCAGAATTGCATCAGATATCAGTTTACTGTCATTTGACATGGATTTAACCAATGTGGAATTTCATGTAAATTTCAATGTCGGTAATTAACAAGTTGACAAAATAAATACCACTAGTTCATTGCCATGAAAATGGCTCTTGCTGTCAACAGGGCAGTATACCATCAGCAAACAATTAATACATATATACATATACATATAGAAGGGATAACTCTGCAGTCAGGCACATATATCTATGTCCATAGTATATATAGTTATTAATATATAGTTGTGCATATGAAGAGTCCAGGTGCAACACCCTGGATGCGGCGATTAAACAATTTAGTTTAAAATTAAAAAGCTTTTACCTGAAACTAATTTTAATTCTCTCTAGTTCCACTTGTCTTGTGGTGAAATGATTATGGAGCAATAAATAACATGTCGAAAATAGGAATGTAGACAAAAAGAAGGTTGAAGCCAGCAGACATGGTTTGCCCTCAGGTGGCGGTGGTGCTCCATGTGGTCAGGCATTCAGCGCGGTATTTACAGCCACCAGTTTCGATGAAATTCTCCACAAACCACCTTGTGAGGACGAATGTTGCTCATATATTCTACAATAACTTACTTGTACTTTGACTGTGTTTGTGCCGTTTTTTACGCAAACAGACTGTTTAATCGTGTAATAAAGATTCATCCAATTAACCACTTCTTGGTTTGTGTAGCTCGAACTGACATGTATGGATATACATGAAGAGTTCAGGCGCAAAACCACGTAAACGCCAATCCAAAATCCTAGTTTAAATAAAGGATTTCTACATGCAAATAACGTTAATTCTGACTAATTCCACTTTTCATATGATCATATGGGTATGGAGCAATGAACAAATAATAGGAATATAAAAAAACTACTTTGTGTACGTTTGATTCTCCAATGATTATCTCCATTTTTGGGTTGGCATTTATGTGGTTTTGTGCCTGAACTGTTCATATATATCTACATATATATCTACATATATATCTACATATATATCTACATATATGTAGAGATATGTGTGTATATATATATATATATATATATATATATATATACAGTAAAACCTGTCTAAATCAAACGAGAGTGGCACCGACTTTTAAATGGTCCATTTAGGGAGGTGGTCGATTTATGGAGTTTTTTAATTGTTACAATGGTAGTGTATGGGCGATCGTTTCGGATCCAATTAAATCGATCGATATAGGGGAGTGGACGATCTGTGGAGGTGGTCGGTTAGAGAGGCTGTACTGTATATGTATAGGGATGCATATATAAGTGAGGCCCTGTGTCATTGCCAGATTGTGCTTTGTGACGTGCCATTGCGGTGACAGGGTGACACAATAGTCAGCTGGGTATTCTAAGCACAACAGAGGACCCACCTATCACACAGCCGCCCCTGTCCCCTCGTCACCCGCAACAAATACATACACTGAAGCCGGCGAGAATGAAGCCCAAAGCAGGCTGATCCGGGCAGAACAAACGCAGTGCAGTCTTACTGCAGGTTCTAGTTAATCCCGCATACTGGGATGAAAGCATCTAATTGTGCAAACCAAGCAGCTCACATCGATTCTATCGTACATGTTGTATTTGTAGTAGTCTGTACCGACCTATCAGGCAAGGAGCCACATCCACAAATAGGTGTGGGTAGTCTGGGGACATCAGGGATCCTAGATGGTGTTATGGTTAGCACAGTAGCCCGGAATGCAAAGAGATGTGGGTTTGAGTCCTGCTGTAGGCGCAATATTTCCCAATTTCATCACCCCCATGGCACTGGTTGCCATGACCATGATCCTGTACAAGTTATGCGCTGTATGGTTGGTGAACCTCCCCTGTGTATGTATGTGTTAGTGCATTGCCTGTAATCGTTCCTGATATGACCTTAGATGTTGCTAGGACATAAAACAACAACAAACAAAAAAACAAACAACATTGCCTGTATGTATGTAATTGTAAGCATTAAAAGACTACAATTCCAGTGGTCTGCGCCGTGCCTCTCGGGCAAGTAGCCACATAGACAGGTACCCTTTCAAATAAACGTACTTCACACGGAGGTAAAATAAATTGTAATGATCACCCTAATGTAAATTTATGTTGGTTGGTTGTTGGAGTTTTACGTCCTAGCGACATCTAAGGTCATATCAGGACCATACCATCGCATAGTTGTAATTATCTAAGAAATAAGGCAAACACTCAAAACAGACAGATTCTGAAACTCTAACTGTTGTGTCATTAGTACTGTCTACTTTGTTTCATTAGTATTGTTTACTTTGTGTCATTAGTACTGTCTACGTTATGTCATTAGTAATGTCTACTTTGTTTCATTAGTAATGTATATTTTATGTCATTAGTACTGTCTACTTTGTGTCATTTATAATGGATACTTAGTGTCACTAGTAATGTCTACGTTGTGACATTAGTACTGTATATGTTGTGGCATTATTAATGTATACCCTGTGTCATTAGTAATGTATACGTATGTCATTAGTGCTTCCACTGTGTGCCATTAGTACTGTCTACGTTGTGGCATTAGTACGGTATACTGTGTGGCATTAGTGATGGTTACTGTGTGTAATTAGTACTGTATACTGTGTGGGATTAGTACTGTATACTTTGTGTAATTAGTACTGTCTACTTTGTGACATTAGTATTGTGTACTTTGTGGCATTTACACGGTCTATGTTATGTCATTAGCAATGTCTACTTTGTGACATTAGTACTTATGCGTTGTGGTATTAGTACTGCCTAATTTGTGTCATTATTACTGTCTACTGCGTTCACTAGTACTGTCTAATTTGTGTCATTAGTACTGTCTCCTTTGTGGCATTACTACTGTCTACTTTGTGTTATTAGTAATGTCTACTTGGTGGCATTAGTACTGTCTACTTTGTGTCATTAGTACTGTCTAATGTGTGTCATTAGTACTGTCTGAGATGACATTGCATGGAACTATGTTTTTCTAGAGTTTCCTTTCTTATTAGTTACTTGCATTACAGTCGGCCTTTTCTTGCTCTCTTCTTCCGTCGGTTTGGTGGAGGAGACTGCTGATGTTTGTGGGGCTGTGTTGGCACTGATGAAGGGGGAGACGCCGTCGGTCACGTGACAGTCTCTCGTCTGACCACAGTTGACCTGACAACAATCTGCCAATTGCTTTTATACTTTGGCGAAGTTATGAACCAGGCATGAATTATTCTCTTATTGGCTGAGCTCAAAGGGCCGTGCGGGGAACGAGTCGTGTTTATGTCCGTTTGTGAATGACGGGTTCATACTTCGACACACAGACGGGCAGGCAATATGCAGGGCAGTTTAAACAAGTTTCAGATGCCATTTTGTTGGTGTGATTTTTAAAGTTGCATAGTCGGATGGCTTTGAGTTTCCGTCATTTTTCTGAGATAAGTACATTAATCTTACCGTTGTAATCTACCTTAGTTTTGGTTGAAGTAGCTCATATCATAAATGGATCACTTTTGAGATATTTGAAGTGTAAGGAGCTAGAAATCTGACCCCATAGATTTCTGCTGTAACAGGTTATATTAAATGAACTCCTTGTTGCCTCCTATATGGAAATAAATGATTAATAAGTGCAGCAGTATATAAGTTAGATATGTAGAATCCAATCTAAATAATTGTTTTGGTTTTGAAATTAAAAATGAATTCAGAGTAAAGTAAATAGATTCACCTAATATATATATATTTACGATATGGCACAAACTCAAAAGCATAGGTTTTCATGACATTAATTAAGGTTCTGAGCACCCGACAGGGCAAAGCCTGCCCTTGTATGTTCGTCTTCATTTAACCAGGAAATGAGCTACAAGAAAGAAAAACAAGGTTGTCTTATTTAACAACTCCCCGAAAGCACATTGATTTTCATCATCGGCTATTGGACGTCAACCATATGGTCATTCTGACATATTTCTCAGGAGGAAACCTGCTGCCGCCACATAGGGTACTCTTTCCGATAAGCAGCAAGGGATCTTTTATATGCACTTTCCCACAGACAGGACAGCACACACTGCAGCCTTTGATGCACCAGTTGTGGCCCACAGGTTAGAATGGAAAATAACCCAAACTGCAAATGTGTCCACTCAGCAGGATCGAAAGGACGACCGACACCTTCACAGGTGGACACACTACCGCCTGAGCTATAAGAGAATAAATACATCTATCAGCAGTCGACATCAATACGGGCAGGGGAAGGTAACTTATCTCTTTATTGGGTATTTACTTCCTTGCAACGTCTAAGGTCATATAAGGACGGGTACCGACATGTGACAGCGCGCACTCATGGCAACCTTATAGTGCTGCCCCACTGGGAGATTAGGGTGCTTATACCATGACCCAATATTCCACTCAGTCACATAAGCCAACCCTTGCAATATCCTATTAATGCCAAGTGCCAGGCTAGGTAGTGACACGTATCGATTGTGTAAGTTATCGGTTTGACTCGGTCGGGATTCGAACCCACAATCTCCAGCAAAAGATTTGCCGGTGCTCTAGCCGACTCGGCCACTACATCCGGCTGTTGGGTAAGCAGATTGTGGCGCGAATCTAAGACCCTGCATGAGTAGGTATATTACTGTTTCTGTAGGCATAAGTAGCAATTTGCAGATTGTCAACCTCTTTCAGCCGATGTGCTTGAATCTGTAATTATGCTGCACAGAAACTATCGGCTTTGTCAATAATTAAAATTGGCTCCCCATGATGAGCTTAATTCTGCTATATCTTAAAGATAACTACGTTAAGTTGATCATAACAATCTACTTTATTTTACTTTGAAATGGTATCTGCCTAAAGCGCCTGTCACCCCTTACTGGATTGATCAACGGACATGAACCGGACAAAGAATTGTCTAGTCCGGTGGTGTCCGTTGATAAAATGTATCGAAATGTACCGAAATGGAGCCTAATTGGGTCAATTGCTGCTGGTTGACCGGACAAGTACCGTACATGTACCGTACCGTACATGTACCAGACGAGAACCGGATGAGAACTGGACATGCAGCGGATGGGTACCGGACATGTACCAGACAAAATGGACAAACCGGACACCAACGGATGGGTACCGGACAAGTATGGATGGGTACTGGATGGGTACCGGACATGTACCGGACAAACCGGACACCAACCATACACGTCAGTCCGGCGGTGTCCGGTCGAGGTTTTGTGCATGTTCAAAACTTGTACCGGACACCACCAGACACCACCGGACACCGCCTGATGGGTACTGGACATGTACCGGACATCAGCATACAGTGCAGAACAGTGTCCGGTTCTCGTCTGCTTCCCCAGTCTGGTAAGGTGTGACTGTGCCTTTAAAGCGGTAACATTTGAATTATTTGAAGAGAAAACATGCTGATTTCTGATTAACTTTAAAGTTTGAGACAAATACGTAAGGTTGATCATTACAATCTATTTTATTTCACTCTGAAATAGCTGCTGCCTTACAGCAGTAAGATTTGAATTATTTGAAAAGAAAACATGCTGACTTTTGATTAACTTTAAATTTTGAGACAAATACGTAATGTTGATCATTGCAATCTATTTTATTTGACTTTGAAATAGCTTCTGCCTTAAAGCGGTAACATTTGAATTATTTGAAGTGAAAACATGATGAGGTTTGCTTAATTATGAATGCACTCTCACGTACTGATTGTGTGACACTACATACAGTTATTATCTCACGTGATAGCATCAGGACAGGGTTGTGGAAGTATTCAGCCATGACTTCCTGTGTTTGTTTATTGAAGGGTCGCATATTGCTTGGTCACGTGGTATTTGCTATCGGTGCCTGATTTCCGGGCTGTGCCAGCCAGTTGTCACGTGATACTAGTAGCACTGAAGTATGACCAATCCGTCTGTGCACAGCCAAACTGAGGCAGAAATAAATGTAAAGTGGTGGTGTTCTCTGTGGCAGAGTGGTTAGAGTGTCTGACTTTTTCTAGGATGGACGCCTAATCTAAAGGTCAGTGGTTTGATTCCCAGTACCCCCCCACCTCTGCCAATTTGGATTTCCACTGCTGTGTATAACTTACAGCGTCATTAAAGGCCGGTTTCTCTCATACCATGTCTATGTAGTGTGGGAGGTTAAAAATCCCTTGCGTCGATAAAAGTGTAGGCTCAGGCTTTCTATCGATAAACTGTCTAATGGTGAAAACAAGTCTATTCAGACTTATCCATGATGGGCAGTATAAATCTTTAAGAAAGTATTCCTACTCCTGCTTTCATATTTTTGTGTGTGCGGTAGCCGAATCGGTAGAGCATCGGCTTGACGTGTGGGGGATCGGGAGTTTGGTTCCTGGCCGAGTCGATCACATGACTTATAAAATTGATACTTGCCGCTGACGACGCTCTGCATTATTAAGATAAGGCAAGGACTGGTTGGCTCAGTGTCAGGAAAATGCAAGACTGGGGGGGGATATCAGATGATGGTGCTGGCGGCCTGTCTCCCAGTGGGGCAGCACTATAAAATTGTCATGACTGTGTACTGTTGCCAGTCAGTACCCGTCCATATATGTCATTAGATGTGCTAGGATGTAAAACTCCAACAAACAAATAACAAACGACCGTGTCACCCTTTGCCCGTACACAGGTTTTAATGAGATGTTGGATTTAAGTGGGGTCTGCACTACGTTGGTAACAAGCTACCTGCTGCTTTCTCTATCCGCCTCTATTAGGACTTAGTGGCAGGGGTAGTTCTTAATGAGGTTGTCAAGTCCAACAACAAAAAAACCCAGCAAACTGCACCAGAGTCAAGGGCAGGCTGGATACACTGTTATCGGCATTCCACCTTATTAAACAGCTATATCTCAAATATATATTTAGGTTTTATTTTACAGCCTGGCAACATCATCGTCATCATGCTGTCGGTCGTGATGCGACAAAGACTGCTTTCATTACTTGACTGCGGCTCTCCATTTAGCTCTCTGCTGTGCTTCATGAAAGCTGCCTGCAAAAGTGTTGAAGTGCTGCTGGCTTTTGCAAGTTACCAACGGCACTCTCTTGGGGAGCAAATAGAGGTTTCACACCGGCAAGAAGATGTCCAGAGATGTTTCACACCGGCAAGAAGATGTCCTGGCAACATCTAAGGTCATATAAGACTTATGAGAGTACACGGTCATGGCAACTTTATAGTGCCACCCCATTAGTAGACCAGGCCGTCAGCACCATGACCAACTGTCTCAGTCAGTCACATTATCGTGACACTGAGCTATACAAATCTTGCATTATCCTAGTAATGCCATGTGCTAGGTTAGGTTGTGACAAACATAAATTTTATAATTCATGTGTTTGACTTGGCAGAGATTTAAACTCCCGACCTTCCACATGGGAAACCTGCGCTCTTTCCTACTCGGACTAGTCTAGTCTCAACTTGACCATTCAACTATTATTTGTTCTATCCATATTCCGCTGGTCCCCCAGAGAACTGTTGTGGTGACCTAGAATTCTGGCGCTCAGTTTCAGCTCACACATCAGAAGGTTGGTGGTGACACAGGAAGTGGGTTTTATCTGGCGTGAAATATTTGCGAGGGCAATTTCACTGCAATATCCAGTAGAAAAAAATGCTTTGCAACAAGTTTGGTCACCAGGACGTATGTGATTATAGGCACAAATTGAGTTTAACATTTGTTGGTTGGGGTTTTACGTCCCAATAACAGTTATGTCACTGAAGCGATCTGGTGCAGTGATGTAAAGAGGCGAGCCCTCACACAGACTTGGTTGGGTTCTCTCTGAGGTACCACTCTGAGGTACCACTGGGTCAGCTTTAGGTGTACACACTGTGAATGCACCACTTCCACCACTAACCCGCCCTCTGGCGGAAGTGTCGACAACTAATGTTGTAAGAAGCTCACTGCGAAGTGTGCTCTGTGGAACCCGATGTTTCCCACCATCCCGCCCTCTGATGGCATTGGTGAGAACTACTGTTGTGAGCAGCGTATTGAAAAGTGTGCTCTGTGGCAAAGGTTTTATAGTCGCTGACCACCACCAACTACTCGTAAAATATTCTGATATTCGGCAAGGGGGGAATGCAAATGTTCTATTACTGATCGGTGTACGTGACCAGGTGAATATATATATATGTATGGGTTGGTGGTGCCTGAGTGGGATGTAAATAGATATAGTGGTGCTGGCAAGTCTGGGTGTGATTGAACTCAGGGTCTACCCCCTCTGCTGGGGTTGGGGTCACTACACTCAAAAGGTCAAGGTTGGTGGTGGCCATGGGGCCATACAGCTACTGGTGGTGGTAGACCACTGGTATCCATGGCGACCAGGAATGCTGGATTCCTATTGGTAGGACCAGGAATGCTCAATTCCCACTGGGGAAAGGGGTGGGTGATACTCTACAATGAACCCATGTAACCATATAAGCAATACACCAGATGGCTGGACTCTCTTCTCTTCTGTGTGTTGTTTTTGGGGAGTTTTCAGTTGCATTGGGGCAAATCTGCAGCACTGAATGGACACCACTGAAAGCGGTCCGATGTGGTCGGGAGTTTGCTTCCGATAGGTAGTGGTCAGAGAAATTGGGGGTGGGAGGGGGACGGAGGAAGGAAAAAGGCAGCATAAGAGCTCAACCACAGCCCTCTGAGAGGGCCGGGGGAGGCTGGGTGGTTGGTGTAGTTTTATGCCCCAGTACAACCCTAGGCCATACCAGGATGTGTACCGACTTGTGACAGTGCACACTCATGGCAACTTTATAGTACTGCCCCACTGGGAAATCAGGCCACTGGCACTATGACCTGATGTCCCACACAGTCACATTATCCTGACACTGTGTGCCCAGGCCCCGTCCTGACCTCATAACGCCAAGCACCAATCAGCAACAGGTACCTATTTTATAAGTCATTGGTTTGACTCGACCAGGATCCAAACTTCAGTCCCTCCAGATTCACTGGTATGCACAGTAAGTCCGGCCAAGGTCAGAGGAAGAAGTAAAGTGAGGATTGGATTAATTAGGCAGTGGGTGGGGTTACCTGTTAGTTGTTAGTGAAAAATTGGTCGTTAGTTGGTAATGGTGTCAAGTCAGCTATGGCGATGAGGTGGGGCCTGCTAGTCCTTGGTGTCGTGGTCTGGGCGACCGACAATGTTGATGATATCTGCGTTCTGATGGTAGAAGTGAGCAAGTGCATTCCAGGATGACTTGGAAATCCTGGAGAGGATAGACAGAGCGGCCCTATTGTCGCTGATTTGGCGGTCAGAGTCCTCCCTGAAGTCACTGATGGCAGATCTGTCGACGGCTCCACATGAGGCGAGTATCTGGGCCACATTGAAGATCTGAGTGCCACAGGGACAGCGCTGGAGGCTGGGGACATCAGTCCAACGGCGGTAGCCAGTCCTGAAGCAGTTGACAGCAACTTGGGTAGAAGCAGGAAGGCTGACTGGATGGGGGATGTTTGTTCTGACCAGGGTGTACAAGAGCCAGCTTATTGAATAAGGGTTCCGTACTTGTTCCTTCTGTGTGGCATGTTCCCAGAGTTTGGTGGTGGCTCGAGAAGCGGCGACGGTCAGTTTGGTGATGGATGGAGGGATGGCTGTCTCCATATCTGCTCGGTTGGCACCGGCTAGAGCAGCAGAGTCAGCCTGGTCATTACCATAGAGTCCTTCCTATATGCGAGGGGACCCATAGCAGGACTGTGTTGAGGTGTGCCTGATGTCTGGTCGCGATTATAATCTGGATCGCATCAGCAAGGGAGTGTCATGCCTTTGGGCAGGCAATCTCTTTGATGGCATTCAGAGAGTCGGTAATTATCATGGCACTTGAGTTGTGGAGGTCTTCGAGGGCCTTCTCTTCTATTATACTTTACTCTCTTCCTTTCTTTGTCTGTATTGTTTTCCTCATAGCCTAGGTACACATCCACAGATCCGAGCATTAGATTCTACATTGTGGCAAAGGTGTCATAGCCGATGTCAATCACCAACCCTCCCTCTGATGACAGTGGTGATAAATAATATTATTGGTAGCAGATGAGTTTTCAGCAGCTCTGTGGTAAAGGTTGTGTAGAGGATTTCCACCACCAACCGGCCCTCTGATGACAGTGGCAAACACGATCACAGCAGATAGAGACTCACACCACAATACTTTGAGGAATAGGTCTCATAGAGGATTTCCACTCACAAACATCCTTCCAATTCCAGTAAAAGAGAAAGAACAAATAGTGTGGATAGAAGTTCCTGTGCAGTGTGCTCTGTGGAAAAGGTCTAATAAAAGATGTCCACCCCGAACCCACCCTCTGACGGCAGTGACACGAACTAATGTGGGTAGCAGCTCATTGGGCAGCATGCTTTGTGGACAAGTTCCATTAGAAGATTGCCACTCCCAATCTGCCACCTGATGGCAGTGGCAAGAACTAATGTAATGGGTAGCAGCTCACTGTGTTGTGGGATGCCCAGTTGAAAATACCTTTGTTGGGTAATACTATTTCGATCAGTGAATCAACTTTTTTCCCAGACTGAGATTCTGTGAATATATGTTACAGTGATTTCCATATAAGATAGTATACTTATAATCCCTGGTGTTATACAGCAAAGTTAAGCTGCCCATGTAATTTAATAGATATGTATTTTATTACATTCATTACTTTAATGAGGCAAATTCAAATCACATACTATTGGGCTTTGTGATTCTACCTATCATTGCCCTATCCTAGCAATGTCAGGTATTAGGCTCGGTAGCCACACGTATAATTTATTAAGTCTGTGAGATTTGACTCGCACAGGTTTGAATCCGATGACCGGCTGGTCATATTGGCGGAATGCCATGTTGGCCCAGTTTCACTGGTGTGGGAGACGCTAAGTCTGCACCAAAAGTGGCATTTCGTGGTACTTTCTGTAAACAGAATCCTCAGGTTGGCTCCAGACCGAAGTGTTAATAGTTAATTTATTTGTTTGCACTTGAACAGTGGGATGTGGTGGTGTGAGAAGCGGCATCAAACTGGTGATAAACAAAGCAGCCACTAACTCAACACAGCTGTCTGGGTCAACCACCCCTTTATTCAAAGCAATGTAGTGCTCTCATAAGTTAAGGATTATGCCCGATTAATAACCTTAAAGTTTCCATAATCCACACCTGCGAATAGCCAGTGCGCTTTAATTAGAGCACCATTTAGAAACGTTGACAAACTCAGAAGGTATTTGAAGTGAAAACATCCACAATTTGTGTGTGCACACCGAAATACTGTCAGGATAGGCTTTGTGTGACTTGGAGTTCTGGCAGGTTCTATTAAACTAACTTTACTATTCCTTCCACGCAGTTAAACAGGTTTAACACGTGCTCCAGTGTGAAACCTGAATCTACACAATCAGCTGGTGGCTGCAGGGCTGGAACTTGGTCTTTAACATCGACATTTCCCATTAATACAACTGTTGTCTAATAGATTTCTTTGTTTCACAAAGTTTCTTTCAGCGGTAAAAATTGGCATGAGCTTCGGAAAGTTTGCAAAAAGGAAAGAGCCGCTGTTAGATCGACTAGGGAATGTAAACGCCTTGACCTAACAATGACTCATACTGGCATGTCTCGACAAAGAAACCCTGGTGCCCTTTGAAGACCCAGCTATCCGCTACTGGATCCGGTACTTACTGCCGATTCGGACAGAGGGAGCCATGGTTTTGGGAATGAATTTATTTGATTAATATTAATATTTTAAGGTGTCGTAAGGTGTGTAATCGTTTGTATCTAAGTCCAGTGAAGCTGATTCTCGAGGGACCAAGGAGTCCGCTGAAAAGGATGCCCGAGCTGAGCAAGATGGTTCTTTAAGAGGGTGGGTGGGCATGATAACGTTTACTTCTGTTTGTCCCGAGCTGCTCTGCTGAGTGACTGTCTATGGGCCGACAGTGGGCTGTGTGACGTGAGTAGTTCCTGACGCCTCCACCAGGATGGTGCATTAGCTCCCCCCCCCCCAGCTGAATCAACCACAATTTGACATTATGCTCCATTTTAAAAGGCACACATATGGGCAGAGTATTCATAGAGAATGATATGTACTTTTAGCTCTCAAGAAGACCACAACATCCTCGCTTTTTAAGTAAGAACTTCAGATGTGGTCAGCTGATTTAAGCATGTAGTGATTGCATGAATATGTTAAATACCATAACCAAATATTCATATTGTAGAAATATCAAGTATACTGCATTTAGACTACTCAGTGTCCCCATGTGATACACAGGGTAAAGGGTCTCAATCCACCGTGCTGCGTTGCAGCTCAAATAGCCATTTTGTGATGTCAGCGAAAGGTCGAATTGCAATGTGTAGATGGCCTAGTACAATTTGCGCATGATTTCAAATTGTGGTTGATTTTGTAGAGGGAGCCGACACGCCGCCTGGTGGAGGTGGTGGGTACTGCTCACATCACTCTGTCCATATAAAAGACACTCGTCGTAGCAGCTCAGTACCATCAGCATCAGTACCAGCAGTTTTAAGAGAACCCAATCCAAGTTCAGTGGACCATGTCGCCTGTTAATAGGCTTCCGGAGAGAGGCGTGACCTGGCTGACCCGGGTCGGGCCCGCCTGGCGAGCTTCTCTGTGAGGTGTTTAAATAGTTAATTCACTGAAGCCGCTGATGGCCGTAAAGCATGCGAACAGGGAAAGTTGATCAGTGCACATTTAAAAAGGGTAATAAAGACGCACCCACAACAACGGAGGTGGGACAGCATCTCATGATTCAGCAGACTTAAAGCTGCACAGTCCAAGGAAAGGCACCATTTTCTGAAAGCGGCATAGTCCGAAGAAAACATCGAAGTGACGATATCAAGACACTGACCTAGATTTGATCCTACATATCCAACTTAGAGACTGGTGCACTTACTAAATATGTGTTGTCACATGATGCAATTTGATAGAAACTTGTAATACTGAAGCCAAGATGCTAGGATGTGTATATGCTTGTCACGATTAATTTTACCTGTTTTTCCCGTTAAATATTTCCAACCTTAGCGCTTCATAATACAAATTATGTAAATTATAAAGTAATGTAGATTATAGCAACCTAATATGTGATGTATAAAGTAATGTAGATTATAGCAACCTAATATGTGATGTATAAAGTAATGTAGATTATAGCAACCTAATATGTGATGTATAAAGTAATGTAGATTATAGCAACCTAATATGTGATGTATACACAATACACAAGTATAATTAACCGGACACTTTCCTTCCTTATTATTCTAAGTCTTCTACTCTACTGATCTGCCATATATTGTTCATTGACTATGCAACCAGGTCGATTGTGTCGCCCCCTGCTGGCAAACGCTGTAACTTGTCTGGCCGTGTTCAGTCACATCAAACTATATAACTTTCAGACGGAACACTTACCTAGATGTGATCCAACATATCCAATACGTGCCTTCTACGTTCCGCTGGTTCCTCTGGGCGGGTTGGACGATGACCCACGGCGCCAAGGTCAAGTAGAGGTCAAGGGCCCTGCCTGAAAGTGGAGTCTGAGTTCACTTGGTTATTGACAGTTGACCATTTATTAACCCTGACACAAATGCAGCTGGTGCTTGACAGATGCGGAGCCCCACTGACTAACTCAGTAGTAGCAGGCACGCTATTGTAGGTTACCATGGTTACTAGCAAAGCAATTACCTACTATGATACCTAATCAACTGACACAATTGAACCACAACCAGGTGGTCTGTAGGTATTATAAAGCCACCACTGTCACACACAGGTACCCATCCAGATATGATCTCAGATGTTGCCAACTAATTTACGTGTTATCTAACGGTTACGGCGAGAACACCAGCGCCTCGGTGTTGTGAATGAAACTGTTCCTCCACTGGAATAATGTTAACAAACAACGAAGCAAGACAACATCTGGTGGGACTAGTGTGAGTCGAGGAGGCAGACCTCACCTCGGTACCCATTAGCTAGATGAATGATTCACCCCGTCCTTACTGTAGGGGATGAAAAACGATCCTATATAACAAATGTGACATGCTGGGTAAATGAACTCAGCTGATAAATTCTTAATTTAAGAAGCAACATATATTCTTTATATACGTCTTCATATTTATCCGATACTTTTGAGTTGGAAAATATACCGTAATAAAACATGTGGGTTAATTAACTTTAAAAGTGAAATCGCCAGCATTCGCTCGTCACCATCTTGTCTTTTTACCAAAAAAAACCCCAAATAATAAGAAAAGATTACTAGACACAGAAAAGAGATCGGACTCGGATTCGGACTCACGTCCGAACGCTGATGATTGGCCACGGTTCATTATGATTGAATCATTGAATGACGAGGCATCAGTTGTCAAACTTTCCCCTTTTGCCATTCACAAGGGCATTATGGGAATCGCTGGCATGGTCAAAGACATGAAGAAGCTACGAAGTGGACATATTCTGGTGGAGTGTGCTAAGAAAGCGCATGCCGACAATCTGCTACGTGCAAGCATGCTAGCAGGCATCGGTGTCAAGGCCTCTCCTCATCGAACTCTCAACTCTAGCAAAGGAGTAATCCGGACTAGAGATTTTGATAGTGTTGATGAGGATGAGATAGCACATGAGCTCAAGTATCTAGGAATGTTAAACGTACGAAGAATAGCTATAAAGAGGGATAACAAGTCCATAAAAACAGGGACATATATCCTCACATTTGGCAAGCCTTTTCTGCCCAAGAATTTGAAAATTGGATACCTTAGTGTGAATGTGGATTTCTTCATCCCAAACCCACTTCGGTGCTTCCAATGCCAGAAGTTTGGTCATGGCAAGGATAGATGCAAAAATGAAACCATCTGTTTTAAGTGCAGTCAGAAAGGTCACAACAACACCAGTTGTCAAAACCAGGCAAAATGTTCCAATTGCCTGGGTGAACATATGGCCATATCTAAAGACTGTCCTGTCTGGAAAAAAGAAAAGCTAATTCAGCAGATCAAGACTGAGAAGCGGCTTAGCTACCCAGAATCTCGAGGGCTGGCTGAGGCGAATACTCCCTCGCCAACCACCAAGAGCTATGCTGCGGCAGCCAGAGCTTCAACAGGACAATTGAATGCCACACTGAACTGACGTGGTTGACTGGAGGGAAGCCCACTGCCTTCACCCCAGTCCCAAATCCGACGCCGGTTTCGACCAAAAGTAATAATAGTAATAATAATATTGTGGTGCAGACGCTGGCCGAGCCGGCGATGCCCAAAAAGAAGGGGAACAATTTGTCGGAACGAGTTCCGGAGGGATCTTTGACCCGTACGGACAAAACGTCCAGGGGGTCATCGATCTCCAAAAACTTAATGTCAAATAGATATCGGGCGCTGGCTGATATTGAGATGCCTGAGACTGTGGAAACCCGCAGTCAAAGTCTCTCCCTCAAACCAAATGTGAGGGGGACAACACCAGTCACTGCTCCAAAATGACAGTAACAGGTGCATCTCTTATTCAATGGAACTGCCAAGGTTTTAGGAGCAACATTGAAGAGTTGTCTCTTCTTTGTTGCAACCTCAATCCACTCGCTGTTTGCCTACAGGAAACTTATATAAAAGCTTCTGAGAGTTGTAGTCTTAAAGGCTACACCATTCATAACAAGCACGCACCAGATGGAGACCGAGCTGCTGGTGGCTCCTCCATCTTGGTCAGACGTGATGTGGTATGTACGCCAGTGGCATTAGACACAACACTACAGGATGTAGCTGTTTGTCAGATGCTGCATAAGACTGTAACTCTCTGTTCCATTTACGTTCGGCCGAGCTCTGTTCTCACTTTACAAGAACTGGATGCCCTTGTGGACCAGTTACCGTCCCCATATTTACTTATGGGTGACTTTAACGGCCACAACCCATTATTTGGGGGGGGGGGGACAATAGGAACTCTAAAGGCAAGAGAATTGAGGACCTTGTGGTCGGTCATGCTCTGTGTGTATTGAACGATGGTTCATAAACATATTTGCATCCCGGCTATGGAACATGCTCTGCCATCGATCTCAGCATTGTAGAACCAGAACTGGCACTGGACTTTTCGTGGAGGGTCTGGGACGTCTGCGGGAGTGACTACTTCCCAATTATTCTTAATTGCGGGGGGCATCTCCCGTAGAGCGAGAGAGGAGCTGGCGGCTTCGTAAAGCCGACTGGCCCACCTTCCAGACCCTATGTTGCGAGGAGTTCACTCCAGACATCAGTGACATCGATGCCTTCACTGAGATGCTGAGATGGATCGCAGAGAAAACTGTTCCGAAGACCTCAGCAACTCCCAAGCATTTGACGCCTCCATGGTTAGATGACAGCTGTAGAAGGGCTATTAAGGAACGAAGGAAAGCTCAGCGTAAATTCCACAGGAGACCGACTGCTGAAAATTTGGCGCTCTTTAGAATTCTGCGTGCTCGCGCTCGCAGAACAATTAAAGAAGCGCGGAGGCAGTGTTGGAGACAATTTGTTTCTAGCATCACCATGCCGTTGGGCAAAGTGTGGACAATGATCAGGAGAATCAAACGAAGGGGAGGTGATTCTTCTGTAGTCCAGCACTTGAAACACAACGGCACCATTCTCACATTACTCGACGAAATAAGTGAAGAATTGGCTCACACCTTTGCTGGAAACTTGTCTTTGGCAAACTGCCTCCCAGGCTTTTGGGCTGTCAAGGAACACCAAGAGCGAAAGCTCTTGGACTTTTCCTCCAATGGCGAGTAGCACTACAAGTCCCCATTCAGTACGGGTGAGTTGAGGTGTTCTTTGGAAAGCTTGCATGACACAGCAGTTGGACCTGATGGAATTCATTATCAATTTTTGAAACATCTCCCTGAACATGCACTGAGACTCTTGCTTCAACTCTTCAACAACATCTGGGAGTCGGGTGTCACAGCCGCCTCTTGGTGGGAGACGACAGTAATACCGATTCCCAAACCTGGTAAAGACCGGAGTGAAGCCAACAACTATCATCCCATAGCCCTCACAAGCTGCATCTGTAAAACGATCGAGCGCATGGTAAACAACCGCCTCGTCTGGCTACTGGAGTCAGGACACCACCTGTCCAACCTTCAATGTGGCTTCAGACCGGGCCGCAGCACCCTCAACCATTTGGTGTGCATGGAGACCTTCATAAGAGATGCTTTCCTTAAGAAGGAGCACATCGGGGCTGTCTTTTTCGACCTCAAAAAAGCCTATGACACAACATGTCAGCATGGCATCATGGAGGATCTTCATGCGATTGGCCTTCGTGGACACCTGCCAATTTTCATCAGGAACTTTCTAGCCTTCAGGCATTTCCGCGTCCATGTCAAGACTACCTATTCCAGCCTACAGTCACAGGAACTAGGAGTACCTCAAGGCAGCATACTGGCCCTGACCCTTTTCGGGGTCAAGGTCAAAGGTATTGCTGCTGCTGTAAAGCGGTTGGTCTCCTGTAGTCTTTTTGTGGATGACTTTGTTTTATATTACAGCGGTGCTAACATGAATGTCATAGAGAGACAGCTACTACCAAGTATAAATAGGATCCATCGATGGTCAGTTCTGCATGCACTTCTGCATGCTGCGTAGAATGCATGCGGAACCGGGGCTGACCCTGGATGGGGATTCCATTAAAGTTGTTGAGAAAACCAAATTTCTGGGCCTCATTCTCGATGCAAAACTGTCTTTTGTGCCACATATAAAATACCTGAAAACAAGATGCCTGAAAGTGCTAGATATTCTGAGGGTGCTGTCCAGCTCAGAGTGGGGAGCAGACAGAGATGTTCTGTTCTCCGTGTACAGAACCTTGGTTCGGTCACAAGTGGATTACGGCAGCATAGTATACGGTTCCGCAAGGAAATCATATATTGGGCTGCTAGACAGGATCCACCACCAGGGACTGAGCCTGGCCCTTGTGGCCTTCCACACCTCACCGGTTTAGAGCCTTTACATCGAAGCCAATGAACCATCACTTAACAACAGGAGAATCAAACTGGCCATGCAATATGTAGTCAAGATAAAAACTAATGCATTGAATCCTGCTCACAATTGTCTATTCGAGCAACATGCCGAATCCAGGTATGAAGCCTGGCTCCAAATGAAACCTCATTTGGAGGCCTTGGGCATGGATTTGGACGATTTGGGGGATGCCAAAGTCCCAGAACATCCCCCGTGGTCGTTGAGAAAGCCATCGCTTATCCTCCGACTCACGGAACTGAGGAAGTCTGGGACACATCCACTGGAGTACCAAGGATTGCATGCAGAGATTCAAGGCCAGTTTGCAGACCACCTCTCCATATACACTGATGGTACGAAAGACAAAAGCCGGGTAGCTGCTGCGGCAGCCTGCCGATGGGAAAAATTTGGTGTATGTTTGCCCGATCAGAGGTCGATTTTCAGTGCAGAAGCCCGAGCACTCCTTCTCGCGTTGGAGTGTATCGAGGTATCCAACCACACTAACTATGTTATATACAGTGATTCATTCTCTTGCCTCCTGGCTGTTGCTGGACTGAAAACGAATCACCCTATTCTAGCAACGGTTATTTATAAAATGAACCAATTGACAACGGATGGGTATGACATCCACCTGTGCTGGGTGCCTGGCCATGCCGGCATACAAGGAAACAAACGAGCTGATCGGGCTGCGAAGAAGGCCCTGAACTGTGATCTTGAACCGTGTCCGATCCCTCACTCTGATCTGAAACCACTAAATGCCACCCACATAAAATCCAAATGGCAACATGAGTGGGATGAAAACATTAATAAATTTAAAGAAATTGAACCATCTGTGGGGAAGCTACCACAGACTCATGCGGGAGGTCGGCGGGACCAAGTGGTCATTAGCCGCTGCCGTATTGGCCACTCGTGGCTTACACATGCTTTTCTGCTCAAGGGGGAACCTACCCCTGAATGTATTGGGTGTCAGTCCCCGCTGACACTCAAACACATTTTACTAAGTTGCGTTGATTTTTTGGCCCTACGCCAACAGTTCTACACTGCAGACAGTATGCATGACCTTTTTACTAAGGTAAAACAGGAAAACATTTTAGCCTTTATGAGGGCAGCTGGACTGTACCACCTCATATAGTTTACTAAATAGATTCTATCAATTATTAATAAAACTGTTCTTTTTGTATGGGAATTTGTTTCCCTTGACCACAAATAAATGTTTGTGAGCTTTCTAATTTAATGAGTGTCTATTGGCACATAATTGATTGTCTGCTTTTACATGTAAAAGCGATGGTTTGAACAAAAAACAAACATTTCTCACCGTGAATATGGCCTATGCTGCCGACACGGCGTAAAGCAACAACCAATCAATTAATTAATCAAGGTCTTTTTACGTTCTCTCCCATTTCCCTAACTCAATATATGTAGCCATCTGATACTGGAACCAGGGAGTCTACTTCTTGTTCCATACTAACACAGTTTTAGCCAGTATTTAGACTGTGTTAGTATGGAACAAGAAGTGTAACTTGTACAGGTAGAGGCTACGACTAGGAAATCAAAACGGCTTGGTTTCTCAAGTCGTCTTGAAAAACCAAGACGGTTTTTATATAGAAACAAAGAGGGTGAGCTGTCACAGTATGCAGCTACTTTAATATTGAGAATGGAAGCTAACAAAATATATCATTAGAATGGGTGTAAGTAGCTCTTCAACGTTTCTATGAAGAAAATGCTCCTGTGAATAGTATGTTCATAATATTTAATTAAAACTACATTAAAATAAAGAGATAATCTTATTTTGCCTATAACATTTTACTGCTTGTATTCTTGAATTATTCATTTTTACTGGTGAACAACCATGGTCTGTTTAAAAAAGTATTTTTCTTAGAATCAAAATCCTGGACATAGTTAATGAGAAGTAACCAAAAATATGAACAAATCATGATGTATGGCATCATATAAACCATTACTCTAATGTACACACAGGCAGATGGGTTGTTGTTTTAGCAGTCTACACAAGGATGGCCACTGGGTGTGGGTGTGGGTGTGGGTGTGAGTGTGGGTGTGGGTGTGGGTGCAGAGATGGATTTCTCTCTGTGTGGTATATCCACCACACAGTATATGTGTATGTGCATATACACACATACATATATATATATATGCACACATATATATATGCATATATATGCATAAGTATACACATATACACCCATATATGTGGATATATGTGCATATATGTGCATATATACTCATATATATGTGTATATATGTATATATACACATATATATGTGTGGATATATGCATATATACATATATTTGCATATATATGTGTAGATGTGCATTTATATGTGTATATATGCGCATATATACACATATATTCACATATAAGTATTTATGCATATGCATATGTATATGTATATAATGGTATGTATATTCGCATATAAGTATGTATACAGTATGTTTCTAAGCATATATATCCATAATTATATACATATACATACATTTATGTGGATATATGTGACTATATACACATATATGCAGAATTGTCAGTGCCATAGACAATTCTTTTAAACAATAACATAATTGTGTACATCATTTCTGGTTATTATATAAATAGCACACTCCTCCCAGGTCTATACCCCCTCTTACCAAACTCACTTCCACAACACACCCTTTCACTCTCTTGCCCACAAGTTGGGGATGGGGGAGGGGGGTGGAGGGGGGTGCTCCCAGTATGTGCTGGTACTGGTAGTGCCCCTATCCTCAAACTTAAAAACAAGGTTTGGCAGCAGTCATGCCTCAATGACCATGACCCACATCCACCCTAAGTTTATCAGTTAAACAGTTGTGTTGGGGTAACCCTGACAGCCAGACAGGCCAGGCTAGGGGTTACCCTGCCCTGATGCCTCCTACCCCCCTCACACACACAAAGTAAGAAAATAGCCACACAGCAACACTGGTCTGCAACCCACACCCCCACCAGCCCACTTCTAGCTACACCATACTGGTCAGTCATGAATCAATGATGATGTGGTGATATTTATTTAAATTTTATTGAATTTATTTTCAAATTTATTTTGTATTATCCTTACTATTGAATTTTATTCCTAGCCATATTGATTGCTCATTATTCACATGCTTTCAGGACCTCCCAGCAATCTGCCACCAGTTGGACCATTTTGGGTTGCACTTCCTCTGTAGCTCAGATGGCAGAGTGTTGGTCTCAAGATCAGAGGGTAACAGGTTCGAATCTTGGAACTGCAATACCTTTTTTTAAAAGAATGTCATACTACTTTTTTTTGTAATGCATAATTATATCAATATTAATAAATATGCCTTTACCTAACTCGACATTGCTCAACGTTATCTGACTGTGCTTTACCAGGCTCTACTTTACCCGGCTCAGGTTTACCAGGTTGGAGAGCTTACCTCGATCGGGCTATGGTGGTTAAATACTTCATTCGAGCCCCGGTGCAATTTCCAAGGTCGAATTTCATATAGGATTAAGGTGCAGGTTCACAAATATGGTTGTGGAACACTGAGTTTTAGGAGGTTTTCATATTGGAATACATCACTAGAAAGCCAAAAATTATATCTAATTTCCTGGATATTCTTAGGACATTTAGTTGGGACCGGATTGAGTAAATTAACAGTGAATATTAGGAAATAATTCAGTAGTTACAACACATGTCTACAGGACAGAACTGCCCATGATAGTACTGTGTTGGTATAGCCATAAATCCTAAACAATAGAGGAAACTCCAGTCAACCATGGGGGTATATGCTGGTCTGTGGCCCACTCATATACTTCCACTTGCCACTGGGGGAGGTCCTGTGGGGACTGTTGTACATCATTTAGATATATTTTTGGCATACCAATATATATATTATATATATGCATAATAAATAATTTTTATTTCTATTCATATTATTTATGGGAAGGCTGGTGCCAGAAGGCCTGGGGATAGGTGGCCAGTAAGCTATGTTCATAAATAACACTCTAATTGTGCATCTGGTGCATAATCCCCACAAATATGGCATTTCTTGCTGGTACAACAACATTAACTTACCTAGTATATTATTGCATTTATATTCCATTTATTTTATTGTTGGTTATCACATTTTATTTATATTTATATTATTTGAATTGAGGCCTGTTCGTGGGAGTCTTGGCGGCGGGAGGCCGGGAACCCTGGTGCCGGGAATCCCTGCGCTGATAGGCTGCCATCTTCTCTCCCTCCCGAAACCCAAACCCCTATGCCTATTATAAATGCTATACATATACATATATATACATACATATACATACATATACATACATATACATTAATATACACATACATATATACACATATATATACATACATATACATACACATACATATATATTAACATACATATACATATATATATATATATCGATATAAATATACATATACATATACACATACATGTGTATACATATAAATATACATATACCTATGTGTATATACATATATCAATATTACATATGCACCTATATATATATGTCTATATATACATCCATTCATATATACATATATACATATGGAGACCTATATATGTGACTAAATAATTATATATATATATATATATATATATGTGAATACATACTGTATTTAGAGATGACTGCATCATATATTGTAGAGTGGTCCTCCATTTATCACTGGTAAGTTAACCCATGTGTAGTCTGTTTCACTCTCAGACTTATTGCAAGGGGCCTAAGCTCTGACACTTTAACACTCAGATTTTAACCAAAAACTGCCAAGGAAAGCTTTCACACCTCAGGTTGCCAATGGTTCTCTGGGCTGCACCTCCACTGGCAGCTGAGCTCACTGAGTGTGAATGTGTCAGATCTTATGCCCTTTGAATAGGTGTGAGAGTGGATTGGATTTGGTTTATAAGGGTCTGTGCCATAGTGCACTACACACACATATTTCTGAAGGCACACACTACACAACAGTCAACTTGCTACTTGCAAATGGATTACCATTGTGAAGGATCTGGCAGAGTCATCCTGACATTTAGGAACACTGGTAAGTTATTCTTCACCTGATATTGCAATATTATTTATATATTGTATATTATATATAATACATACATATGTATGTTCATATGTGCATATATACATATACCTTTAAAAGTATCTGTATGTATACATGTACATGCATACTCAAAAATAAAATAAATAAAATATAAATGGAATATTATTTAGGGTAATGGCAGTGTTTGGTTAAAATCTGAGTGTGAAAGTGTCAGAGGTTAGGCCTCTTGCATTGTTGCAATAAGTCTGATAGTGACACAGACTACATATGGATTAACTTAGCAGTGACAAATGGAGTATCACTCTAAGATATGTGATGCAGTCATCTCTAAATACAATATGTATGTATATGCATATATATATAGAGTCATGCATATATGTCTGCATATGTATATATATGTAGATGTATATATATATGTATGTATATGTATGTATGTATATGTATGTATATGTATGTATGTATATGTAATATATACATACATATATATTATATATGTATATACATGTATATGAAAATAAGAAAATAATTCCAATAATAATTAAAATAATACGGTAATAATAATGATGGCACCGGGACTCTCGGCCTCCCGGCGCCGGGACTCTCGGCCTCCCGGCGCCGGGACTCTCGGCCTCCCGGCGCCGGGACTCTCGGCCTCCCGGCGCCGGGACTCTCGGCCTCCCGGCGCCGGGACTCTCGGCCTCCCGGCGCCAGGCCTCCCAGCACCGGTATTCCCTTAAATAATATGAATAGAAATAAAAAGTGATAACCAACAATAAAATAAATCAAATACAATAATATTTAAGGTAGGTTTTTCTTAATGTTGTACCAGCAAGACAAGCCTTTTTTGTGGTGGTAATGCATCATATGCATAATCACAGTTAATTATTTATTATGCATATATATATTGGTATGCAAAAAATATATCTAAATGATGTACAACAGTCCCCACAGGAACTCCCCCAGTGGCAAGTGGAAGTATATGAGTGGGCCACAGACCAGCATATACCCGCATGGTTGACTGGAGTTTCCTCTATTGTTTAGGATTTATGGCTATACCAACACAGTACTACCATGGGCAGTTCTGTCCTGTAGACATGTGTTGTAACTAGTGAATTATTTCCTAATATTCACTCTTAATTTACTCGATCGGTCCCAACTAAATGTCCTATGAATATTCAGGAAATTAGATATAATTTTTTGCTTTCTAGTGATGTATTCTAATATGAAAACAACCCAAAACTCAGTGTTCCACAACCATATTTGTGAACCTGCACATTAATCTTATATGAAATTCGACCTTCGAAATTGAACCGGGGCTCGAATTAGGTACTCTAACCATCGTAGCTCAAACGAGGTAAGCTCTCCAACCTGTTTTATGGCTCTGCTTTACACGGCTCTGCTTTACCCGGATCAGCTTTACCCAGGTCAATTTTACCCGACTCGTCTTCACCTGATTCGACTTCACCCCACCCGACTTCACTCGACCCGACTTCACCTGACCCGACTTCACCTGACCCGAATTCACCCGACCCGAGTTCACCTGACATGACTTTACCCAACTACACTTTACCCCGCTCGCCGTTACCCACCTCGACGTTTCCCGCCTCGACGTTACTCGCCTTGACGTTACCTGCCTCGACGTTACCCGCCTCGATGTTACCCGCCTCAAAGCTACCTGCCTCGACATTACCCGCCTCGACGTTACCCGCCTCAACGTTACCCGCCTCAACGTTACCCATCTCAACGTAAAGTCCAGGTGGGTAACATCAGGTCGGGTAATGTTGGGTCGGGTAAACTTGTGTCAGCTAAACTCGGGTCAGGTAAAGTGAGGTGTCGGGTCGGGTCGGGTCGGGTAAAGTTGGGTCGGGTAACATTTAGGTGGGTAACGTCGAGGTGGGAAGCATTGAGGTGGGTAACATTGAGGTGGGAAACATCGAGACGGGTCAAGTCGAGCCAGGTAACATCGAGGCGGGTCACGTCGAGCCGGGTAAAGTCGAGGCGGGTAACGTCAAGTCGAGCCGGGTAAACTCAAACCGGGGTAAAGTCGAGCTGGGCTAATGTCGACCCTGGGTAAAGTCGAGCCCGGTAAATTTGACTAATATTAATATAATTATGCATTTAAAAAAAAAAAGTATTCTAGTTCCAAGATTCGAACCAGTTAACCTCTGATCTTGAGACCAACACTCTGCCATCTGAGCTATAGAGGAACTGCTAATGCCAGAGTGGTCCAATTGGTGGCAGAATGCTGGGAGGTCCTGACAGCATGTGAATAATGAGCAAAGAAATATGGATAGAAATAATCTGAAAAATATTAAAAAGTAAGGATAATAAATAAATCAATTTAAATATAAATAAAATAAAATTCAAATAAATATCACCACATCGTCATTGACCAGCATGGTGTGGCTACAAGTGGGCTGGTGGGGGTGTGGATGGCAGACCAGTGTTGCTGTGTGGCTATTGTCTTACTTTGTGTGTGTGGGTGGTGGGGGAGGTGTCAGGTGAGGCAACCATGCATGACTACCACAAACCTGGTCTATATGGCTGACAGGGTGACACCAACACAAAGAAGCTAGGGTGGGGATGCATCTGTAAACTGACTAACTGAAAAACTTAGTGGGGATCTGGGTCATGATCATTGAGGCATGACTGCTGCCAAACCTTGTTTTTAAGTTTGAGGATAGAGGTACTACCAGTACCAGTATATCCATACATCCATACATTTATGTATATATATGCACATATAGATGCCCATATATACACATATATACATGTCTATATGTGTGTATATGTGTGTATATACATACCTACATGTATGTATGTGTATATATGTGTATATATACACATAGATATGCATATATATGTGTATATATGCGTATATATGCGTATATATGCATATATACGCGGATATATGCGTATATTTACGCATATATATGTGTATATATACATATCTACATGTATATACGTGTACATATGCATATATATGCACATATATGCACATATATGCGTGTATATCACTATATGTTTATAAGTATGCCTATATATGCATATATATATGCATATATATATATACATGTATATTCTGTCTGTATATGCACATACACATATTGTATGGTGGATATACTACACAGAGAGAAATCCCACTTTGCACACACACACACACCCACACACACACCCACACACACACCCAACTCCAGTGGCCATCCTTGTGTAGTAGACTGCTAAAACAACAACCCATCTGCCTGTGTACATTAGAGTAATGACATATATGATGCTATTCATCATGATTTGTTCATATTGTTGGTTATTTCTCATTAACTATGTCCAGGATTTTGATTCTAAGAAAAATACTGGTTTAAATAGACCATGGTGTTTCACCAGTAAAAATGACTAATTCCAGAATCAAAACAGGACAATGTTATAGGCAAAATAAGATTATCTCTTTACCTTAATGTAGTTTTAATCGAATATTATTAACATACTATATACAGGAGCATTTCCTTCATAAAAAGCTTGAAGAGCTACTTATAGCCATTTTAATGATGTATTTTGTTAGGTTCCATCCTCAATATTAAAGTAGTGGCAGACTGTGACAGGTCACCCCTATTTGTTTCTATATGTAAACTGTCTTGGTTTTTCAAAACGTCTTGATTTTTCAAGACGTTTTGAAATCCAAGACGTGGCCCCTACCTGTTGTAAGTACGGAGTGAATCTTGTATCTAACCAATACCAAGATGGCCGCTAACACTCCGGTCAGGGTGTGCTTTAATGGCGACCATGTGACGTCACAGTGCGTAGAACTGCGGCTGATAAGCTGATAAGCTGACATGCTGATAAGCTGATAAGCTGATAAGCACTTTGTACGCGGAACTGCTGGGTCCTGGATGTCAGTATCTGGATCAGCCATATAGCTGTCGTAATGGGAACCGAGGATGCAATCAGCGCGACAGGATTCGGGCTACACCGTTGTCTTCTGGTGAGACACGATCAATTTGCCACCTTCCACTTCATCACGGATCTTATTGGGCAGCTCGTGTCGTCAGGGTTTGAATTTGCCGAATGTGATTGTTTTAAGTTTCTATTTTGTGTTTTCTTATATGTATATATATTAGCTTGTTTTCTTATATATGTTATATAGTATTTATATTATTTACCGTTGGTTATACATATTAATTATATCTATTAATTATATATAGATGCTAATTATATATTAATTATAAATATAATAATTATACATATTGTAATTATATATATATTAATTTGCATGTTTTCACTTCAAATGTTTCCAAAATTCGCTACTTTTAAAGTTGCATGGTCCGATGGCGTTTGAATTTTAATTTTATTTTCGAGATACATATATCAAATTGATTGTTATAACCTACTAATCATGAGTCCAGAGTAATTTTGATGAAGAGTGGCTAGTTTTGAAGCAATTTGAGCTGAAAGAACCCAAAATACTTTTGACAAGCTTTGCAAAAGTCTTCTAGTTATGACGCGTATTGACATCTCGCGATGACCACGTGATGTGAGATGACCTAATTCAAATGTAGCCTGGTCTCCTGGTAGCTTCCCCAGATGTCGCCATTGCACTATCAAGTGATGTGATATTTTTATATATTTTATTTTATTTACACTAGCATTGTTTGATTAATTTTAGTGTGTTTATATTTTTGTGTATACTTTTAACCGTATACATTGGCAGTGGTGTAATATCATTCAATATAATATTCACTTATACATTTATACCATATATGGCAGTATGTCCGACATTACAAATATCAGTATCATTTGGTAATATATATGTACATTTTTAATATAATACATATTTAATTGTATTTATTTAAAGTTGCATGGTCCGATGGCGCTTGAATGTTTGTCTTATTTTTTAGATAAATGTGAAGTGAAGGTCATGCATACTGTCTGCAGTGTAGAACTGTTGGCGCAGGGCCAAAAAATCAACGCAACTTAGTAAAATGTGTTTGAGTGTCAGCGAGGACTGACACCCAATACATTCAGGGAGAGGTTCCCCTTTGAGCAGAAAAGCATGTGTAAGCCACGAGTGGCCAATACGGCAGCGGCTAAGGACCACTTGGTCCCACCGACCTCCCGCATGAGTTTGTGGTGGCTTTCCCACAGATGGTTCAATTTCTTTAAGTTTATTAATGTTTTTATCCCACTCATGTTGCCCTTTGGATTTTATGTGGGTGGCTATTAGTGGTTTCAGATCAGAGTGAGGGATCAGACATGGTTCAAGATCACAGTTCAGGGCCTTCTTCGCAGCCCGATCAGCTCGTTCATTTCCTTGTATGCTGGCATGGCCAGGCACCCAGCACAGGTGGATGTCATACCCATCCGTTGTCAGTTGATTCATTTTATAAAGGACCGTTGCTAGAATAGGGTGATTCGTTTTCAGTCCAGCAACAGCCAGGAGGCAAGAGAACAAATCACTGTATATAACGCTGTGTTCACACATGGGCATTAAGTCGCCTCAACTAGTTTGCCTTGTCTAGTTCGCTCACATTCGCCGTGTGGACGCTGTAGTGTATGTACGGAAACCGAAACCACGCATGGGCTAACCAGCGCGGACTGGGAGGCACCGGAATAAAGCCATTATGATACTAGACCTCAACGCGTGCGGTCAGTATATGATCACGTCCTACGGAAGGGAATTCATCGCGACATTACATGGTGTCAGACGTGGAAATCTGTGAAGCAAAATGGCTCTCTCAGGTCTGAAACCCCCAGGACCACTTAATCTGAACGACGATTTGGCTGCCAACTGGAAAATATGGAGCCATTCTTATAACATTTACGCAACAGCGGCGGGCGTGAAACGAATTAGGGGTAGTTCGCCTCATCTAGTTCACTTCAAGTAAACCATGTCGCGAGGTAGTATTGATGAAGTGAACTAGCTTAAGTCGGCCCATCTAGCTTGTGTGGACGGTAGTGGTTTATTTGATGCGGCTTAAGCACGTCACGCGCATGCGCAGTCAAGACTTGAGTTTGTTGACTTTCCGGGTGATCAAAAGCGCATATTATATAATTTGGTCTATGAAACCGCTAGCTGGGCACAGATATTTTTTTTATCATTTATTTTTAGGTTTTCACTGCTCAGCAGAAGTTTTGACCGTTCCAAAACAATAGGACTCAGTCTATACATATCTAGGTTGAACCCACACTCTCTCATGGCGACGTCGACTAAGCGAAACTGGCGCTGGTTAGTATGGACGCGCTCATGCGCAGATATCAATTTCCGGCTTAAACCGCCCAAGTACTGCATGTGTGGACACGACACACTTTCACGCCTAGTTCGCCTCATCTAATTCGCCTTATCTAGTTCGGCCTAATGTTGTGGGTGTGAACACGGCTTTACATAGTTAGTGTGTTGAATAAAAACGAACGGCTTTCACGATCATTTCCGTCGTTTTCCTTTTAAATGTCTTATTTTTGGCATTAATGATACTTTTAGTTCAAAATTAGGGTTTATTTTTGCATATTTCGTTATATTTATACATTTCGGATGCTTTTGTGTTCATATAAAGTAACATCACTAGGATACTTGCAGGGAACTGGAAAATACATGGCAGGGCGTGAAGACCAGGATATTGGCCTCGCACGATCGTTTTCGTCATGTTTTCTTTTAAGTTACTTATTTTTGGCATTAATGTTACTTTCAATCCAAAATTAGGGTATATTCTGTATTCCTGTATTTATATTTATACATTTGGGATGTTTTGAGATTTAATATAAACTAATAGCACTACAAGATATTGCTGTATCTGTCAACAAGTCGAGCCCGGTTGCCAGGCAACTTTAAACAAATTGCCAGTTATCTAGCAACAGGGTAACTTTTCGGATTTTGAATAGTTAGAAGACAATACATCATTTATGTGATCAGAAATGGTAAGTACAGCATTTTGGGGAGCTGACTTGAATAGTTTGATACTTAATTAGTTTTATTTGATAGAATTTATCCAAGGAGAACTGAGAAAAGAGGTGAGAACGCTGAGAAGGGAGTGGGGACCAGGAGATCGATCTCTCTTGGCCGTTTCCGTCGTGTTTCTTTTAAAACGTTTTATTTTTGGCATTACTGTTACTTTTAATTCAAAATTAGGGTTTATTTATTTATATTTAAAGATTTCAGATAGCTTTAGGTGCATATAATGCAATATGAGCAGGAGATCGATTTCTCATGGACGATTTCATCGTTTTTCTTTAAAAACTTCTTATTTTTGTCATTAATGTTACTTTTAACCCAAAATTAGGGTTTCCTTTTGCATATATATTTATATATATACATTTTGAATGTTTTGGGGTTTTAAATTAACCGACTGGAAATTAAATTAAGAGAATTTTGAGGCAATATTTTCTAAATTAATATATTAAAAACACTTTCTGCTCTGATACAACCAGGTTGGAATTTGCCAATCCAACCAGGGATGGTAAGTGGATAAACTAATATAAAACTTTGTACTAGTCAACACTACATCAGAAAGAAGCACAGCTCAGCCAAGAACAACACTGTCAGTGGAAATTGCCAGGATTCATTTCTGGAATTTGCCGTTTTTCAACTGGACTTGTGAAACATTAAAAAATATATCAAATTGATTGTTATGAGAAGAGGATAATAATAATAATAATAATAATAATAATAACAATTGCATCAGTATTCAGTCAATATTTATTTGATAACATCTATGGCATGTAAGACAACTTTAATGAAGCATTAAACGAAAAATTCCACTCAGTTAGCTTCATGTGTTGTTTCTTTATATTTGCATGTGTTGTGTTAATTCTTTGTTTGACTTTTAAGTGTGTGTCTTTATTTTTGTACAGCTATTCTAGCATGCCACTTGCATGATTATCAAATGCATTGTTCCCGGATAATAATATACATAATTATTACATGACTCTTATTCAGATCTGTAATAATTATTTAATAAAATATTCCATGCAATTTTATATCAACTCAGGCTATGGTGCCAGAAATACTACCACTGGACATCCTGGAACCTGACTATGGACTTAGAATGAGGGTCAAGGCTACTGGCCACGAGATTGACCTAATTGATTAATGGCTTCCTTGTGTGATGTGTTTCTCAAAGTAGGATGTGGTAGTAAATTCATTGATTATTCTATATATGCTGTACCAAATCACTTGTTAATGCACCAATATCTAAGATGGATATATATAATCAAATTAAGATACATCTTTTGGTTTTGAAAAATAAATATTTCATCGGACCATGCAACTTTAATCAACGTTCCCTGAAAGCCCTGAATACTTGCATGACACATTGCGCGGGGCGATGACGTCATCTCCTTCTCTGTGTGATGACGTCACGACGCGGGACGGCGGACGCCCGTCCCGACGAGTCGAGGCTACGTGAGATAAATCCGGAGCTAAATTGTGTTTGTGCCAAATTTTGCACCGTATTTTTCTTACGTCGCTTTTCGAACAGCATCGCACGGACAGATGGAGGAAGTCAACGTTCATAAGTCGTCCCTCAAAGCTGCCCACGAAGACAGGCCTCAGTCGCCTCTTTCTTCTCCGGCTGTAATTTGTGTCATGCGCATCGTAACCTGTTAAACTTCAAACTTGTGACAGTGCGCACTTATAGCGACTTTATAGTGCTGCCCCACTGGGAAATCAGGCTGACAGTACCAAGACCTGATATCCCAAGCGCCAGGCTAGGACATGACATGTATCAATTGTATAAGTCATTGGCTTGACTCGACCGCAGAGCAAACTCCCAATCTCCCGCACACAAAGCCTGCGCTCTACCGATTTGGCCATCGCGCCCGATTGCAATTGTTAATGACCAGACTTTCAGGAGCAACTGATGATACCTTTTGACGATGTGGAAAAATACAAAACAACAAGTAGAAAAGTCACTAGAGCTGGTGAGGCACCTGTGCTAAGAAGAGAAAGATTCAACTGTGGGTGCTTTGATAGAAGCGTGATAGCTATGAGCATAAAACCTTGGAATAGCCAAAGCAGTGCTCTAAGAAACACCAAAACACTAAAAGAAGACAAAAAGAAAATTAAGAAAGGTTTGAAGTGAGCTATAGATAATGAAATATGTACTAAGTAATAGATCAGGGATAAACAGTATTCATGAACCGGACATGAACCGGACACTATCCGGTGAAATACGGCAATGTCCGGTACATGTCCGGTACCCATCCAGCAGTGTCCGGTGGTGTCCGGCGGTATCCGATACAAATTTGAACACGCACAACACTTCATGGTGTCCGGTTTGTCCGTTTTGTCCGGTTCATGTCCGGTACCCATCCGTTATGTGTCCGGTTTTCTCCCGGAATAGTCCGGTGGCGAGAACATGGTAGGGGTGTAGGTGTCTGGTGGGGGTTTAGGGGTGTGGTGGGGGTGTAGGTGTCTGGTGGGGGTGTATGGTGGGGGTGTAGGTGTGTGGTGGGGGTTTAGGGATGTGGTGGGGTGTAGGTGTGTGGTGGGGGTTTAGAGATGTGTAGGGGTGTAGGTGTCTGGTAGGGGTTTATAGTAGGGGTGTAGGTATCTGGTGGGGGTTTAGAGATGTGGTGGGGTGTTGGTGTCTGGTGTAGGTTTATGGTGGGGTGTAGGTGTGTGGTGGGGGTTTAGGTGTCTGGTGGGGGTCTATGGTGGGGTGTAGGTGTCTGGTGGGGGTTTAGGGATGTGGTGGAGGTGTAGGTGTCTGGTGGGGGTTTATGGTGGGGGTGTAGGTATCTGGTGGGGGTTTAGGGATGTGGTGGGGTGTTGGTGTCTGGCGGGGGTTTATGGTGGGGGTGTAGGTGTGTGGTGGGTGTTTAGGTTTCTGGTGGGGGTCTATGGTGGGGTGTAGGTGTCTGGTGGGGGTTTATGGTGGGGGTATAGATATCGGGCGGGGGTTTAGGGATGTGGTGGGGTGTTGGTGTCTGGTGGGGTTTATGGTGGGGGTGTAGGTGTGTGGTGGGGGTGTAGGTGTCTGGTGGGGGTTTATACTGGGGGTGTAGGTGTGTGGTGGGGGTTTAGAGATGTGGTGGCGTGTAGGTGTGTGGTGGGGGTTTATGGGGGGGGGGGGTGTAGCTGCATGCACTTAACCGTTATAAGCAGGTATAAACAACCAATCACACACACAAAAATACATTCTAAAAGCAACTCAAACCGGCCAGTTGCTCATCAGCTAATACTGGCATTCCAAGATTCGCTGGTGTTTCAATAAAGACAGATGCTGGAAGTTGGGGTTGTAGCTGGTCCCTAGGGTATGCAGGTTTTGCAATACCTCAGGGAGTTTGATGTCCCTGCCCTGCAGAGTTGTAAACCACTGCCTTGTGGTACAGGTTCTTGACAGAACCGAAGGCTAAGGGAGCAAACCCTGAAGAGAAAACCATGTCACTGTGGCAGAATCAAGGGCGGTTGATGTATGGAACTCCCAACATCTCCCGACCAGCCACTGCAGGGACAAATAGTTTTGTGCCCGTCTGGACATATTTTTGCCGGTGTTAAACCTCTATTTGCTCCCCAAGAGAGTGCTGCTGGTAACTTGCAAAAGCCAGCAGCACTTCAACACTTTTGCAGGCAGCTTTCATGAAATGTTGATATTTTGTCTCCGACAGCTACAAGAAAAGTGCATTGAGCAGGACCGACCACTGTACATGGTATTTGTCGATTTCACTAAGGCGTTTGATACAGTTGGGAGGACCGGGCTATGGCAGCTACTGAGGAAGTATGGATGCCCAGAGAAGTTCACAACTATGATCGAGTTAGTGTTGGAGGGGAAGTCTCGGAATCATTTGGGGTTACCAATGGGGGCAAGCAAGGTTGTGTACTGGCATCCACGCTCTTCTCCATCTTCCTATCAGCAATGCTCGATGAGGCTTTCCGAGGCATGGGGGATGGCCTCTATATACAGTCCAGACAAAGCGCTGACTTATTCAATGTTGCACACTTCAGAGCGAAGACCAAGACTACTCAGATACTGGTGAGAGAGCTGCTATTCGCAGATGACAGTGCACTGATTGCCCACTCTGCTGAAGAGATCCAGAAAATAGTGGACGCTTTCTCTGATGCATCAAAGAAGTTTGGCCTGAAGTTAACATCAAGAAGACGGAGGTGCTGTACCAACCCAACTCTACAAGTACCCGGGAGGAGGATATCATGGTTGACGGAAACAAGCCGAACTCTGTTCCAGAATTCACCTACCTCAGAAGCACTATATGAAGTGATGGACGCATTGATGCTGAAATACAGAGGAGGATGGCCAAGGCTAGCGCATCTTTCGGCCGACTATGCCAGAGACTCTGGAACAACCACCATGTGTCCATGTGGGTCAAAGGCAAGATCTACCGTGCAATCGTGCTATCCACCCTCCTATACAGAGCCGAGGCCTGGACAGTGTACAGACGACAGGTGAAAAAGCTGTATGCCTTCATAATGCGACATCTGCGCTCAATCACGAGGCTAACCCGGAAGGACAAAGTGACAAATAAGGAAATACTTGAATGGACAGGGCTGCCCTCTATGGAAGATCTTCTGATCAAAAAGAATCTCTGGTGGACTGGACACTTCATGAGGATGTCATCAGACAGGCTTCCAAAGCAGATCCTCTACTCTCAACTGTCTTCTGGTTACAGAAAGAGAGGGCGCCCACATCTCCGGTTCAAGGATACCATCAAGAGAAACCTGAAGCTGAGAGACATTAAGACCAACTCATGGACATCACTCTCACAGCAGAGAGCTAAATGGAGAGTGACAGTCAAGTAATGAAGGCAGTATTTGTCGCATCATGACCCACAGCATGATGATGATGATGAGCTGGTACCAGCCATATACTTCACTATATACCCTATATTTTAAACTCATGTTGGCTGTATAGCCAGATTGCACCTGGTGACCAAATTCCGTAGCACTTTTATAATACATTTGTTTTTAATGTAGATAGCAGTGAGGTTGTTCTAACAAATATTTTACATTAGATGGCATAGCACTTCATGTATGTGTGTTTGCCACCTTACCCAGCTTCGCCGGTGCAAGTTGTCTGTTTTTGCCGCCAGTTGACACAGAGCTGAACGTGGGGAGGCCAGTGTTACGAGTGAACACAGGTTTAATAACAGTGTCTCATACCATCCTGCAACCTCCCGGGCGCGGTGCCCTAATCGGTAGAGCGCGGGCCTTGGTTGCGGAAGGTCGGGAGTTTGGTTCTCAGTCGAGTCAAACCAATGACTTTAAAGTTGATACTTGTTGCTTCCTAGCCAGCCACTTGGCATTATTAGGATAGGGCAAGGATTGGTTAGCTCAGTGGCAGGATAATGTGACTGAGTGGGATATCTGGTCATCGTGCCGGCAGCCTGACTTCCCAGTAGGGCATGCCATGAGTGTGCACTGTCACAAGTCGCTTGTGCTATGTCACAAGTCGGTACCCTTCCTGATATGACCTTAGACGTTGCTAAGACGTAAAACAACAACACATAAACAAATCCTGTACCCTAGCGGTGCAAACACGATGTCCAGACTGGATGGCTGAACAAATTGAGGCCCCACTTCTCGTCTCGAAAATCATGGGATTCGAACTCCTTGGGTTCAAAACCGACCTAGTCAGACTACCATCTTAACAATTGCTATGTGTCGCTATCTATCCTGGTGTGTACGTGTCATTACTGTTACTAGTAGTGTTAGTTGGGTAGGGCAATACGCACTGATACGGAAGAACCCAGAATGCATGGGTTCAGAACCTGGTTGAGTCAGACCAATGATTGTAAACAAATGATATTTGTCCCTACCTAGCCTTGTGCTCAGCATCAATGGAATACTGCAAGAACTGGGTTGCGCGGTATTAGAATAATGTGACCGAGTGGGATATCAGGTCATGTTTTAGAGTTTTAGAGGGTATAGATGCTAGGTATGGTGGTATAGATGTTAGGGATGATACATACAAAATGTAAACTTTAATCTTAAAATCAAAACCTAATGACCACTAACACAGCAAGGTGAAGACATTCAGAGAAATGAACTATTGGTAACCAAACAATTATCCGATTGTAGAACGAACAAACTCACAGGTTTGGGGGATGTGGGAGAATGCTTACAAACAGAGAAAGAATACATGCAGTAGTTAGCTACACAACAACTGAAAGTGATAAAAAGAAGGGGAGTCACAAGACTATTACTGTCTAGCGGAAAAAACAAGTCATTAGACTTAACCGTAATGGGCAGCATAAATACACCCATCACAAAAAAAAACAGAAAAAAACAACAACAACAAAATAAAAATGCTGCCGGCAGTGAATTCAGTCAGTGAGGTAGCGCTATAAGGCATATAGTCGCCATGACTACAAATTGTCACAAGCCAATATGTATCCTGGTATGCCCTTAGATGCTGCCACGACGTAGAACCCCAACACTGAGTTGTTGTTGAGTGGATTGAAAACTTGACCATGAACAGATATGATGGAACGTCGCCCTCATCTCAAAGACTTTACGCCCGACTCCTTCTGAAGTGAAGAACTGCACGTCGCAATGTTCAATCTTGCCCAGACATGTGTCACCTGTAATAATCGCCCACACAAAGGAGTCGGGCATTCACCGTGTTATTGACGTACGCCTCTGAGGGGTCAGCCAACGTGTTAACATGTCCAAGGTTGTACAAGGAGTACAAAGAGTATTACTAAAAAAAAGTAAGTCAGAGTACCACAGTATTTTTGTTGGTACATTAGTTGTTTAAGCAGGGGAAATGTCAATCGCAGATGATTGGTCTTCTTCATTCCACTGATCCTTTGCCCTATCCTAATAATGCCGAGTGCCAGGCTAGGAAGCAACAAGTATACATTTTTAAGTCATTGGTTTGACTCGACATGGGTTCGAACCCACGATCTCACGATCGACAAACATGGGAGATGGACGCTCAACTCATTCGGCTAGCCCGTCTGGTTATATAGTATATAATGCTATGTGTCTAAAACAATATAATTAAAATGTGGTTGCGGTATTGTAATGACTGAGCTGTTTTATCCGCCAGGTGTGATTCACTATACTCTCATTGCGCACGTCTGTAACCAGCGCTAATCCAGCCTCACATTACTGTATCTGGTTGCAGTATTGTAATGGCTGAGCTGTTTTATCCGCCAGGTGTGATTCACTATACTCTCATTGCGCACGTCTGTAACCAGCGCTAATCCAGCCTCACATTACTGTATCTGGTTGCAGTATTGTAATGACTGAGCTGTTTTATCCGCCAGGTGTGATTCACTATACTCTCATTGCGCACGTCTGTAACCAGCGCTCATCCATCCTCACATTACTGTATCTGGTTGCGGTATTGTAATGACTGAGCTGTTTTATCCGCCAGGTGTGATTCACTATACTGTCATTGCGCACGTCTGTAACCAGCGCTAATCCAGCCTCACATTACTGTATCTGGTTGCAGTATTGTAATGACTGAGCTGTTTTATCCGCCAGGTGTGATTCACTATACTCTCATTGCGCACGTCTGTAACCAGCGCTAATCCAGCCTCACATTACTGTATCTGGTTGCAGTATTGTAATGGCTGAGCTGTTTTATCCGCCAGGTGTGATTCACTATACTCTCATTGCGCACGTCTGTAACCAGCGCTAATCCAGCCTCACATTACTGTATCTGGTTGCAGTATTGTAATGACTGAGCTGTTTTATCCGCCAGGTGTGATTCACTATACTCTCATTGCGCATGTCTGTAACCAGCGCTAATCCAGCCTCACATTACTGTATCTGGTTGCAGTATTGTAATGACTGAGCTGTTTTATCCGCCAGGTGTGATTCACTATACTCTCATTGCGCACGTCTGTAACCAGCGCTAATCCAGCCTCACATTACTGTATCTGGTTGCAGTATTGTAATGACTGAGCTGTTTTATCCGCCAGGTGTGATTCACTATACTCTCATTGCGCATGTCTGTAACCAGCGCTAATCCAGCCTCACATTACTGTATCTGGTTGCAGTATTGTAATGACTGAGCTGTTTTATCCACCAGGTGTGATTCACTATACTCTCATTGCGCACGTCTGTAACCAGCGCTAATCCAGCCTCACATTACTGTATCTGGTTGCAGTATTGTAATGACTGAGCTGTTTTATCCGCCAGGTGTGATTCACTATACTCTCATTGCGCACGTCTGTAACCAGCGCTCATCCATCCTCACATTACTGTATCTGGTTGCGGTATTGTAATGACTGAGCTGTTTTATCCGCCAGGTGTGATTCACTATACTGTCATTGCGCACGTCTGTAACCAGCGCTAATCCAGCCTCACATTACTGTATCTGGTTGCAGTATTGTAATGACTGAGCTGTTTTATCCGCCAGGTGTGATTCACTATACTCTCATTGCGCACGTCTGTAACCAGCGCTAATCCAGCCTCACATTACTGTATCTGGTTGCAGTATTGTAATGGCTGAGCTGTTTTATCCGCCAGGTGTGATTCACTATACTCTCATTGCGCACGTCTGTAACCAGCGCTAATCCAGCCTCACATTACTGTATCTGGTTGCAGTATTGTAATGACTGAGCTGTTTTATCCGCCAGGTGTGATTCACTATATTCTCATTGCGCATGTCTGTAACCAGCGCTAATCCAGCCTCACATTACTGTATCTGGTTGCAGTATTGTAATGACTGAGCTGTTTTATCCGCCAGGTGTGATTCACTATACTCTCATTGCGCACGTCTGTAACCAGCGCTAATCCAGCCTCACATTACTGTATCTGGTTGCAGTATTGTAATGACTGAGCTGTTTTATCCGCCAGGTGTGATTCACTATACTCTCATTGCGCATGTCTGTAACCAGCGCTAATCCAGCCTCACATTACTGTATCTGGTTGCAGTATTGTAATGACTGAGCTGTTTTATCCACCAGGTGTGATTCACTATACTCTCATTGCGCACGTCTGTAACCAGCGCTAATCCAGCCTCACATTACTGTATCTGGTTGCAGTATTGTAATGACTGAGCTGTTTTATCCGCCAGGTGTGATTCACTATACTCTCATTGCGCACGTCTGTAACCAGTGCTAATCCAGCCTCACATTACTGTATCTGGTTGCAGTATTGTAATGACTGAGCTGTTTTATCCGCCAGGTGTGATTCACTATACTCTCATTGCGCACGTCTGTAACCAGCGCTAATCCAGCCTCACATTACTGTATCTGGTTGCAGTATTGTAATGACTGAGCTGTTTTATCCGCCAGGTGTGATTCACTATACTCTCATTGCGCACGTCTGTAACCAGCGCTAATCCAGCCTCACATTACTGTATCTGGTTGCAGTATTGTAATGACTGAGCTGTTTTATCCGCCAGGTGTGATTCACTATACTCTCATTGCGCACGTCTGTAACCAGCGCTAATCCAGCCTCACATTACTGTATCTGGTTGCAGTATTGTAATGACTGAGCTGTTTTATCCGCCAGGTGTGATTCACTATACTCTCATTGCGCACGTCTGTAACCAGCGCTAATCCAGCCTCACATTACTGTATCTGGTTGCAGTATTGTAATGACTGAGCTGTTTTATCCACCAGGTGTGATTCACTATACTCTCATTGCGCATGTATGTAACCAGCGCTAATCCAGCCTCACATTACTGTATCTGGTTGCAGTATTGTAATGACTGAGCTGTTTTATCCGCCAGGTGTGATTCACTATACTCTCATTGCGCACGTCTGTAACCAGCGCTAATCCAGCCTCACATTACTGTATCTGTTTGCAGTATTGTAATGACTGAGCTGTTTTATCCGCCAGGTGTGATTCACTATACTCTCATTGCGCATGTCTGTAACCAGCGCTAACCCAGCCTCACATTACTGTATCTGAACACTGTGTTGTCTTACAACAAAAGGCTCGTGTTATTCCTCCTTTCTGCCCTATCTACGTGTCCTGAAGATGATTCGTAGTCGATAGGTTCGTTGTTTTTTTAATTTGACGACATGGCAACATCTCAGGTCATATCAGGACGGGTACCGATTTGTGACAGTGGGCACTCATGGTGACAGTATAGTGCTGCCCCACTCGGAGACCAGGCCGCCAGCACCATTGCCTGATATCACACTCAGTCACATTATCCTGACATTGATCCAACCATTCCTTGCCCTATCCTAATAATGTTGTGCGCCTGGCTTGGAAGCGACAAGAATACATTTGTAAGTCATTGGTTTGACACGACCAGGGTTTGCACCCCTCGGTTCGAATCCCACGATCTACCAAAACGGGAGACGGACGCTCCACTCATTCGATCATCCAGTGTGGTGGGAGGTGGTGGTCTTTGGAAAAAAGGGGTGGGAGGTATAGAGGCGACCGGAGGTCATTGACCTAGTTAGCAATGCAAGCGTGACCCAATAACGATGTTCAGCACCCGACCAGCCAATGGGATCACGCGGAACACACGGAAACATGGCGGACACCCGGTCATCTTGTTATTGAGGTTTTACGTCCTAGCAACGCATAAAGGTCATATCAGGACGGATACTGACTTGTACACATTCATATGCGACTTTATTGTGCCACCCCACTGTTAGACCAGAGCACCAACACCAGGACCCGATATACTACTCAGTCACATTACATAATATATGTATTTATATATGTATATAAACCAGCTGGACTATTGATATATTGTAGATAGCCTAGGTTCCATTTTGTCATTTCTTCAATTTGTGTTGACTTTTTTTCTCAGTTGACTATTGTTGTTGTAACATTGCGCATTCTAGTATTTCAGATATTGATTATGGACTATCTGGTATAGTTCCAGATAAAGTGTGGCAATGGGTTGACCAGGATATAGGATGGTCCTATCAGAATATACTGATACCCACATAGGGGCATCCATCGTCAGTTGCAAATAGCATAGGCATTAATTAATGCAGTCACTTAAGGCCCTGTCACTCTATGACGTTTCTCACGAACGCACTTCGACGCGTGCCGACGTGTTGCCTTGTTGGGTGAAACGTCAGGACCCATCGGGACCCGTTAACGGAGCATTACGAATGCGTTAGCGGCGCGTCGGTACACGTCGGTACACATTGAGTGCGAGCAATGTTTCGACGGACACGTTGGCGCGCGTCAGGCCGCGTCGAGGTTTTGTGCTTGCACAAAACTTTCGACGCGCGCTGACGTGCGCCAACGTGTTGGATCGTACGTTACCGGTGCGTTGGCAGGATGTGGACCCACGTTACCAGCGCGTTGCCAGCCCACACAAACCATGTTGAGCAACGTCCATCAACGCTGATGATTTTTCGCCAAAATGCGTTGGACGTGTTGCTGGCGCATCTTGACGTGTTGCTGGTGCGTCTGCCGCGTACCTAATGTTACCCGGCATTCTTCATTCCATTACCCCCACACCATCGCCGATAACAGGCTAATGGCACGCTGGGAACCCGCTGGCGGGACATTGACACTTTGTTCCGCTGCACGTCGAACCCCACCGATACCCGTTGACGGCGTGCTAATAACACACTATTATCACACTACCAACACGCTGTGGCCCGTCCAACTACCCCCCGAAACGCCGAAAAGTTTGACGTTTCTCGACGCGTTGATAATATTTTGTGCATTGGCGGCACAAACGTTGTAGTGTGACAGGGCCTTAAGTGTGGCCGACTAAAGAAATGTTAATTCTCAAATGAGGCATTTAGAGAGGAAGGTTCATATCTTAGATTTTAGATGAGGTATTCATGTACCTTAATAAATGCACCAGTTTCTTATATTTTAGATGAGGAATTCATGTATCTTAATAAGTGCACCAGTAGCTTAGATTTTAGATGAGGTATTCATGTACCTTAATAAGTGCACCAGTAGCTTAGATTTTAGATGAGGTATTCATGTACCTTAATAAGTGCACCATTATCTTACATTTGCACCAGTATCTGAGTAGGATCAAATCTAAGTCAGCTTTTTGGATTTGAAAGGTTTATGCTTTCATTGGACTGTACTGTACCAAAGACCCTATAATACTAAGACGGCTCACTCCCTATCTCTCAAATAGTAATGTAAATTTTGCAGTGCCACCTTGTGGTGGGTTTGATCAGCTGGCTGCTGGTTGGTGTTTCACATGTAAACACATACAATTATATTATACATGAGCTAGGTAAGTATGAATGCACATCAATATGAAATTGCTATGAACAAATACCGATCATCATCAGCATCATCATCAGCATCGCCATCATCACACATCTTTCACATTCATCTATACATTTATACATATAATATAGCATCTGTTTAACCTAGAGAACAGCCAGCGCATCAAGTGGTGGGTTTGATCAGTTTGATTACACAGTACAGGCTGAGTGAGCCGTCTTAGTAGTATAGGGTCTTTGACTGTATGGCATTCTGAAGACCCACCTGCTTCTTTGCTAATAAATCTAGGGTGAGCGAAACACTGCCGCCTGGTGGAGAAAGCGTGAATTTGAAGCTGGGGGGAGAGGAGGCTGGCTGAGAGTTGGTTATTGGTTCAGACGGGCGGTGAGATGTGGCGGTGAGATTGTGGTATATCGAATCTTCGAACAGCAGTGTTCGATGCCATCAGGCCTCGCTGATCCATCAATCATCGCCACCTGTCAACAACCAGGGGGCGGGGCTTCCTGAATGAGGCGCCCGGTGCTGCCACCTGGTGTAAACCCTGGTTCAGGAGCGGAGTGGCGCGCCGTCACCCCACCAGGTGCTGGTACCAGGCATATGTGAGGCTCACTGTGACAGATGGGTGGTTCACTGTGACCGACGGCTGGTACCAGCTGTCTGTGAGGGCTCACTGTGACAGACGGCTGGTACCAGCTGTATGTGAGGCTCACTGTGAGACGATGACTGGTACCAGCTGTCTGTGAGGCTCACTGTGAGAAGATGACTGGTACCAGCAGTATGTGAGGGATGACTGTGACACATGGGTGGTACCAGCTGTCTGTGAGGGTCACTGTGACAGATGGCTGGTCCAGCTGTATGTGAGGCTCACTGTGACAGATGGCTGGTACCAGTTGTATGTGTGGCTCACGGTGACAGATGGCTGGTACCAGCTGTCTGTGAGGTTCATTATGACATATGGCTGGTACCAGCTGTCTGTGAGGCTCACTGTGACATATGGCTGGTACCAGTTGTGTTGTGAGGCTCAATGTGCCACGGGACTGGTACCAGCTGTCTGTGAGACTCATTATGACATATGCCTGGTAGCAGCTGCGTGTGAAGCTCACTGTGACAGATGGCTGGGAGCAGCTGTCTGTGAGGGTTCATTATGACACACGGCTGGTACCAGCTGTCTGTGAGGCTCATTGTGACAGACGGCTGGTACCAGCGGGCTGTGAGGCTCACTGTGACAGTTGGCTGGTTGTAGCTGTCGGTGAGGGTTCATTATTACATACGGCTGGTACCAGCTGTCTGTGAAGCTCATTGTGACAGACGGGTGGCACCAGCTGTTTGTGAGGCTCACTGTGACAGACGGCTGGTACCACCGGGCTGTGAGGGTTCATTATGACATATGGCTGGTACCAGCTGTCTGTGAGGCTCATTGTGACAGACGGCTGGCACCAGCTGTTTGTGAGGGTCACTGTGACAGACGGCTGGTACCAGCGGGCTGTGAGGGTTCATTATGACATACGGCTGGTACCAGCTGTCTGTGAGGCTCACTGTGTCAGACGGCTGGTACCAGCGGGCTGTGAGGGTTCATTATGACATACGGCTGGTACCAGCGGGATGTGAGGCTCACTGTGACATATGGCTGGCACCAGCTGTTTGTGAGGCTCACTGTGACAGACGGCTGGTACCAGCGGGATGTGAGGGTTCATTATGACATATGGCTGGTACCAGCTGTCTGTGAGGCTCATTGTGACAGACGGCTGGCACCAGCTGTTTGTGAGGGTCACTGTGACAGACGGCTGGTACCAGCGGGCTGTGAGGGTTCATTATGACATACGGCTGGTACCAGCGGGCTGTGAGGCTCACTGTGGCAGATGGCTGGCACCAGCTGTTTGTGAGGCTCACTGTGACAGACGGCTGGTACCAGCGGGCTGTGAGGGTTCATTATGACATATGGCTGGTACCAGCTGTATGTGAGGCTCATTGTGACAGACGGCTGGCACCAGCTGTTTGTGAGGGTCACTGTGACAGACGGCTGGTACCAGCGGGCTGTGAGGGTTCATTATGACATACGGCTGGTACCAGCTGTCTGTGAGGCTCACTGTGTCAGACGGCTGGTACCAGCGGGCTGTGAGGGTTCATTATGACATACGGCTGGTACCAGCTGTCTGTGAGGCTCACTGTGTCAGACGGCTGGTACCAGCGGGCTGTGAGGGTTCATTATGACATACGGCTGGTACCAGCTGTCTGTGAGGCTCACTGTGTCAGACGGCTGGTACCAGCGGGCTGTGAGGGTTCATTATGACATACGGCTGGTACCAGCTGTCTGTGAGGCTCACTGTGTCAGACTGCTGGTACCAGCGGGCTGTGAGGGTTCATTATGACATATGGCTGGTACCATCTGTCTGTGAGGCTCACTGTGACAGACGGCTGGTAGTAGCTGTCTGTGAGGCTCACTGTGACAGATAACTGGTACCAGCTGCCTGTGTGGTTCATTATGAGGGCTCACTGTGAGGGCTCACTGTGACAGACGGCTGGTACCATCTGTCTGTGAGGGCTCACTGTGACAGACGGCTGGTACCAGCTATCTGTGAGGGCTCACTGTGACAGACGGCTGGTACCAGCTGTCTGTGAGGTTTCATTATGACATACGGCTGGTACAAGCTGGCTGTGAGGCTCATTATGACAGATGGCTGGTACTAGCTGTCTGTGAGGGCTCACAGTGAGAGATCGATGGTTTGGGCGGACAGTCCTCGCGTATGAAGCATCCTCAGGAATGCGAGGCACTTGTGTGATGGAGTGTGGGGCGTATTAAGCTGTTATTGCCAGATGAGGGGTTTAATGTCAGAGGCCGCCTGCAGTATTATATTGATCAAGGTGAGGTCAAGGTCGATGCAAGGTCCAGGCTCTCTAAACATGATAAGGGCATGATAAGAGCATGATAGGTTACTCATGGTAACTATTATGCTGCCCCACTGGAACACCAGACCACCATCACCATTACCTGATATCCCACTCAGTCACATTATCCTGACACTGAGCCAACCAGCCCTTGCCCTGTCCTATTAATGCCAAGCACCTGGCCAGGAAGCGACAACTATACATGTTGAAGTCATTGGTTTGACTCAACTGGGGCTATGGAGTTGGTTGATTGTTCTTAGGTGTTAACCTTTTCAGGGAGATTGACCTTCAAGTTGGCTGGTTGTCGGAGTTTTACCTCCTGGCAACATGTAAGGTCATATCAGGACAGGTACTTCAAGTAGTGCAGTAATCAGGTTGGGTGAGTGAGGCGCTCATTTGTTTTCATGTCTTGAGACACAGCAACAGAGTACACCCCGGGCATAATCGATTAACACGACCCGGGCGACTCGGGTCATGCGAGTCATCAGAATTTCAAATCGAACATACGCGATTGGAGTAAAGAAATACACATGCCGTTTGCAAAACGACCCGACCCCAGTGCCCACCTCTTGGCTGGGGTTGGCTAGGAGTGATGACGTCACATTTCTGCTGGTACCATCCTGTAGCAGTACAAGTCCTATGTGTTTGTTTAATATGTGTTTTTTAAAATAATTCTGATTAATGAATGGAAATATCACTAAAGTATGCAATAAACAAATACTTTAAATCCTATGTTGATGTAGTTATATTGGTTATTAAAAAAAATGTTTTGTAGTAAGCCACCATTTTGTTCCACCCGAGCATGTTGGAGAGTGTTCGATTATGCAACCAGAGGATGTAGTCTGCGCATGCACCAAAAAGTGACTCTGGTCACCCAAGTTGATTAATCGATTACGCCCCCCCGTGTCAGACCTACCCGTCCTATCCTATTACCTGCGCCTCACCACTCCAACCAATCAGTGAACAGGTGATCAGGTGATCAGGTAAGCAGGTAAGCAGGTAATTACGTGATCAGTTAATCAGGTAATCAGGTAATCGGGTAATCAGGTAATCAGGTAATCAGGTAATCAGGTAATCAGGTAATCGGGTAATCCGGTAATCAGGCAATCAGGTAATCAGGTAATCAGGTAATCAGGTAATCAGGTAATCAGGTAATCAGTCCTCGCCCATCTCCAGTACACCAATGCTCCTGCATTGCACCCGTCAACGCCGGCAGTCCTCATCAAACCCCCGCCCTCTCCACACTTTAAAAAAAGATTTGTAGTTAAATGAATGTTATTCATATATGTTTTGTCAGTGCTGTATGTAAAATATTTCGACTTTCTACACATAGTTACATTATAAAATAGATTCCATTTAAAGTACCCATTTGTTTTAGTTAGTAAATGAATGTGTAACCCATTGCTGAACCCAGACTGATAGGGTGGGAGACACTCATGTTTGGTATTTAATGTTTAATGTGTATTGGATCCGGATTGAATTTGTATGGAGTGCATTGGATATTATACAGGTGTCAGGTTAAGTTGCCATAACCTGGGATGTGGGATGTGGGAATGAGGGGTGCACCTGAGCTGCACCCATCTCTACTGTCCTGGAATCTCAAGATGGCCACCATAAAGAGTAAAATAGCAATATGCCAGGATCAATGACATCATGTACCTTCAATAATATCATGTACCTTCAATATCATGTACCTTCAATGACAATGCCTGTAGGAGTGTTGGAGAGATTCCAAGCCTGGGAGAGCTGGCAGTCACCTCTGGGCCTTTCATGTGACAAGAGGTACTTTTGTGTCCATCCTCTATTCTGTGATATACCCACTGTAGCCACTTCACTATTATAGACAGGCAAACTATAGGACTCAGCAACACCACACCATTTCCTATACTACACCCTCTTGTACGTTATGGTATTTTATATATATTTAACTTGCATTTGGATTATAGCTCACTTCCATTCATAAAGATGTGGTGACAATGTTTTAAAAGGGATGATTACATGTAGCACTGGTGTTCTGACCATAAATGTTACTGGTATCTAGGTGTTTACACAATATTTGTACATGGTTTATATCGTCAATTGAATGTGGTATGGTATGTATAGTAACTTGAAGTGTGAAGTAGATTCTGAAATAAAAGTGTACATAATGCAATAAGTAATGAGTATGAGGTACATTAAATCATTTTACATTCACATAAAAGGTTTTAGTTGTTGGCTTAGGATTTCCAATTCAGTAGATACTAATATATTTACTTTGACACCTGAGTTATCAGCACCCTAAATTAGTCCTACACGTGTACTCATATTGTACTCACATCACAGTATGAAAGTCATATTTACTAAGCACCTGGTTACGTAACCAATGGTACGGTCCACATCTCCGACACCTCGCAGCAGAGGCTACCCTCCTAATTCAGTCCGACGCGGTGGCCGAATCAATAGAGCGTAAGCCTCCCGTGCGGAAAGTCAGAAGTCCCGGTCGAATCAAACCAATGATTTATCAAATTGATACTTCTCGTTTCCTAGCCAGTTGCTCAGCATTATTAGGATACAGCAAAGACTGGTTGGCTCGGTGTCAGGATAATGTGACTGAGTGGGATATTTGACCATGGTGCTAGTGGCCTGGTCTTCCAGTGGGGCAGTACTATAAAATTGCCATGATCGCACACGGTCACAAGTCGGTACTCATCCTGATATGACCTTAAATGTTGCCAGGACATAAAACTCCAACTAACCAGCCAACCTAATTGAGTCAGGTCAGTTATCATGAATGTGGCTATGCGGTGCCGTCGACTGTGTTGTTTTGCTGCCCACTTGGCTCGTTTGATTCATGTGACTTCGCCTTGATAAGATGGCCTGCCGTTCGCTCATTGTCTGCCCCTAGCTTTGTGTTTGATCATCTCTATCGTGGCCTGCGTGTCGAGCTTCTTATTGAGATGGTAATGAAGTCATGCTTCATCCCAGCTCCTGCCTCCTATACCGAACACGGTGGTTGAATCGGTAGAGAGCTGGCCTCCCGTGCGGAAGATTCCCAGTCGAGTCAAACCACTGACTTACAAAATTGATACTTGTCGCTTCCTAGATTGGGACTGGGCATTAATGGATAGGGCAAGGCCTGGTTATCTCAGTGTGAGGATAATGTGACTGAGTTGGATATCGGGTCATGGTGCTGATGGCCTGGTCTCCCAGTGGTGTAGCACTATAAAGTCACTGTGAGTGCACACTGTCACAAGTTGGTACCTGCATCCTGATATGACCTTAGATGTTGCTAGGACGTCAAATTGGAACAGTATGTCAGACCAAGTGGTTGAAGCACCAAAGGTAGAAGCATTTGAGAGAAGGCTGGTTAGACATTGGAAACCTACAATTATATGACTTCAGGCATGTAATCTGTCAACCTCCATATGTGTTTTTAAAAAGAAGTTATTGTTTACCATAACGAGTTGGCATTAGAGGCCCAATAGGGCCTAGATCGGCCAGAAGAGGATCTGTAAGTCAATCTGTAAGTCAAAAACCAATCAAATCCCAAAGCCTGCTTTAATATTCGCCAGCTGGCGCCAGCCATAGAGCGGCGCACTGAGGCTTATGTTGGAGCGTGGCATGAAAGGGTTAAGGGCGATTACTCCGGCATCCGATTCTTGGAGCCTGCACTGAAGGCAGCTGAGATGCACATCCTAGTTCACTCAGCACCATCCGCCCCACCCGGCACCACCTACTCATGCAGATTAAATCTCTATCCAGGTTTAAAGATCCGATCAACGGATTTCAACATGTGTTCTTTACTTGAATATTCGCTATTTCTTTGCAACATATTGCTTCATAAGCGAAAACACTACAATACTGCTATATAAATCAACAGTTCTACCAATAATAGACTATAATGATATAACTTATGGATTGGTCACGAAGCAGCAACTGACTAAGCTACAAAGGATCCGAAAACGGGCGGTAAGAACAATTTATTGGGGCAAAACACTAAGTGTAAAGGAAATGCATGACAAAGCAATCCTAGATTACCTAATGGTTAGAAGAGATTCACATCTCCTATCACTTATGTACAGAAGAGCCAGAGACCCAATATATAGACAACACAAAAAGGAATACTAGATGGGCTGATTCCACTCTACTCAAAGTCCCCAAGCCTTCCACAAACAAACTAATTAAAGCACCAATTTACAAAGGCAGCATGATGTGGAACAAAGTACCAGCCATAACCAGGGCAGCATCCTCTTACCTAGAATTTAAAAACTCACTAAGAGTACATCGGATTGGGCAGGCCCTTATGCAGTTACAGTAAAGTATGTTCCATGGCTTCACCATACCATAATTGGCAGACCACCGAACCCTCAGTCTCAGTTCCCCCCCCCCTTTGTTATGTGTTGCTGTTCCTATGTTATTTCCAGTCAACCATATACAATGACGGAGACAGTCCAAGTAAAAATGTAAAATGTAAGACCTAAATGCACTGGGATTGGTCCCACTGCTTCACTGATCACAGCTGGTCCAGTATATTATTAACAACCCCACACCAACAACATAATTCATAAACTCACATAACTAACTACACTAGAGTTACAATAGAATATTTCTAACAAACTGACATTTATACACCGCTTAACTGCAACTGAACATTAAAACTTACTACAACTTCACCAACTGAATACAGAAGATAACTTCTGCTTACATTCTAAATACTATGTAAATACTCACATTTATCTGACTAATATTGATGTAGTTATATGACACTACTGTTGGGTTACAGAATTTCATTGTGTTACATGCTGCAAATTGTGTATTCAACAGTGATTGTACACCTTATTCTATATATCTTTTTTGTAAATAACCCTGAATTGAAAAATGGCTGGAAGACCAGTGCTTCAGCACTGACAAAAGACTTATTCAGCAGAATAAACATATTTACCACCAACAAAAAAAGTCCCCAAACACTTCTTTTTAGTGATTGTTTGTTTATTCTGCTCATAACGGTTAAGTGCATGCACTTGTTTTGGGCGCTGTGCAGTAGTGGTCATAATCCATATGGATTGATTTCCTTTATTAGCAACATTGCCCATGGAACTATTCAGTATGATATTGCTAATCACCCAGCTGGCTGATGACAGGGTGATCATGTGACCAGCAGCTGAGATAAGGACTGACTAATAAGTAATAAAGGTGGTTGCCACTTCTGTGTTACACTAAGTATTCGCCATGGGGTACTTGGTGTAATGGTCCTGCCCTGAGCAGTCCACTCATTATGTGACGTCATGCAGGGAACTTACGGATTAGGCAATGGGCTGTAAATTAAGTGTTAGTTCAGGTAATATTTGCGACACTTTTCGTGGAGAACTCTATTGTTACTTATAGTGAACTGCATCTCTACGTTTCTCTATAATTAGTGATGCACAAGTCTACGCACGTGTCAGTTCTATTGTACGTAGACCAGGTTTCCAGATATGTAAGTGTTGCTTGTCCTACGTCACTGTAACAGCTGAGAAGGGCCCCCAGGGCTGAATTACCCGAATATTCACTTTTTCCTGAGTGGCCCTCAGTATTGATTAGCCCTAAATAATTCTCAGGGAAAGGAATATGCAAATCGTGAAAACACATATTCTATCATAATAATTGTAAATAAACGAAGCTGTGATGGTCGTGTTACTGCCCCTTTAAATGAGGGATGCTGTCTACAGATACCGGCCTCTCTGTGATGAGACTGACGTTGTTTCAATGCCTGTCTATATCATCTACCAGCATCAAGAGCAAGGCAAATTGCATAACCAGCAAGACGATGAATAATTCATATATCAATCATTATTCAATCAATTAATGCACTCCACTCGACAAGTGTAGTTAGCCACCTTAACACCACACCCTCACCTACACATGGAGCAGTTGAACACATAGAGGAACTAACCATGAACAACCCTGCGCTACTATTCCTGCACACACCCACCACACTCATTTGTCGGTCCCTGATTTACAGCTTCTTCCCGTTTACCCATCCACATAGGAGGATACATGTTGTCGGCTACTACCAGACGTCCTGTCAGCCGGTGCACACAGCCACGTGAATATCTACAAACCAGCAAGAGCTAACTAACACATTTATCTAAATAATTAGGTATCTGGTCGAGCCCAATATCAGTTTGCCTTTTACTTAATCCCAAACTACCCTTCAATGAAACCACCCAAAACAAAATATCCATATTACTATATTATTAGCACACACTGAATGCTTGCGACACACCACGGGCTTCTAGATAGTTAAATGGAGTCGCATGTGATTGTACTTCATTAACTATATCATGTGTGTCCTGTAAATAAATTGTGTAAATAAGTTGAACGTAGCCTCAAGACGAATATTAAGCAGTTAAGATTACAATTTGGAGATAGTTCAACTGAAAACATGAAGATTTACTTACGGTTTATTTACCTGTTTTTGAGAACAGCCGAGCAGAGCAGCATCAAACTGCAATAATGTGTTATGGATGCACCATTAAGCCCTAGCTACACTGGATAGGTGCAATCAAATTTATGTCAACACTTAGGTTTCAAATTGTGTACGCTTTGCTTGGAATAAGCAGCGTTGTGTTGTGCAAGTCAATATGCCAATATATCGGCGATACTATTGTCCGGTCTAGTTCCCCGAGTCCCCGCTAACCGGAACTAGCGCCCACTGTTCCGCCCACTTCCGCTGGCCTAGGGGGCGCCACTTACCACTCCAGCAGCTGCCACCACCAGCGACACCTGGCACCTTGCCAGATTTTCGCAAGTTGTTGTCTGGTAATTAATTAAGTGAAGTCTAGTTGTAATTCACATGAGGAGCCAACTGGGGTACCTCGCCCCAGCAACTAGCTTGTCTAACTCACCAGGTCACGAGGGCACAATATCACGAGGTCACGTGGTCACGAGGTCACGAGGTCAGGAGGTCAGGAGGTCAGGAGGTCACGATGTCACAAGGTCACAAGGTCATGAGGTTAGCTCACGGTGTGAAGGGCGCGGACCGGCAGGGCATTGTGGGTTCACATGTACATTTGCATGCCACTGTTCCACACGTACATTCCACTGTTCCACATGTGCATGACACTATTCCACATGTGCATGCCACTGTTCCACATGTCCATGCCACTGTTCTTTAGATGCATGTTACTGTTACATATGTCCATTCCACTGTTCCACATGTGCATGTCACTGTTTCATGTGGGCATGCCAATGTTCCATATGTGCATGCCACTGTTCCATATGTGCATGCCACTGTTCCATATGTGCATGCCACTGTTCCACATGTGCATGGCACTATTCCACATGTGCATGTCACTGTTGCACATGTGCATGATACTATTCCATGTGGGCATGCCACTGTTCCACATGTGCATGCCACTGTTCCACATGTGCATGGCACTATTCCACATGTGCATGCCAATGTTACACATGTGCATGGCACTATTCCACATGTACATGGCACTATTGCACATGTGCATGTCACTGTTCAACATACGCATGCCAATGTTCCACATCTGCATGCCACTGTTCCATATGTGCATGCCACTGTTCCACATGTGCATGGCACTATTCCACATGTGCATGTCACTGTTGCACATGTGCATGATACTATTCCATGTGTGCATGCCACTGTTCCACATGTACATGCCACTGTTCCACATGTGCATGGCACTATTCCACATGTGCATGCCAATGTTGCACATGTGCATGGCACTATTCCACATGTGCATGGCACTATTGCACATGTGCATGTCACTGTTCCACATACACATGCCAATGTTCCACATTTGCATGTCACTGTTCCACATGTGAATGGCCCTATTCCACATGTGCATGCCACTGTTCCACATGTGCATGCCACTGTCCCACATGTGCATGCCACTGTTCCACATGTGCATGCCACTGTTCCATGTGTGCATGCCACTGTTCCACATGTGCATGTCACTGTTACACATGTGTGTGCCACTGTTCCATATGTGCATGCCACTGTTCCACATGTGCATGCCACTGTTCCACATGTGCATGCCACTGTTCCACATGTGCATGTGCATGCCCTTGTTCCATTTGCGCATGTGCATGCCACTTTTCCAAATCAACAACTGCCTCGCTCATGGGAAACCTGAGCTCTGGCTGAATCGGTAGAACGCAGCTTCCCATACGGCTGGTCGGGAGTTCGAATCCCAGCTGAGTCAAAGCAATGACTTACAACATTGATACTTGTTGATCCCTAGGCTGGTGCATGACATTATTAGGATAGGGAAAGGACGGGTTGGCTCAGTGTCAGGATAATGTGACTGAGTGGGATATCGGGTCATGGTGCCAGTGGCCTGATTTCCCAGTGAGGCAGCACTATAAAGTCGTCATGAGTATGCAGTATCACAAGTCGGTACCCATCCTGATATGACCGTATATGTTGCCAGGATGTAAAACTCCCCCAACCAACCACTACAGAAGACATGCTCTGGAAACACAAGGCTGAAAGGCTCCGCTATGAAGACAAAGAAAGCTGGGGCCGACTTGGCAATAATGTGCAGAACTGAATCAATGAAACTGCATCCAAACTCCCATCTATTAAGTGGACCAGAATAGGCCTGATGGGATCAGAATAAAAAGGATGACAGTTCTTTGCCGCTTTTAGCACCCTGTTATTTGGTGTGATCAATCACCACGTTCCTGTTAAAGGCTGCTTTCCCGGCCTCTGACTCGTTGGCTCAGACATGTTTGCATATTGCATCCTATTTTAGAAACATATATGATTATTGAATTGCATTTGGGTAATATATCTGCAACAAAAGTATCATTTTTTTTTAAGTATCAATTTATAATATTAGCGAATGAAATGTAAATGTTATTTGCCACACTTCATATAAGTGACCGTAACAAGATGTTGTGGCCTTGTCCTCTGGCCGTCTTTTGCACAGTTGATTTAGTGAAATATCGCAAACATATGTGATGACCCTATTTGTGCAACACAGGCTCTGACAGCCCTATTTGTGTAACACAGGCTCTGACAGCCCTATTTGTGTAACACAGGCTCTGATGGCCGTATTTGTGTAACACAGGCTCTGACCGTCCTATTTGTGTTACACACGCTCTGAGGGCCCTATTTGTGTAACACAGGCTCTGACCGTCCTATTTGTGCTACACACGCTCTGAGGGCCCTATTTGTGTAACCCAGGCTCTGACAGCCTTATTTGTGTAACACAGGGTCTGACAGCCGTATTTGTGTAACACAGCCTATGATGGCCATATTTGCGTCATACAAGCTCTGACGGCCCTATTTGTGTAACACAGGCTATGCCAGGAGTGTTTGTGTAACACAGGCTCTGACAGCCGTATTTGTGTAACACAGCCTATGATGGCCATATTTGCGTCATACAAGCTCTGACGGCCATATGTGTGTAACACAGGCTCTGCAATCCTTATTTGTGTAACACAGGCTCTGATGGCCGATGGCCCTATGTGTGTAACACCGGCTCTGACAGCCTTATTTGTGTAACACAGGCCGCAATGGCCCTATTCGTGTAACACAGTCTCCGATGGCCCTATTTGTGTAACACAGGCTCTGATGACCCTATTTATGTAACACAGGCTCTGATAGCCTTATCTATGTAACACAGGCTCGGATTGCTCTATATGTGTAGCACCGGCTCTGACAGCCCTATTTCTGTAACACAGGCTCTGGCAGCTCTATTTGTGTAGCACAGGCTTTGGTGGCTCTATTTGTGTAACACCAGGCCTCCAATAAGGCAGGGTTTGATCCCCTGAGAGCTGCCATGTTGGGTGTCCGGATTCCAATCTCCAATCTTTCTGCCCACTGCACATTTCAATAAGACTCAGACGTGACACGTGTACAAAAACACAATTTCCCACCTCCTATTTGATCAAAGGAAAATCAATATCGCTATCGATATAATAATAATGGCCGAATGAAAACTTCTTGAAAGGTGTGTGGGTTTGGGTTTTTGTTGGTTTTTTTCTGTTGGCGACGGGAGGTGGGGCTAGCATTGACTGTATTCATTGGGCGTGCTTTTATTGGATGCAATATTTAAGAGGTTTCTTCTTTTGTCATACAACTGCTGCCCCCTAGTGGCCGTTATACAAACAGTAATTTAGTCCTGAATGGTAAATACGAGAATCGTGAATTATACCTTCCATTGACGAGAGTGGTATTCAATTCTGATGGTAAGTAGTCTTTGCTGGAAATAATAAGTCATTCCGGACATTGATGTGTGTCTCCTATAGACCTATTTCATATGCCGTCAGTGTAGGTAATTATGTCTGTGCGTGGGCAACTTGGCTGCAGAACAATACCCAGTTGCAATCGCTAGCTCAATGGCCATGAGCAATCTTCATACAGACAACGTGAAATATCTCTAAAACTGCCAAACTTAGAAACAAACTGCTCAGCACACAAACAGATCAAGTGTTTAACAAACAGATTATATTAAATTTATATGTTTATTCTTTTAAATTTCTAATCATTTTGAATGACAGTAAAGCTTTGCACCGCACGTATGGGCACACTCAATGCATTGTCAATGGCCGTGAGCAATCTTCTTACAGAAAAAGTTAAATATCTCTAAAACTGCAGAACTAAGAAACAAACTGCTTGGCACACAAACTGATCAAATGTTTAACAAACAGAGTATATTAAATTGATATGCTTACTGTTCTGTATTTCTATTCATTTTGAATAGAATTGACGTTTTGCACTGCACCAAAGGCCCTATAATACTAAGACGGCTCACTCAGCCTGTACTGTGTAATCAAAATGATCAAACCCACCACTTGGTGTGCAGCCTGTTCTCTTGGTTAAGCAGTTGCTATATTATATGTATAAATGTATATATAACTGTAAAAGATGTGTGATGATGGTGATGATGATGATGGTGATGATGATGTGTATTTGTTCATAGCAATTTGATATTGCTGTGTATTCATACTTACCTATCTCATGTATAATATATTTGTATGTGTTTACATGTGAAAAGCCAAACAGCAGCCAGGCTGATCAAACCCACCACAAGGTGGCACTGTGAAATTTACATTACCATGGGAGAGATAGGGAGTGAGCCCTCTTAGTATTATAGGGTCTTTGACTGCATGTATCGGCCGTGTACAATCTTCATATAAAAGAAATTAAATATCTTTAAAACCGCACCATCTAGAAACAACCCCTTTGACAGACGAAGAGATAACATGTTCAGCAAACAGATTTTATCAAATTAATGTGTTTAGGGTTCTGTATTTCTATTAATTTTGAAAAACATTTACATCTTGCACTGCGTGCATACACAAACTCAATGGTTGTGTGCATTTGTGCTGCAGCCAAGGTGCATGTGCATACACAATGTTTATAAACATTGAAAGGGGTCAATTGGCTTGCTTGCATTGATGCATGGTAATTGTAGGGGTTTGGAGAACACCTTACTTCTATACAGTATGCACCCTAACACCAGGCCAAGTCTGTTAGTTTGTATGGAGTCACCATTTAATACAATGATTAGTAAACCCCACATGAATGAATAATGAAAACTGAATAAAATTAAGAAGTGACTATCAGTGTGTGGTGTTGTTCTGGCATTTTGTTGGGAAATGTATCTATATCTAGCAGCTCTTCTAAATTAGCAACTCTAACAATATATTGGGTTGAATACAGATTAATTTAGTTCTTGAATTATGTAAATGTATGCAGTGAATATCAATTTTGTCAATGAGAACTTGTTTCAGAAACCCGCATACAATGCCTACTGGACCATACTCAATGTCTCTACCTCCTATCCAATGCGTGTATAATGACGACTGGATCCTATCCAATGTCTGTACCTGCTACCCAATGTATGTACCATGACTACTGGACTGCTACCTAATAGCACAATGACTACTGGACCCCACACAATGTCTGTGCAATGACTACTGGACATTATACAATGTATGTACCTGTTACCCAATATATGGATAATGACTTCTGGCCCATACCCCATGTATGTTACTGCTACCCAATGTATATAAAATTACTACTGGATCCAACCCAATGTATAAACCTGCCACCCTCTGTCTATACAATGACTAATGGATCTAACTCAATGTATACACCTGCTATGCAATGTATGTACAATAACTACTGGACCCAACCCAATGTATCGACCTTCTACCCAATGTCTATACAATGACTACAGGATCTAACCCAATGTATATAGCTGCTACCCAATTGCACAAATATATGGTCCTTCAGTCGTGATAGCCAAGCTTGGCATCATATTAATATATTGGGCAACGGAGTTGGGGACCATTGTTATGCAATAGTGATGCACTGGGTGCCCACTCGCTGTGTGACATATAAAAAACTATGTGGAAATGTTATGGTGTGCAGTGATTGGGATTGCGATATGATGTCCAGATATGAAGATGATGTTACTAATTACAGAAATGTTCCCTCCATGCAGCAGGAAGAGTGCAAATGGAGCGGGAACACATATTAATGTTTATTGTAACTGTATGACGACTATTTGTTACCACGGGACCGCTGGATAAGCACATCCAGCCATTCTGCATACATTATGGACACCATCTGCACTGGGGTTGAGTGACAGGTGCCCCTCTTGGGTGCCACCCCTCCCGGGCTGAGGGGTGTCTGATTGGCTGGCTGTGTGAGTCACCTTATACTCCTTACACTTGCTATGCAGACACACTCACGCTAGAGATACAAAAAGAAGCAGTTCACCACTGAGTTGTGTGTAACACCCATAGGACTTAGGTTCAATGGGCTGTAAGCACTGATTAGAGTGAACAAGCAAGAACCATGTGGGTCTGTGTAGCAGGTTGTAAGTGAGTCAGGGTGGCAGGTCACTAGTATGTTAACAAGAGTTGTAGCAATAAAGCTCAACCTTATCACAGTCAATATTGCGTGACTTGTCTTCCTTTCTTTCTTATGAGTTGTTTCTGGTATGGTATAGGTGGAGACTGGCAGACCGTTGCCAGGATCCGCCTGACAGTAGTGAGTAAGATGAGTAACTGAGACGAACAAAGCACAATGTCTGTACAATGATGAATGTACCCTCCTCAATGTATTACCTGCTAACCGATGTCTGTACAATGACTATTCCACTCTACTCAATGCCTGTACCTGTCACCCAATCTCTGTACCCTACTCAATGTATGCATTTGCTACCCAATGTATGTACAATGACTACTGGACCCTACTCAATGTATGTAGGGCATACCTGCTACCCAATGTATGTACAATGACTACTGGACCCTACTCAATATATGTACCTGCTACACAATGTATGTACGATGACTACTGGACCCTACTCAATGTGTGTAGGGCATACCTGCTACCCAATGTATGTACAGTGACTACTGGAACCTACTCAATGTATATACATGCTACACGATGTGTGCCCAATGACGACTGGACCCTACTCAATGTATGTAGGGCCCAGCCTACCTGCTAACCAGTGTATATACAATGACTACTGGACCATACGCAATGTATGTACCTGCTACCCAATGTGTGTCCAATGACTAGTGGACCCTACTCAATGTATGTACCTGCTACCCGATGTGCACCCAATGACTAGTGAACCCTACTCAATGTATGTACATGCTAGCCAATTTCTATGCAATGACTACTGGGCCCTACTCAATGTTTGTCGGGCCTACCTGCTACCCAATGGCTGTACAATGACTACTGGTCCCTACTCAATGTATGTATGGCATACCTGCTACCCAACGTATGTACAATGACTACTGGACCCTAGTCAATATCTGTACCTGCTACCCAATGTATGTACAATGACTACTGTACTCTACTCAATGTCTGTACCTGCTACCCAATGTGTGTCCACTGACTACTGGACCCTACTCAATGTCTGTACCTGCTACCCAATGTCTATACAATGACTAGTGTACCCTACTCAATGTTTGTAGGGCATACCTGCTACCCAATGTCTGTACAATGACTACTGGACCCTACTCAATGTAGGTAGGGCCTACTTGCTACCCAATGTCTGTACAGTGACTACTGGACCCTACTCAATGTCTGTACATGCTGTGAAACATCGATAACATCAGGATATTTTACCATCAACTAGTCCTGATATGACCTTGGATGTTGCCAGGACGTAAAACTCCAACAAGCGACCAAATATGCATAGACAAAAATGGTTCATCTGCCCACGACACCGTATCGGCATTCTCTGTGCACGTATGTCGCTCCGCCGTTTACATTGGTCCCGCACCGCTCCAACGGTTACACTTATCCCTGCCGCTCTGCCCCTTACACTGGTAACCCGCCGCTCAGCACCTTCCACTGGTCCCTGCCACTCCGCCCCTTACACTGGTCCCCTGCCACTCTGCCCCTTACACTGGTAACCCGCCGCTCAGCTCCTTACACGAGTCCCCTGCCGCTCTGCCCATTGCACTGGTCCCAAACCGCTCTGCCCCTAATGGGGCTGTCACACTACGACGTAACGACGTCAACGTAGGGAGAACGTGAAGAACATTGAACTTTTCGGCGTAGTATGCAAATTTGGGCACAAGTTGAACGTGGATGCAGCGTAGTGGACGAGAACGTAACGTTGGTAAAGCGTAGTGATACCGTCAGTCACGAGAGAGGACAACGTCACTACGCTCACGGAACGTTATGAACGTTATTCCAACGCCAGAAGAACGTTACATGACGTTAGCTATGTAATGAGACGTTGAACGTACATTGAATGCACGTTCTCCTGACGTTCTCCTGACGTTCTCCTGACGTTTTCCTGACGTTCTCCTGACGTTCTCCTGACGTTCCCATTAAGCCTCGTAGGCTTTTGCACTTGGTTTAATGTGGGTCAACGTAGTGGAACGTAGTGGAACGTAGTGAGCAGCGTTGAAATAACGTCCGTTTAACGTCATTGACGTTCACTGAACGTGAACAGAACGTACGGCGAACGTAAACCCTTACGTTCGACCTACGTCCAAAGTTTTGAACATGTCCAAAACCTTGACGTAACTCGACGTAACACGACGTAATGTGACGTAGCTCGACGTCATTCTAACGTCATTTTGACGTCATCATGACGTAACCCAACGTCATGACGAAAAATGATCACGTTAGGCTCACGTTGGCTCGTCACGTCGTAGTGTGACAGGGGTATTACACTGGTTCCCTGCCGCTCCACCCCTTAACGTGGTCCTCTGCTGCTCCGCCTCTTACACTGGTCCCCCGCCGCTCCGCCCCTTACGCTTGTCCCCCGCCGATCCACCCGTAACACTGCCCCCCCCCCCCCCGCCGCTCCACCCCTCACACTGGTCCCTAGAAAAGTACCACGTTCCCGCCGCTATAAATAACCGCCTTCATGGGCGATAATAGGGGAACTTAAAAGGGGGCGAGTGGCGAGGTGGCGCCACTGATCGCGCTCATGACGGGGACAAAGTGCGGCGAAGAGCCACTTAAAAGGTAAATATTGGCAGGGATAGTGACGTAGGTGTTTTAGTCGTCAATTGCAGCCAGACTGTATGCGCAGTTGGCCGCCAGGCAGCCGTGACTCAGCTGTTTACAACGGGTGTGTGTATCGGGAAGCCTGTGGTATCGCCCTCTTCACTCAGCTTACGCATCTTTTTACACATCTCCACACATTGTGGCTTTAAGTCGCACAGTCCGATGGTTTTGTATTTCTGTCATGTTTTTAGATAATATATTAAGTTGATCATTATAATCTATCATTGAAGTAACTTTTCTACAAAATAAATAATTAGGATATATTTGAAGTGAAATCATGCCAAATTGATTTGGCATGCTTCCCAAACCTCAGACCCCATAGGCATCAGTAAAAAAGTTAGTTTTATTTAATGACGCCTGTAGAGCACATCGATTGTTATCATCGGCTATTGGATGTTAAACATACGGTCATTCTGACATATTTTCCCGTATTCGTCAGTCGTAAGATGTTCTGCTAAAACAATATGTTAGTACGGCCTTCTAGGTAGCATCAACTCCTAAATAATTGCACCAGTATCTAAGTTGCATATGTAGGTTCAAATTTGCATAAGGATTTATCTTTGAACAAGTTGATGCTTTCATCGGACTCTGCAACTTTAAACTGTGTCGTATTCCCTCAAGTAAGTCCGACAGATGGAGCTGCTCCGGGGAGCATGCGCAGTGAGCTGCTACCCACGGTGGTTCTTGACACTGCCACCAGAGGGCGGGTTGTGCGGGGAAATCATCTATAGCTAGATTTGTTCACAACATACTACATGGTGAGTTGATATCACTACAATCAGAGGGCGGGTTCGTAGTGGGGAAAACATTATATGACTTTGTCCATAGCATCCTGCACTGTGTGTTCATAGTGGGGACAACACTATAAGACTTTGTCCATCGCATCCTGCATTGTGAGTTGCTACACAACATATTAGTTATTGCCACTACCGTCAGAGGGTGTGTTCATAGTGGGGACAAAGGTATAAGACTTTGTCCATAGATTCCTGCACTGTGAGTTACTAAACAACATATTAGGTATTGCCACTACCGTCAGAGGGCGTGTTAATAGTGGCCACACACCTATAAGAATTTGTCCATAGCATCCTGCACTGTGAGTTGCTACACAACATATTAGTTATTGACAGTACCGTCAGAGGGCTTGTTCATAGTGGGGACAACACTATAAGACTTTGTCCATAGCATCCTGCACTGTGAGGTGCTACACAACATATTAGTTATTGCCACTACCGTCAGAGGGCGTGTTCATAGTGGGGACAAAATTATAAGACTTTGTCCATAGCATCCTGCAGAGTGAGTTACTACACAACATATTAGTTATTGCCACTACGGTCAGAGGGCATGTTCATAGTGGGCACATACCTATAATACTTTGTCCATAGCATCCTGCAGAGTGAGTTACTACACAACATATTAGTTATTGCCACTACCGTCAGAGGGCATGTTCATAGTGGGCACATACCTATAATACTTTGTCCATAGCATCCTGCACTGTGAGTTACTACACAACATATTAGTTATTGCCACTACCGTCAGAGGGTGTGTTCATAGTGGGGGCAACACTATAAGACTTTGTCCATCGCATCCTGCATTGTGAGTTGCTACACAACATATTAGTTATTGCCACTACCGTCAGAGGGTGTGTTCATAGTGGGGACAACACTATAAGACTTTGTCCATCGCATCCTGCATTGTGAGTTGCTACACAACATATTAGTTATTGCCACTACCATCAGAGGGCGTGTTCATAGTGGGGACAACACTATAAGACTTTGTCCATCGCATCCTGCATTGTGAGTTGCTACACAACATATTAGTTATTGCCACTACCGTCAGAGGGTGTGTTCATAGTGGGGACAACACTATAAGACTTTGTCCATCGCATCCTGCATTGTGAGTTACTACACAACATATTAGTTATTGCCACTACCGTCAGAGGGCGTGTTCATAGTGGGCACAACACTATAAGACTTTGTCCATCGCATCCTGCACTGTGAGTTGCTACACAACATATTAGTTATTGCCACTACCGTCAGAGGGCGTGTTCATAGTGAGGACAAGACTATAAGACTTTGTCCATCGCATCCTGCACAGTGAGTTCCTACACAACATATTAGTTATTGCCACTACCATCAGAGGGCGTCTAGTGACTTTGTCCATAGACTGGGGTACACAACATTGTTTGCACTCCGAGGGCGTGTTAAGTGGCAAATATAAGATTTGTCCATGCATCTGCACGTGAGTCTACACAAATATGTTTGCCATACCTCAGGGGCTCATAGTGGGCAAGCTATAAGACTTGTCCATCACAGTGAGCTACTACACAACATATTAGTTATTGCCACTACCGTCAGAGGGCGTGTTAATAGTGGGCACACACCTATAAGACTTTGTCCATCGCATCCTGCACTGTGAGTTCCTACACAACATATTAGTTATTGCCACTACCGTCAGAGGGCGTGTTCATAGTGGGGACAACATTATAAGACTTTGTCCATAGCCTCCTGCACAGTGAGTTGCTACACAACATATTAGTTATTGCCACTACCTTCAGAGGGCGTGTTCATAGTGGGGACAAAGCTATAAGACTTTGTCCATAGCATCCTGCACAGTCAGTTACTACACAACATATTAGTTATTGCCACTACCGTCAGAGGGCCTGTTCCTAGTGGGCCCACACCTATAAGACTTTGTCCATCGCATCCTGCACTGTGAGTTGCTACACAACATATTAGTTATTACCACTACCGTCAGAGGGCGTGTTCATACTGGGGACAAAGCTATAAGACTTTGTCCATCGCATCCTGCGGAGTGAGTTCCTACACAACATATTAGTTATTGCCACTACCGTCAGAGGGCGTGTTCATAGTGGGGACAACATTATAAGACATTGTCCATAGCCTCCTGCACAGTGAGTTGCTACACAACATATTAGTTATTGCCACTACCTTCAGAGGGCGTGTTCATAGTGGGGACAAAGCTATAAGACTTTGTCCATCGCATCCTGCACTGTGAGTTACTACACAACATATTAGTTATTGCCACTACCGTCAGAGGGCCTGTTCCTAGTGGCCCCACACCTATAAGACTTTGTCCATCGCATCCTGCACTGTGAGTTGCTACACAACATATTAGTTATTACCACTACCGTCAGAGGGCGTGTTCATACTGGGGACAAAGCTATAAGACTTTGTCCATCGCATCCTGTGGAGTGAGTTACTACACAACATATTAGTTATTGCCACTACCGTCAGAGGGCGTGTTCATAGTGGGCAAACACCTATAAGACTTTGTCCATCGCATCCTGCACAGTGAGTTACTACACAACATATTAGTTATTGCCACTACCGTCAGAGGGCGTGTTCGTGGTGGAAGTCATTTATGAGACGTTGTCCTTAATGATTAAATCTGTTTTCTATATTTAGTGAAACAATGCAGGTGATATGATTATAAGTTGTAGCCAAAAACATTTTTGCCACGACTAATAAAGATAAAGAAGAAAGACAACAAAAAAAGATATAGAAGCAGAATTATTTGGTCGTGAGGCAGAACTTTGTCTGCACCCATTGCGCCCACATGTTGTATGCTTCAACAACAAGACTGCCTTCTCTCAGTCTTCCCGGTACACACAGGTAACGCTGAGTTGTGGATACACAACTCTTACACCACATCACACACTAAAAACCAGCACACTGTTGTACCGCGTGCTGCTGAAAAAAGACCTTTACACAATGGACAGTATTAGTACCTTCATGTAATCATACATGTGAGCTGATTGATGATACAAAAACTAAATCAATTACGGAATATATTGCCGTCCTGTCATCTTAGATATTGCTAAAACGTAAAACCCTAATCGGTTTGTATTTTACTTTAAGTTAATATATTTTATTTTATGACATTGATTAATTGATCACGTAGGGGTTATTTCATTTGCAGGCAATTGGTCTTCCTCATTTATATTGTGTTACGAACTAGCAACATCTAAGGTCATATCAGGACGGGTACCGACTTCTTTCAGTGCGCACTCATAGCGACTTTATAGTGCTTCCCCACTGGGAGACCAAGCCACCAGCACCAAGACCTGATATCCCACTCAGTCACATTACCCTGACACTGAGCCAACCAGTCCTTGCCCTCTCCTAATAATGCCGAGCACCTGGCTAGGAAGTGACAAGTAGCAATTTGTAAGTCATTGGTTTCACTCGACCAGGATTCCACCCCACAAACCCACTGGTTCGGATCCCTCGATCTCCCAAAACAAGAGACGGAGATTCAACTCGCTCGACCATCCCGGATGGTGTTTTCCTCAAGCTACTGATTCTTGCATTATCTAAGGAACTTCATGCACCAGGATAGTTTAGAACAGCCAAGCAAGACGCGGGCACTGAGGTCATTTCCCTGCTGCATCTGAGCAGCTGACCGATGAGTGTTGATTGCTGACTGCTGGTTGCTGACCGCTGATTGATGATTGATGACTGTTGGGTGCTGACCGCTGGTTGGTGATTGATGACTGCTGGTTGCTGACCGCTGATTGGTGATTGATGACTGATGGTTCCTAACCGATGACTGGTGATTGATGACTGATGGTTGCTGACCACTGATTGGTGATTGATGAATGATGGTTGATGACAACTGACTGGTGATTGATGACTGCTGGTTGTTGATCGCTGATTGGTGATTGATGACTGCTGGTTGCTGATCGATGATTGGTGATTGATGACTGCTGGTTGCTGATCACTGTATTAGAGGAACAAAAAGAAAAGTTTGTTTTATTTAACGACGCCTCTAGAGTACATCGATTTTCATATCATCGGCTATTGGACATCAAACATATGGTCATTCTGACATATTTCTTTGGAGGAAACCCATTGCCGCCACATAGGCTACTCTTTTCAATAAGCAGCAAGGTGTCTTTTATATGCACTTTCCCACAGACATGACAGCACATACCACAGCCTTTGATGAACCAGTTGTGGACCACTGGTTGAAACAGAAAATAGCCCAAACTACAAATGGGTCCACTGAGCAGGATCGATCGATGGACCCATAACTTCACAGGTGGACACTCTACCGCCTGAGCTACGTGCCCCTCCCCCGTGTCAAATGAACAAGTTATTCACCAATAGTCCTGTTTGTGTCTGTCACTGCCCCTGTGTTGGCGTGGCAGTTACTGAGTTAGTTGCCGACAATGGCCAGCTCCATGGTATGTCTCCTCTGTCCTTCCCCTATTCAAATTATTCACGCGTGACCTAATTCGGCATCAGAACGAGGCTGATTATGCGTCAGGTATTGGAAATTGCCATCAGACACTGCTGTGTGCTGATGTGTATGAACTACTACAAAAAGGAGTAAAATTTGAAGATATTAACTTTTGAAACTATCATATTCATTTTTGCCTACCTTTTTTCGTTTGATTGGTCAATTTTCATTAAGATTGAGTGATGATCAGATGCATTTCAGAGGCAATGTCAACAAAGGCACTCACCTTTTCTGCTAATCTTTTCTTAAATTCAAAATTACATAACTTTCTTAATATATATATATTTTAAAAATATATTTTAACCCTTTTGAAGCTTTTATTAATTTGTAATTACTAAGACAAGTTGCTTAACTGTTTTGCACAGATAACTATGCCGACAGTGCTGCATTACATGATACCACCATAACTATGCAGACTTGAAGTTGACAGTCACATTGTAGTTAAAGAATGGGAAAATCACCATGCAAGGGTCATCCAATCTTTGTGAAAATTGGCCAATAGATAGAAAACAGCTATGCAAAGATGAATATGTTAGGCTAAAAAATGAATACCCTCAGATTTGAGTTATTTCGAGAGCTATTAGTCGACGACAAGTATTCAAATTACTTTTCATATAGCGGCGCCTCGCAGACGTGTAAGTGGCCTCGGTCCGGTTTCAACATGGCCGCGGCATGAATAGTGTAAATAGGTGAGGTAAGGGGTGCAGGCCTGATCAGTTACCGGCTGGTGTGCTTCTAATGGACAGGTCTATGGTAAAGTTATTATTATTGTCAGGCCGCGGACCCACATGAAAGGTGTCCAACCGGAACCTTATTCCTTGACAGGACCTTAGCTTACCTATGACAGACCGTCCTGGTGTCTCTGAAAAAGGCTTTAATAATCGCACAAGTTGCACCTTCACGGAGGGAGGGTGGTCATATATTATTACTATTATTACACGGTGTCGATAAGTAGACTCGAAGATTACAGGTAACTAACTAATAATAGACGATTTCCACCACCAAACCGCCCTCTGGCGGAAGTGGAGAAGCTAGTAGTATGGGCAGTAGCTCACTGTGTAGCACGTTCTTATTGAAAGATCTTATAGTGAGTGTAGGTGGGGGGTGGGGGGGGGGGGGTGCACAGACGGGTGGCGCCCCCCAACGGATCTGAGTGTGAGTAGGATGGATGTGTAGGTGCATAGATAGGTTCCTTCAGTCGATGACTGAGGGAGGAATTAGGGCTGAGGAGCAGATGGAAGATTATGGCCTTGTTATACTCGTATAATGGTTCATACAGCATATAAATATACACTGATATTGTCATCAGCAGCTGGTCCAATCCAGCTGATATTAAAGTATAACCCATTTTAAGACTTACGTATGGTACAGTTTGAAAAGTTATATATGAAATAGGTACCATGTACTGTTCTATCTATAAACATTAAGTTAAAGGTGGGTATAATCAGACAATTGAGGTGTACGAATGACAGGATATGTAATCGGAATGTGTGCAGGTCTAGTGTGACTGTGAGGTTGAGCATGTTAGGTTGGGCTGTTTGAGAGGGTGTCCGTGCGTTAAACATGTATGTGTATGTATATTGATTAGATCATTTAGTTATGGAGTGGTTGGTTGCACGGTTTCACGTGTCAGGTTTGAGGTGGCATGCTGATGAGGATTGGGTTTTAAGATGCAGTGCTTATATACAGGTTTTTTTATTCTGTTCCATGTTTTTTTTTTTTTTTAGATACTGTACATGTAGATTGGAATATTCCTTAGACTTTACAAGGTATTAATGCTGTGTTGGCCATACCAGTGTGGATATAAACAGAACAATCAATATTTCCAGTTCTCTTATTCACAATATGAGTCATAATATATCAAGTTCATTTCTTGCAAATAATGTTATGGTAAACAGTAATTTAAGATTGTTTTGGTTGAATTCGTAAGATTCCTCGCAATAAATATATGTATTGGTCTCAAGTAATGTGTGAGTTATTTTGGTAAGGCAGGAGGATCTTTTTCGAGTGTATTATTCGGTAAATATTATATTTTTCTTTGTCTTCAGGTGTTATTTTTAGTGAGCTAGGCTCGTTCTCTTTCTAGTAGTATTCCTAATATTAGCTATAATAAGCTAATTAAAAAGAACAGCCTCACTTACAGCCAGCCCGATATCAGAGTAGGTCAAGGAGGGTAAGTAGAACACCCGCACTTAGAATACCTGCACTTACAGCAGGCTCGATATCAGAGTAGGTCAAGGAGGGTAAGTAGAACACCCGCACTTAGAATACCTGCACTTACAGCCAGCCCGATATCAGAGTAGGTCAAGGGGGGTAAGTAGAACACCTGCACTTAGAATACCTGCACTTACAGCCAGCCCGATATCAGAGTAGGTCAAGGAGGGTAAGTAGAAGACCCGCACTTAGAATACCTGCACTTACAGCCAGCCCGATATCAGAGTAGGTCAAGGAGGGTAAGTAGAACACCCGCACTTAGAATACCTGCACTTACAGCCAGCCCGATATCAGAGTAGGTCAAGGAGGGTAAGTAGAACACCCATACTTAGAATACCTGCACTTACAGCCATCCCGATATCAGAGTAGGTCAAGGAGGGTAAGTAGAACACCCGCACTAGAAACCTGCACTTACAGCCATCCCGATATCCAGTAGGTCAAGGACGGTAAGGATAACACCTGCACTTAGAATACCTGCACTTACAGCCAGCCCGATATCAGAGTAGGTCAAGGAGGGTAGGTAGAATACCCGCACTTAGAATACCTTCACTTACAGCCAGCCCGATATCAGAGTAGGTCAAGGAGGGTAAGTAGAACACCCACACTTAGAATAGCTGTACTTACAGCCAGCCAGATATCAGAGTAGGTCAAGGAGGGTAAGTAGAACACCCGCACTTAGAATACCTGCACTTACAGCCAGCCCGATATCAGAGTAGGTCAAGGAGGGTAAGTAGAACACCCGCACTTAGAATACCTGCACTTACAGCCAGCCCGATATCAGAGTAGGTCAAGGAGGGTAAGTAGAACACCCGCACTTAGAATACCTGCACTTACAGCCAGCCCGATATCAGAGTAGGTCAAGGAGGGTAAGTAGAACACCCGCACTTAGAATACCTGCACTTACAGCCAGCCCGATATCAGAGTAGGTCAAGGAGGGTAAGTAGAACACCCGCACTTAGAATACCTGCACTTACAGCCAGCCCGATATCAGAGTAGGTCAAGGAGGGTAAGTAGAACACCCACACTTAGAATACCTGCACTTACAGCCAGCCCGATATCAGAGTAGGTCAAGGAGGGTAAGTAGAACACCCGCACTTAGAATACCTGCACTTACAGCCAGCCCGATATCAGAGTAGGTCAAGGAGGGTAAGTAGAACACCCACACTTAGAATACCTGCACTTACAGCCATCCGGATATCAGAGTAGGTCAAGGAGAGTAAGTAGAACACCCGCACTTAGAATACCTGCACTTACAGCCAGCCCGATATCAGAGTAGGTCAAGGAGGGTAAGTAGAACACCCGCACTTAGAATACCTGCACTTACAGCCATCCCGATATCAGAGTAGGTCAAGGAGGGTAAGTAGAACACCCGCACTTAGAATACCTGCACTTACAGCCATCCCGATATCAGAGTAGGTCAAGGAGGGTAAGTAGAACACCCACACTTAGAATACCTGCACTTACAGCCAGCCCGATATCAGAGTAGGTCAAGGAGGGTAAGTAGAACACCCGCACTTAGAATACCTGCACTTACAGCCAGCCCGATATCAGAGTAGGTCAAGGAGGGTAAGTAGAACACCCGCACTTAGAATAGCTGCACTTACAGCCAGCCCGATATCAGAGTAGGTCAAGGAGCGTAAGTAGAACACCCACACTTAGAATACCTGCACTAACAGCCAGCCCGATATCAGAGTAGGTCAAGGAGGGTAAGTAGAACACCCGCACTTAGAATACCTGCACTTACAGCCAGCCCGATATCAGAGTAGGTCAAGGCGGGTAAGTAGAACACCCACACTTAGAATACCTGGACTTACAGCCATCCGGATATCAGAGTAGGTCAAGGAGAGTAAGTAGAACACCCGCACTTAGAATACCTGCACTTACAGCCAGCCCGATATCAGAGTAGGTCAAGGAGGGTAAGTAGAACACCCGCACTTAGAATACCTGCACTTACAGCCATCCCGATATCAGAGTAGGTCAAGGAGGGTAAGTAGAACACCCGCACTTAGAATACCTGCACTTACAGCCAGCCCGATATCAGAGTAGGTCAAGGAGGGTAAGTAGAACACCCACACTTAGAATACCTGCACTTACAGCCAGCCCGATATCAGAGTAGGTCAAGGAGGGTAAGTAGAACACCCGCACTTAGAATAGCTGCACTTACAGCCAGCCCGATATCAGAGTAGGTCAAGGAGGGTAAGTAGAACACCCGCACTTAGAATACCTGCACTTACAGCCATCCCGATATCAGAGTAGGTCAAGGAGGGTAAGTAGAACACCGCACTTAGAATACCTGCACTTACAGCCAGCCCGATATCAGAGTAGGTCAAGGAGGGTAAGTAGAACACCCGCACTTAGAATACCTGCACTTACAGCCAGCCCGATATCAGAGTAGGTCAAGGAGGGTAAGTAGAACACCCGCACTTAGAATACCTGCACTTACAGCCAGCCCGATATCAGAGTAGGTCAAGGAGGGTAAGTAGAACACCCGCACTTAGAATACCTGCACTTACAGCCAGCCCGATATCAGAGTAGGTCAAGGAGGGTAAGTAGAACACCCGCACTTAGAATACCTGCACTTACAGCCATCCCGATATCAGAGTAGGTCAAGGAGGGTAAGTAGAACACCCGCACTTAGAATACCTGCACTTACAGCCATCCCGATATCAGAGTAGGTCAAGGAGGGTAAGTAGAACACCCGCACTTAGAATACCTGCACTTACAGCCAGCCCGATATCAGAGTAGGTCAAGGAGGGTAAGTAGAACACCCGCACTTAGAATACCTGCACTTACAGCCAGCCCGATATCAGAGTAGGTCAAGGAGGGTAAGTAGAACACCCGCACTTAGAATACCTGCACTTACAGCCAGCCCGATATCAGAGTAGGTCAAGGAGGGTAAGTAGAACACCCGCACTTAGAATACCTGCACTTACAGCCATCCCGATATCAGAGTAGGTCAAGGAGGGTAAGTAGAACACCCGCACTTAGAATACCTGCACTTACAGCCATCCCGATATCAGAGTAGGTCAAGGAGGGTAAGTAGAACACCCGCACTTAGAATACCTGCACTTACAGCCATCCCGATATCAGAGTAGGTCAAGGAGGGTAAGTAGAACACCCGCACTTAGAATACCTGCACTTACAGCCATCCCGATATCAGAGTAGGTCAAGGAGGGTAAGTAGAACACCCGCACTTAGAATACCTGCACTTACAGCCAGCCCGATATCAGAGTAGGTCAAGGAGGGTAAGTAGAACACCCGCACTTAGAATACCTGCACTTACAGCCAGCCCGATATCAGAGTAGGTCAAGGAGGGTAAGTAGAACACCCGCACTTAGAATACCTGCACTTACAGCCAGCCGATATCAGAGTAGGTCAAGGAGGGTAAGTAGAACACCCGCACTTAGAATACCTGCACTTACAGCCAGCCCGATATCAGAGTAGGTCAAGGAGGGTAAGTAGAACACCCGCACTTAGAATACCTGCACTTACAGCCAGCCCGATATCAGAGTAGGTCAAGGAGGGTAAGTAGAACACCCGCACTTAGAATACCTGCACTTACAGCCATCCCGATATCAGAGTAGGTCAAGGAGGGTAAGTAGAACACCCGCACTTAGAAAACCTGCACTTACAGCCATCCCGATATCACAGTAGGTCAAGGACGGTAAGGATAACACCTGCACTTAGAATACCTGCACTTACAGCCAGCCCGATATCAGAGTAGGTCAAGGAGGGTAGGTAGAATACCCGCACTTAGAATACCTTCACTTACAGCCAGCCCGATATCAGAGTAGGTCAAGGAGGGTAAGTAGAACACCCGCACTTAGAATACCTGCACTTACAGCCAGCCCGATATCAGAGTAGGTCAAGGAGGGTAAGTAGAACACCCGCACTTAGAATACCTGCACTTACAGCCAGCCCGATATCAGAGTAGGTCAAGGAGGGTAAGTAGAACACCCGCACTTAGAATACCTGCACTTACAGCCATCCCGATATCAGAGTAGGTCAAGGAGGGTAAGTAGAACACCCGCACTTAGAATACCTGCACTTACAGCCAGCCCGATATCAGAGTAGGTCAAGGAGGGTAAGTAGAACACCCGCACTTAGAATACCTGCACTTACAGCCATCCCGATATCAGAGTAGGTCAAGGAGGGTACGTAGAACACCCGCACTTAGAATACCTGCACTTACAGCCATCCCGATATCAGAGTAGGTCAAGGAGGGTAAGTAGAACACCCGCACTTAGAATACCTGCACTTACAGCCAGCCCGATATCAGAGTAGGTCAAGGAGGGTAAGTAGAACACCCACACTTAGAATACCTGCACTTACAGCCAGCCCGATATCAAGTAGGTCAAGGAGGTAAGTAGAACACCCGCACTTAGAATAGCTGCACTTAGCCAGCCCTATAGTAGTCAGGCGGTGCACCCCTAGAACCGCCTACGCCGCCGATATCAGAGTAGGTCAAGGAGGGTAAGTAGAACACCCGCACTTAGAATACCTGCACTTACAGCCAGCCCGATATCAGAGTAGGTCAAGGCGGGTAAGTAGAACACCCACACTTAGAATACCTGGACTTACAGCCATCCGGATATCAGAGTAGGTCAAGGAGAGTAAGTAGAACACCCGCACTTAGAATACCTGCACTTACAGCCAGCCCGATATCAGAGTAGGTCAAGGAGGGTAAGTAGAACACCCGCACTTAGAATACCTGCACTTACAGCCATCCCGATATCAGAGTAGGTCAAGGAGGGTACGTAGAACACCCGCACTTAGAATACCTGCACTTACAGCCATCCCGATATCAGAGTAGGTCAAGGAGGGTAAGTAGAACACCCACACTTAGAATACCTGCACTTACAGCCAGCCCGATATCAGAGTAGGTCAAGGAGGGTAAGTAGAACACCCACACTTAGAATACCTGCACTTACAGCCAGCCTGATATCACAGTAGGTCAAGGAGGGTAAGTAGAACACCCGCACTTAGAATAGCTGCACTTACAGCCAGCCCGATATCAGAGTAGGTCAAGGAGGGTAAGTAGAACACCCGCACTTAGAATACCTGCACTTACAGCCAGCCCGATATCAGAGTAGGTCAAGGAGGGTAAGTAGAACACCCGCACTTAGAATACCTGCACTAACAGCCAGCCCGATATCAGAATAGGTCAAAGATGGTAAGTAGAACACCCGCACTTAGAATACCTGCACTTACAGCCAGCCTGATATCAGAGTAGGTCAAGGAGGGTAAGTAGAACACCGGCACTTAGAATACCTGCACTTACAGCCAGCTCGATATCAGAGTAGATCAAGGAGGGTAAGTAGAACACCCGCAGTTTGAATACCTGCACTTACCACAGGCTCGATATCAGAGTAGGTCAAGGAGGGTAAGTAGAACACCCGCACTTAGAATACCTGCACTTACAGCCATGCCGATATCAGAGTAGGTCAAGGATGGTAAGTAGAACACCCACACTTAGAATACCTGCACTTACAGCCAGCCCGATATCAGAGTAGGGCAAGGAGGGTAAATAGAACACCCGCACTTAGAATACCTGCACTTACAGCCAGCCCGATATCAGAGTAGGTCAAGGCGGGTAAGTAGAACACCCGCACTTAGAATACCTGCACTTACAGCCAGCCCGATATCAGAGTAGGTCAAGGAGGGTAAGTAGAACACCCGCACTTAGAATACCTGCACTTACAGCCAGCCCGATATCAGAGTAGGTCAAGGAGGGTAAGTAGAACACCCGCACTTAGAATACCTGCACTTACAGCCATCCCGATATCAGAGTAGGTCAAGGAGAGTAAGTAGAACACCCGCACATAGAATACCTGCACGTACAGCCATCCCGATATCAGAGTAGGTCAAGGAGAGTAAGTAGAACACCCGCACATAGAATACCTGCACGTACAGCCATCCCGATATCAGAGTAGGTCAAGGAGGGTAAGTAGAACACCCGCACTTAGAATACCTGCACTTACAGCCATCCCGATATCACAGTAGGTCAAGGCGGGTAAGTAGAACACCCGCACTTAGAATACCTGCACTTACAGCCAGCCCGATATCAGAGTAGGTCAAGGAGGGTAAGTAGAACACCCGGACTTAGAATACCTGCACTTACAGCCAGCCTGATATCAGAGTAGGTCAAGGAGGGTAAGTAGAACACACGCACTTAGAATACCTGCACTTACACCAGCCCGATATCAGAGTAGGTCAAGGAGGGTAAGTAGAACACCTGCACTTAGAATACCTGCACTTACAGCCAGCCCGATATCAGAGTAGGTCAAGGAGGGTAAGTAGAACACCCGCACTTAGAATACCTGCACTTACAGCCATCCCGATATCAGAGTAGGTCAAGGAGGGTAAGTAGAACACCCGCACTTAGAATACCTGCACTTACAGCCATCCCGATATCAGAGTAGGTCAAGGAGGGTATGTAGAACACCCGCACTTAGAATACCTGCACTTACAGCCATCCCGATATCAGAGTAGGTCAAGGAGGGTAAATAGAACACCCGCACTTAGAATACCTGCACTTCCAGCCAGCCCGATATCAGAGTAGGTCAAGGAGGGTAAGTAGAACACCCGCACTTAGAATACCTGCACTTCCAGCCAGCCCGATATCAGAGTAGGTCAAGGAGGGTAAGTAGAACACCCGCACTTAGAATACCTGCACTTACAGCCAGCCCGATATCAAAGTAGGTCAAGGAGGGTAAGTAGAACACCCACACTTAGAATACCTGCACTTACAGCCATCCCGATATCAGAGTAGGTCAAGGAGGGTAAGTGGAACACCCGCACTTAGAATATCTGCACTTACAGCCATCCCGATATCAGAGTAGGTCAAGGAGGGTAAGTAGAACACCCGCACTTAGAATACCTGAACTTACAGCCAGCCCGATATCAGAGTAGGTCAAGGAGGGTAAGTAGAACACCCGCACTTAGAATACCTGCACTTACAGCCAGCCCGATATCAGAGTAAGGAGGGGAAGTAGAACGCCCGCACTTAGAATACCTGCACCTACAGCCATCCCGATATCAGAGTAGGTCAAGGAGGGTAAGTAGAACACCCGCACTTAGAATACCTGCACTTACAGCCAGCCCGATATCAGAGTAGGTCAAGGAGGGTAAGTAGAACACCCGCACTTAGAATACCTGCACTTACAGCCAGCCCGATATCAGAGTAGGTCAAGGAGGGTAAGTAGAACACCCGCACTTAGAATACCTGCACTTACAGCCATCCAGATATCACAGTAGGTCAAGGAGGGTAAGTAGAACACCCGCACTTAGAATACCTGCACTTACAGCCATCCCGATATCACTGTAGGTCAAGGAGGGTAAGTAGAACACCCGCACTTAGAATACCTGCACTTACAGCAAGCTCGATATCAGAGTAGGTCAAGGAGGGTAAGTAGAAAACCCGCACTTAGAATACCTGCACTTGCAGCCAGCCCGATATCAGAGTAGGTCAAGGAGGGTAAGTAGAACACCCGCACTTAGAATACCTGCACTTACAGCCATCCCGATATCAGAGTAGGTCAAGGAGGGTAAGTAGAACACCCGCACTTAGAATACCTGCACTTACAGCAAGCTCGATATCAGAGTAGGTCAAGGAGGGTAAGTAGAAAACCCGCACTTAGAATACCTGCACTTGCAGCCAGCCCGATATCAGAGTAGGTCAAGGAGGGTAAGTAGAACACCCGCACTTAGAATACCTGACCTTACAGCCAGCCCGATATCAGAGTAGGTCAAGGAGGGTAAGTAGAACACCCGCACTTAGAATACCTGACCTTACAGCCATCCCGATATCAGAGTAGGTCAAGGAGTGTAAGTAGAACACCCGCACTTAGAATACCTGCACTTACAGCCAGCCCGATATCAGAGTAGGTCAAGGAGGGTAAGTAGAACACCCGCACTTAGAATACCTGCACTTACAGCCAGCCCGATATTAGAGTAGGTCAAGGAGGGTAAGTAGAACACCCGAACTTAGAATACCTGCACTTACAGCCAGCCCGATATCAGAGTAGGTCAAGGCGGGTACCAGAACAGCAGAAGGCTGACCTGAGCAGACACAGGTAAACACTCCTGGGCAAAGGAACAGATCAAGACAGCACCACAGCTGTCCAGCATTGAAAACAAGCACCCTCACTGGAGCTTATACGTTCTGGGCAGAGTAAATACCTCGTCAATTAAAAAAAAAAAAAAAAATGTTGTGTGTGTGTTCTGTCGATAAAACAGGTTTTTGTGTGTATTATTAATAATATTAGGCACAATATAATGTATTTCTATATAGATATACATATATATAGCATATTTATATATAATATATATATATGTACATCTAGATAGATATACATATACTTCTATAGATATATCTATAGATATATCTATAGATATAATTATATAGATGCTTCCTAATCTGCGAACAATCTGTGATTCTCTTTGATTTTCTTAGTAAAGCAGGCTCTTTTTGGGTCTTTGGTTGATGATTTAATGATAAGTCGCCTGGAGTGTGGAGGAGCTTGGTGATCCATCATGGCGGCACCCACGTGACGCGTGCCATGTTGGATCTGTCGGGCGGCAGCGACCAACTCACACCGCTGTTCTCACATTACCTGATTACCTGATTACAGGAGAAGTGTCGGCAGAGACAACAGGAGGAGAAACAGGTCACCACTGTCCTTTATTGAGCATATGATTGGATGGTGATTCTCCCATTCTTTAACAACTGATTTTGTGTAATTTAAACTATCAGTTGATTAACTGCTCAGAATGCTTAATTGTGGACAGATGTGCACTAAATATATCCATTTGTGTAGGTAAAACCAGTGACCAAGTGCATTTCTTTCGCTGTGGATGCCCTTTTGAACACATGCACAGTTGGAATCACACTGCTGTTTAGTCTGGTTCACTGAGTTCTCACAAACACAAGAAGACCTAGGTTTATTTCCGGTGAGCCAGGATGTGCACTCGTGCACGTTCAAATGCACAGGGACGAGTTCAAACACGCTCGAACAAGTTCAAACGCGCTGGGATGAGTTCAAACGCGCTGGGACGAGTTCAAACGTGCTGGGACGAGTTCAAACATGCTGGGACGAGTTCAAACGCGCTGGTTGTGCTCTTAGTTGTCGTGTTTATGCTTATGGATTACAGAGTGTCTGATGACGTCACCCCCCATCCTGTAGCCACTCTTTGGCTTCTTCACTAAGAAGTTGCAGTCCAATGAAAACATCAAAATCCATCAACCAAAACACTTAAGGAGATTTTATCTGACATTTCCAATTAAGAGACCAGTTCAGTCCTTAACAGTCTACTGCAGCTTGCTGCTGCTGGAATAAGCTGCTATGATGCTATGCTGATATGATGCTATGCTCCTACACTGCTATGCTCCTATGTTGCTATGCTGCTATGATGTTAGGCTCCTACACTGCTATGCTACTATGTTGCTATGCTGCTATGATGCTATGCTCCTACACTGCTATGCTCCTATGTTGCTATGCTGCTTTGATGCTATGATCCTACACTGCTATGCTCATATGTAGCTATGCTGCTATGATGCTATGCTCCTACACTGCTATGCTCCTATGTTGCTATGCTGATATGATGCTATGATCCTACACTGCTATGCTCATATGTAGCTATGCTGCTATGATGCTATGCTCCTACACTGCTATCCTACTATGTTGCTATGCTGCTATGATGCTATGCTCCTACTCTGCTATGCTCCTATGTTGCTATGCTGCTATGATGCTATGCTCCTACACTGATATGATGCTATGTTGCTATGCTGCTATGATACTATGCTCCTACACTGCTATGCTCCTATGTTGCTATGTTGCTATGATGCTATGCTCCTACACTGTAATGCTACTATGTTGCTATGCTGCTATGATGCTATGCTCCTACACTGCTATGCTCCTATGTTGCTATGCTGTTATGCTGCTATGCTCCTACACTGCTATGCTCATATGTTGCTATGTTGCTATGCTGCTATGCTCCTACACTGCTATGCTACTATGTTGCTATACTGCTATGCTGCTATGCTCCTACACCGCTATGCTCCTATGTTGCTATGCTACTATGATGCTATGCTCCTACACCGCTATGCTCCTATGTTGCTATGCTACTATGATGCTCTGCTCCTACACTGCTATGCTCCTATGTTGCTATGCTGCTAGGAACTGGCTATTCACACAGCAGCAGTGCGAATAGTGGCATGTGGTTTCCTTATTCGCACAGCCGCAGCCAACAAATCAACGCACCTGATTCGCCGCGGGGGAGGGGTGGGGGCCAGCGGCCACGATGGGTACTGGAACCCAACTAGAGTGTGAAGGGTGGAAGGGGGTGGAGGAATGGGGGAAGTGGGGGGGGGGGGGAGGGCACTTTGACACTGACACTTCTGTCTCTTGTGTGGTGAGGGTTTTGGTGTGTGGTGAGTGTGTTTGGTGTGTGTGGTGGGAATGTAGGGGCGTGCGTAGTATGTGGTGGGGGTTTATGGATCTGGTGGGAGTGTATGTGTGTGTGGCTGGGGTGTAGGTGGGTGCCTTATAATAGTAATAATCCCCTCCCCCTCCCGAGATAGGAAATTAACAAATTAAAACTGCCTGCCTCCAAGCCAAATTAAAAAGAAAAAGTGCCCCCCCTAAGACATATACAAAAATGATTAAAATAATGCCCTCCCCTGCAAAGGTAGGAAATAGCTGAAGATTGTGTATGGATGTATAACTTAGAATCCACTGACCAGTAGGCAGTGTGAATAGAACCAATCAAAACGCCTTGTAAAATATTCAGACTTTTTAGGTCTTGTTCATAAATGAATAATAGTTTAAATAAATTCTAAAATATCCCCTTTTTGCAAAGCTCTTATCGAAGGCATTAAGAAAATTGTTTTAATCATATTCAAATCATCCAGTTATTTCCATAAAGTCATTATGATAATATTATAATTATATAAGTAGCCCTATAAAACTGCTCTAATAATACCTAATTCATTCTATCATGTTGGTAAATAAATAGTCATAATATTCAAACCAAGTTGTGAAACCGCAGTAGATTATGTATATTAAATGATACTGTGAAGTGATAATTAATATCAGATTGTTCTAAGGTTCTACATCAAATATAACTAATTAAATAATCCCCCCATCCCAAGATGGGAAATTAACACATCGAAGATAATAATAATAGTACAAAGGTAAACAAATAAGTGCCCCCCCCAACAAAAAAAAAACAAGGTAAAAAAAAAAAGAAATTCCCTAATATTTGTCAATAATAATAATAATAATAATAATAATCAGGTAACAATGGAATCCCCCCCCCCCAAGCCAAGGTAAATATTTTTGTTAAGTGCCCCCCCCTCCCGAGATATATAAAACAATAATTAATTACTTAGAAGTCATGGACCGGTATGTGTGCAGCTGCTGTGCGAATAGTGGTATGTAGTGTCCTTATTCGCACAGTCACTGTGTGAATAAGGACACCAACTGCCACTATTCGCACTGCCGCTGTGCGAATAAGGACAGCAAGTGACACTATTCGCACTGCTGCTCTGTGATTAAGGATACCAAGTACCACTATTTGCACTGCTGCAGCGCGAATAAGGACACCAAGTACCACTATTTGCATCACCTCTGTGCGAATAAGGACACCAAGTACCACTATTCACACTGCTGCTGTGCGAATAAGGACACCATGTACCACTATTTGCACCACTGCTGTGTGAATAAGGACACCATGTGCCACTATTCGCACCACCGCTGTGCGAATAAGGACACCATGTGCCACTATTTGTACCGCCACTGTGCGAATAAGGACACCATGTGCCACTATTCACACCGCCGCTGTGCGAATAAGAACACCAAGTGCCACTATTCATACCGCCGCTGTGCAAATAAGGACACCAAGTGCCACTATTTGCACGGCCACTGTGCGAATAGCCACGTCCTTGCTGATATGCACGGAAATGGGTAAACAAAGTCGATGTTGCCAGATGAATTGTATATAAGTATTAATCATATAAATTAAGCCATATAAATAAGAAGTTCCAAGTGTTCAGTGTCTTAGTGTTAGCCACATGGACATTTTTGTTTGTATTAATAATATACTTATTGCACATGAACTTGATCATAATTGATCTAATACACTGATACACGTGTGCATCCGCTTGTTCCTCCTTGCTTCCCATTCCGACTCCCTCCACGCACCCGCACACTCCACGCCTCCCAATCTAGTTACCAACATTGTCATATCATCGTCTCAGGGAAGATTTGATAGAGACATATTAGAGTATTACTGGAGTATATGACAGTGATGTCACAACTGTTTGTTCAAGCTCCGAATTAGCAACAACACCAGAGGCTAGCGGTATAACTATAAAATCTTCAAGGAGAGGTGTTGGAAATGGTTTATTGCCCATCAGATAGCCGACGCATGTGGGAGTGTGAATCAAGTTGTAACACACAGTGGCACTGCTGTGGGCTTCATACGTCAGTCCATCCAGCTTGTCTGCATGTCGCAATCCCAGAGGTCAGAGATCAAGGTTCAGAGTTCAGGGTTCAGGGATGAGGGTTCAGGGACCAGGGATCGGGGCTATTTAGGAAGCAACCACCTGCAAGTCGATTTCCTGTAGGTGGCGCTGACGACAATGTTGCTTGGGTGGGCTTTGTAAGCTCTGATTGTCTCAAACAAGATCACGTGGCCCACCTTTGCCCACTGCTGTCCGCTAGTGTTCCCTAGTTGGCCAGATGTGGTGGTGCCACCTGGAGTCATTAGTGGGAAGCAAACCCTGCTATGGTGCCCTTTGACCCTGTACTTAGACGGCCGGTGCTTAATTGTGTCCGCAGCCGTGCTGTGAGTGCGCATGCGCACGGATTCCACCAGGTTTCGCCCACTTTCCTTTGTGGTCGATGTGGCTGTCACTGCGGATGTGCATATCTCGGCTTGCCTTAGGAATCATTAGGTACTCAACCTTTTGTAAATGGATTTCTATTCCTTTGAGAAAAAAATCAGACCATCATCAGGACGCTGGTCCCAGCCATAAATTATGTCAGAAATAATTCACACCTAATTTGAATGCAATGTTTTTTTTGTGTTTTTTTTTCTTTTGAAGATTTATAATGCATATCATGGATAAGTCTGGATAGACTTGTTTTCACCATTAGACAGTTAATCGATACAAAGCTCGAGCCTACAATTTTACCAACCCAAGGAATGCTTAACTTCCCACACCACATAGACATGGTATAAGAGCAACTGGCCTTTGATGACACTGTAGTTGTACAAAGTGGTGGAAATCCAAATTGGCAAAGGTGATGGCATGTCTGGTACGATCTATTAACATTAAGTTAAAGGTGGGTATAATTGAGGTGTAAAAATGACAGAATCTGTTATGGGAATGTGTGAAGTTGTAGTATGAGGTTGAGGATGTTACTAACATTGTTGACTTTGCTGTGTGTTTGCCTCTAATTGTCTGTTTATCAGTGTTTATACTGTGTTAAGTATGTTAGGTGGCTGGCAGTGGTGGTCACTAGGGATGCTCTAAGTGTCTGTTTATATTGTGTTAAGTGTGTTAGGTGGCTGGCAGTGGTGGTCATTAGCGCTGCTCTATGTGTCTGTTTATATTGTGTTAAGTGTGTTAGGTGGCTGGTGGTGGGGGTCATTAGCGCTGATCTATGGTCATTAGCGCTGCTCTAAGTGTCCGTTTATATTGTGTTAAGTGTGTTAGGTGGCTGGTGGTGGTGGTCATTAGCGCTGCTCTATGTGTCTGTTTATATTGTGTTAAGTGTGTTAGGTGGCTGCCAGTGGTGGTCATTAGCACTGCTCTATGTGTCTGTTTATATTGTGTTAAGTGTGTTAGGTGGCTGCCAGTGGTGGTCATTAGCACTGCTCTATGTGTCTGTTTATATTGTGTTAAGTGTGTTAGGTGGCTGGCGTTGGTGGTCACTAGGGATGCTCTAGGTCATTAGCGCTGCTCTATGTGTCTGTTTATATTGTGTTAAGTGTGTTAGGTGGCTGGCGGTGGTGGTCATTAGCACTGCTCTATGTGTCTGTTTATATTGTTAGGTGGCTGGCGGTGGTTGTCATTAAGGCTGAGTGTCTCCGCACTGACAACATATTACTTAGAGCAATAAAACTACTATAACCGACTGGAAAATATGCATATTAAACAGATGGTGTATAACTTGTATTGAGTGGGAGGTATATGTTATCTATAAATGTTGGCTTTGTTTTGTTTCAGTCATTGCGGTCATTGTGAACAGATTGGTGTGGGTTTGTTCTTTGTTTGAGTCTTACGTCCGGGCAACATCTAAGGTCATGTCAGGACGGGTACCGACTTGTGACAGGGCGCACTCAGGGCGACTTTATAGTGTTGCCACACTGGGATACCAGGTTGCCAGCACCATGACCTGATAATGATATCCCACTCAGTCACACTATTAATGCCGAGCGCCAGGCTAGATAGCGACACATATATCAATATGTAACTCATTGGTTTGACTTGACCAGGGTTCAAACCCATGGGTACGAATCCCACAATCTCCAAAAACGTAAGATGGGCGGCTAACTAATTCGGTCATCCCGTCTGGGCCCATATGCATGGAGCGTTGTTAGCGAGCCAAACCGGGGGTAGGGCCGGATTTCTGGTTTAGTGCCGAAAAGTCGCTATGCATGGAGCAGTGTTAGGCCTAACACTGCGAGTTTAAAGTCAGAGATTCTAACCCCAGACCATAGCAGGTTTACCGTGGTGTTAGTGTTAGGTTAGTGTCAGGATGGAGCCCAAATCTTTTCAGTGCTATCATATTTAACAGAATTACATACTCAATAAGTGAAATTTTATCAAATTAACCCTAAATTCGAACCGATATTAACGCTGCTGCCGCATCGGCGGAGAGATTAATATTGTCGAATCGACGAATGTAAACTAAACAAATAGCTGCCGCCGCTTCGACGTCGATATCCATACTGTCACATATCAACAAAACACACATCGCCGCCGCCGCATCGGCGGCAATATATTAGGCCCAAATCTATTCAATGCTATCATATTTAACAGAATTTCATACTCAATAAGTGAAATTTCAGGAAATTAACCATAAATTCGAAGCAATATTAACGCTGCCACCGCAGAGGCGGCGATATTAATATTGTCGAATCAACGAATGTAAAGTAAACAAATTGCCGCCGCCGTCGCCGAATCGGCGGCGATATTGTGAAATAGCGGTGCTCACCTGCTACAGGCGCAGAGGGATTTCCCAAATCTATGAATACATGTTTAGCTAACACTCACCATTTAGGCCACCATGCATACGGCTTGACATACTTTGCGACGCCCCTGATAACAGGTGATAGCTACCCTGTGTTAGACAGTTAACACCACACACTGCTAACACTGCTCCATGCATATGAGCCCTGGTCACATCTGGGTGGGGGGGGGGTGTATGTGAGATCATGTTTTATTTAGTTTGAGTTATTGATGTCCTGGTTACACATTTGTGTGGGGGCTGTATGTGAGATCATGTTTTATTTAGTTTGAGTCATTGATGTCATGGTAACACATCTGTGTGGGGGGTGGGGTGTATGTGAGATCATGTTTTATTTAGTTTGAGTCATTGATGTCATGGTAACACATATATGTCTGGGTGTATGTGTGATTGTGTTTTATTTAGTTGGAGTCATTGATGTCAGCATAACACATATGTGTGGGGGGCTGTATGTGAGATTGCGTTTTATTTAGTTTGAGTCATTGATGTCAGGGTAACGCATCTGTGTGGGGGGCGTATGTGTGATTGTGTTTTATTTAGTTGGAGTCATTGATGTCATGGTAACACATATATGTGGGGGTGTTTGAGTGATTGTGTTTTATTTAGTTTGAGTCATTGATATCATGGTAACACATGTTTGTGGGGGGTGTATGTCAGATTGTGTTTTATTTAGTTGGAGTCATTGATGTCCTGGCAACACATATGTGTGGGGTGTATGTGTGATTGTGTTTTATTTAGTTGGAGTCATTGATGTCATGGTAACATATCTTTGTCGGGGGGGCTGTATGTCAGATTGTGTTTTATTTAGTTGGAGTCATTGATGTCAGGGTAACGCATCTGTGTGGGGGGCGTATGTGTGAGTGTGTTTTATTTGCTTGGAGTTATTGATCTCATGGTAACACATAGGTGTGGGGGTGTATGAGTGATTGTGTTTTATTTAGTTTGAGTCATTGATGTAATGGTAACACATGTTTGTGGGTGGTGTATGTCAGATTGTGTTTATTTAGTTGGAGTCATTGATGTCCTGGTAACACATAAGTGTGGGGGTGTATGTGTGATTGTGTTTTATTTAGTTTGATTCATTGATGTCATGGTAACACATATATGTGTGGGTGTATGTGTGATTGTGTTTTATTTAGTTGGAGTCATTGATGTCAGGGTAACACATCTGTGTAGGGGGCATATGTGTGATTGTGTTTTATTTAGTTGGAGTCATTGATGTCATGATAACATATCTTTGTCGGGGGGGGGGGGGTGTATGTAAGATCATGTTTTATTTAGTTTGAGTCATTGATGTCAGGGTAAAACATCTGTGTGGGGGGCGTCTGTGTGATTGTGTTTTATTTAGTTGGAGTCATTGATGTCATGGTTACACATCTGTGTGGGGGTGTATGAGTGATTGTGTTTTATTTAGTTGGAGTCATTGATGTCAGGGTAACACATCTGTGTAGGGGGCGTATGAGTGATTGTGTTTTATTTAGTTGGAGTCATTGATGTCATGGTTACACATCTGTGTGGGGTGTGGGGGGTATGTGAGATTGTGAGGTTGCTATGTGGAGACATCGGCCGCTGTGTGTCGACGTTATGATTGCTACTAATGCAGGCGGGTGTGGTCGGGAGGCGGGTGTGGTATGCAGGCGGGTGTGGTATGCAGGTGGGTGTGGTATGCAGGCAGGTGTGGTATGCAGGCGGGGGTGGGATGCAGGCGGGTGTTTGTATGCAGGTGGGTGTGGGATGCAGGCGGGTGTGGTATGCTGGCATATGTGGTATGCAGGCGGGTGTGGTATGCAGGCGGATGTGGTATGCAGGTGGATGTGGTATGCAGGTGGGTGTGGTATGCAGGCAGGTGTGGTATGCAGGCGGGTGTTGGTATGCAGATGGGTGTGGTATGGAGGCAGATGTGGTGTGCTGGTGGGGGTGGTGTGCAGGCTGGTGTGGTATGCAGGCGGGTGTGGTATGCAGGCGGGTGTGGTATACAGGTGGGGGTGGTATGCAGGCGGGTGTGGTATGCAGGCAGGTATGGTATGTCGGTGGGTGTGGTATGCAGGCGGGTGTGGTATGCAGGCGGGTATGGTGTGCATGCGGGTGTGGTATGCATGCGGGTGTGGTAGGCATGCGGGTGTGGTATGCTGGTGGGTATGGTATGCAGGCAGGTGTAGTATGCAAGCGAGTGTGGTATTCTGGCAGGTGTGGTATGCAGGTGGGTATGGCATGCAGGCGGGTGTGGTATGCAGGCGGATGTGGTATGCTGGTGGGTGTGGTATGCAGGCGGATGTGGTATGCAGGTGGGTGTGGTATGCTGGCGGGTGTGGTATGCAGGCGGGTGTGGTATGCATACGGGTATGGTATGCAGACAGGCGTGGTATGCAGGCGGGTGTGTTACGCAGGTGGGTGTGGTATGCTGGCAGGTGTGGTATGCAGGCGGGTGTGGTATGCAGACGGGTATGGTATGCAGACGGGTGTGGTATGCAGGCGGGTGTGGTATGCTGGTGGGTGTGGTATGCAGGTGGGTGTGGTATGCAGGCGGATATGGTATGCAGGTGGGTGTGGTATGCAGGCGGGTGTGGTATGCAGGTGGGTGCGGTATACAGGTGGGTGTGGTATGCAGGCGGGTGTGGTATGGTGGTGGGTGTGGTATGCAGGCAGGTGTGGTATGCAGGCAGGTGTGGTATGCATGCAGGTGTGGTATGCATGCGGGTATGGTATGCAGGCGGGTGTGGTATACAGGCGGGTGTCGTATGCAGGCGGGTGTCGTATGCAGGTGGGTGTGGTATACATGCGGGTGTGGTATGCAGGCGGGTGTGGTATGCAGGCGGGTGTGGTATGCAGGTGGGTATGGTATGCATGCGGGTATGGTATACAGGCGGGTGTGGTATGCAGGCGGGCGTGGTATGCAGGCAGGTGTGGTATGCAGGTGGGTGTGGTATGCTACACATAGACTTTGTTGTATCCGTGTCTGAGAGCATCAACATATAGCGCACACCACAAACTGAAACTGATGCTAAATGAGGGCATTGGTATCTAAGTTGGACACGTGGGCCCGAGTGTGGGCGACGTTTGGGTGTTTGTATGCAGGTGGGTGTGGGATGCAGGCGGGTGTGGTATGCAGGCAGGTGTGGTATGCCGACGGGTGTGGTATGCAGGTGGGTGTGGTATGCTGGCATATGTGGTATGCAGGCGGGTGTGGTATGCAGGCGGATGTGGTATGCAGGTGGGTGTGGTATGCAGGTGGGTGTGGTATGCAGGCAGGTGTGGTATGCAGGCGGGTGTTGGTATGCAGATGGGTGTGGTATGGAGGCAGATGTGGTGTGCTGGTGGGGGTGGTGTGCAGGCTGGTGTGGTATGCAGGCGGGTGTGGTATGCAGGCGGGTGTGGTATACAGGTGGGGGTGGTATGCAGGCGGGTGTGGTATGCAGGCAGGTATGGTATGTCGGTGGGTGTGGTATGCAGGCGGGTGTGGTATGCAGGCGGGTATGGTGTGCATGCGGGTGTGGTATGCATGCGGGTGTGGTAGGCATGCGGGTGTGGTATGCTGGTGGGTATGGTATGCAGGCAGGTGTAGTATGCAAGCGAGTGTGGTATTCTGGCAGGTGTGGTATGCAGGTGGGTATGGCATGCAGGCGGGTGTGGTATGCAGGCGGATGTGGTATGCTGGTGGGTGTGGTATGCAGGCGGATGTGGTATGCAGGTGGGTGTGGTATGCTGGCGGGTGTGGTATGCAGGCGGGTGTGGTATGCATACGGGTATGGTATGCAGACAGGTGTGGTATGCAGGCGGGTGTGTTACGCAGGTGGGTGTGGTATGCTGGCAGGTGTGGTATGCAGGCGGGTGTGGTATGCAGACGGGTATGGTATGCAGACGGGTGTGGTATGCAGGCGGGTGTGGTATGCTGGTGGGTGTGGTATGCAGGTGGGTGTGGTATGCAGGCGGATATGGTATGCAGGTGGGTGTGGTATGCAGGCGGGTGTGGTATGCAGGTGGGTGCGGTATACAGGTGGGTGTGGTATGCAGGCGGGTGTGGTATGGTGGTGGGTGTGGTATGCAGGCAGGTGTGGTATGCAGGCAGGTGTGGTATGCATGCAGGTGTGGTATGCATGCGGGTATGGTATGCAGGCGGGTGTGGTATACAGGCGGGTGTCGTATGCAGGCGGGTGTGGTATGCAGGTGGGTGTGGTATACATGCGGGTGTGGTATGCAGGCGGGTGTGGTATGCAGGCGGGTGTGGTATGCAGGTGGGTATGGTATGCATGCGGGTATGGTATACAGGCGGGTGTGGTATGCAGGCGGGCGTGGTATGCAGGCAGGTGTGGTATGCAGGTGGGTGTGGTATGCTACACATAGACTTTGTTGTATCCGTGTCTGAGAGCATCAACATATAGCGCACACCACGAACTGAAACTGATGCTAAATGAGGGCATTGGTATCTAAGTTGGACACGTGGGCCCGAGTGTGGGCGACGTTTTCGGTTTGAAAGGTTTATCCTGTCGTTGCACTGGGCAGCTTTGGGCCCAGTAAGGCCAAATAAAAAAAGTGGTGATCATCCCCGCCCGTGCCTGAAAATAATCACCCTCCCCTGAATTGTTGGTATCAGGGTTGGGGGTTATTGGATGTCTGATTCAATTACCAAGGTCGCATTTTATATAAGATGAAAGTGCAGTTCGACAATTCTGGTTCTGGCACACTGAGTTTTGGCATGTTTTCATAATGAAATACATCACTAGAAAGCAACAAATTATATCTAAATTCCTGAATATTTCTAGGATATTTAGTTTTGACCGGAATGAGTAAATTAGCAATGAATATTAGAAAATAATTCATTAGTTACAACAAATGGCTACAGGCCAGAACTGCCCATGATAGTACTGTGTTGGTATAGCCATAAATCCCAAACAATGGGGGCGCCAGTCATTAAATCAAGTGTAGTTGGACACAGATTAGTGTGTCAATGTCCATGATTGTGTCACAAAGTGTGTGATTTGTTATTGCCAAGGTCCTTTTGACTGGGAAGGTACGCTTCCCGATAAAATCGAATTTCTCAATTTTATACATTTATGGAAATTCCTTGGTCGTAAAGGAAATCACATTGTGTCTTGGTTGCGCTGTATAAACTCTGCATTGTGGGAAGAGCAGCCACCACCTGCACGCCCCCTGGTGCAGATTGATGTTAACAGCGCTGAGTTAATAGAGGTGGTCGTGTATAAGTAGAACAGGGCGTGTAGTGGGTGGCATCGGTCTGGAACACTATAGACCATATGCGGGGAGCATGCGCACTCAGCCGAACAGCGGGCTGCAGGGCACTCAGGAACAAGTACTAAGGAGTAAGTCGCATTGCGGCTTGTTTTCATGGCTGGACATCCATAGTCTCAATTTGGGAGTAGCCTTGTCACATTAGCTGTTAGTAGTTATGTTAGTTGTTTTGTGGGGTTTTATTTTGGTGCCTCATTTGCAATATGTTGGTATATACCTACTCCCCGCGTTAGTTTTAGTAGGGATACTCAGTTTACACTGTGACTTGGTGAGTTTCGGGTATGAGCTCATTTGAAGAATTGTTAGGGGTGTGTACATACTACATTCGACGACCTCGCAGCCGTTGTTCTTAGAAAATTACCTCTAGTCCCTTTATTGTAGTTTTAGATACCATAAACAAGTTTACAGGAATTATAGCTTAAAGGAAATCAATCCATATGCCCACTACTGCACAGCGGCGAAAACCGAGGAGAATAAACAAACAATGATCTTCCCGGAGATGCAGGAAAACTAGGAGACCGGGGTAAGATAACACGGAGACTACACGGGCAGCCTTGAGACCGAGCCGGGTACCGGGCTTAGAGCTAGGAGACAGTAGAATACAGCCCAAGAGAACAGGAAACCAGCTTAACAGGAGATCAGGATACCATGATGACCAGGATACCTGGAACAGCGGCGAAACCGAGGAGACCAGAACAGAGACAAGGTCTCCCGGGAGACCAGGAAACTGGGAGACCGGGAGACCGGGAGACCGGGAGACCGGGAGACCGGGAGACCGGGAGACCAGGAGACCAGGAGACCAGGAGACCGGGAGACCTGGAGACCTGGAGACCTGGAGACTGGGAGACCGGGAGACTGGGAGACCGGGAAACCGGGAGACCGGAAGACCAGGAAACTGGGAAACCGGGAGACTGGTAGAGGAGACCGAGAGACCGGGAGACCGGGAGACCGGGAGACTGTGAGACCAGGAAACTGGGAAACCGGGAGACCGGGAGACCAGGAAACTGGGAAACTGGGAGACTGGGAGACTGAGAGACCGGGAACCCGGGAGACCGAGAGACCGGGAGACTGGGAGACCGGGAGACTATGAGACCGGGAGACTGTGAGACTCGAAGACCAGGAGCCAGCGAACAGGCAAAGGGGATCACCATGAACCATGAGCCTAGGGGACAGTCCTGGGGCCAGGTGAATATGGGCCGACCAGCACCCAGCAAAAGAGATTCCCATAAATCGGAGGGGGGGGGGGGGCTGCCTAACTGTGGATGTATTGAAGCTACCAGGGTTTCACAATGCCTGTGTCACAGTTTCCGCCGTCCGCCAGTTTCCGCGGTACGCATTCATTCAAGTGCATTGTGAATCTTCATACAAAAAAAGTGAAATATCTCTAAAACCCCACCACCTAGAACAAATTGCTTGGTACACATATAGAAAACATCTTTACCAAAAAGATTATATTAAATTTATATGCTTAGGGTTCTTGATTTCTATTAATTTTGAATAAAACTAATGATTTGCACTGCATGTACCATCAAACTCAAGGCATTGTCAATGGTCGTGAGCAATCTTCATACAGAAAATACAGAAACAATTAAATATCTCTAAAACCACACCACATAGAAACAAATCGCTTGGTACACATATAGAAAACATCTTTACAAAAAACATTATATTAAATTTATAAGGTTAGCGACGATGCTGTGCGATTTTGACACATGCGCAGAAGCGATGCATACGGGGGAAACTGGTGGACGGCGGAAACTGCAACACCTGCACTGATTGCTACTTCGGCCATGCAATCAACTTTGCTATACAGGACAGGTTCATTAATGAATAAATTAACCTATTGTCTATCTCGGTATATTGCAATACACTCACATCTCGTGGGTTGTGTATTTCTGGTAGAGCCTCGTGAAAAGGACTAAAGATCTTGTTTCTACCGTCAATGCGACCTCTGGTGGAAGTTTAAGGAACTACTATTGCGTGTTGCAGCTTAGTGCGCATGCTTCACGGAGAAAGTTGGTTCGTTCTTGGAGGTTTTACGTCCTGGCAACATCTAAGGTCATATCAGGAAGAGTACCTACTTGTGACAGTGCGGACTCATGGCGACTTTACAGTACTGCCCCACTGGGAGGCCAGGCCGCCAGCACCATGACCTGATATCCCTCTCAGTCACATTATCATGACACTGAGCCAATCAGTATTTGCTATATCGAAATAATGTCGAGCGCCTGGCTAGGAAGCGAGAAGTATAAATTTGTAAGTCATTTGTTTCACTCGAACAGGGTTCGAAACCGTGGGTTCGACTAGAATACGGGTATTCCGAGGTAGGCTGGTCCCACAAGAAGTTGAAGATCCGGCCGATGACGCTGAGACCCAGCACGCCGGGTCGCAGCTCCGTGACTTCCGGTAGAAGTCGGGGTTAGCGCCATTCTAAGCAACTAGCCTTCAGTACAGGCCCAGCATTTAAAACAGGATTGAACCCAATAACCACACGCAAAGTTGGCAGTGCTCCTGTCGGACAGTTTATCTAATTCATATTGCAGTGAAATGATCCTCTCAAATACCGTAGCCACTTCTTGCATCACGTGGTATGTAGTCACTCCCCTCCCCTCCTTCTGGTGTGTAAGCTGAAGCGAGCCGCAGTGCCGGTCGCATGTCCAAGCCTTCCTGAGGAACCAACGCAACTCAGAACATGCATATTGCTGGTTATCCAATAGCAAGAAGACTACACTAACACAAGTAAGAACAGACGCCATGTGACAAGCAGCGGGCGATCGGATTAAAGCTGCATAGTCCGATGAAAACATCAAATTTTCAAAACCAAAACAATTATGTAGATTTGATTCTACATATCTAACTTAGATACTGCTGCATTTATTAAATATTTGTCACACATAGAAGGGACACTGAGTCAATTTAATATAACCTGTTACAGCAGAAACCTATGCTGTGAGAGTTTTGGCATGCTTGCGAAAATTAAAATTGCATGCTTGCACTTCAAAAGTTAGCCATGTAAAATAAAATTACTTCTAAATAAAGTATGGTGGAATATAATGATCAATCTCAGAAAATGACAGAAACTCAAAACCATCGGACCATGCAACTTTAAAGACAAGTCAAGTGTGTGTGGAATTGTGGGAACTAGCGGTCAATGACGGGATGGCCGAATGAGTTAGACCGTCCATCTCCAATGTTGGTAGATCGTGGGATCGTGGGTTCGAACCCTGGTTGATTCGAAACAATCATTTGATGCTTGTCACTTCCTAGCCAGGCGCTTATTAGAATAGGGCAAGGAGCAGTGGAATGAGGACGACCAATCGTCCATGAGCAGGGCCTACTTTCTAAGAGTTTGCTTGAATGATCAGTGCCTGGTTTAACATTTGACATTATGCAGCTACAAACATGAACAGGTGTCAACCTCTGCGCGATGCTAACAACAATGTGACGAAGGTGGGCAAACAGTTAGCTGTTGTCGCGTGTTGTCAGGAGAGGTATGTCAATGTTAACTCAATAAAAGCGCACTATAACATTCGAAGCTGGTGTGTGGGGTTTTCGTTTTCTGTTCGGTCTTGCCTCTATTATTATGTGTACAGTACGCATGTCATAAAATATCGACAATTATATGTAATTAAAACTCTAAGTACTACATATATCAAACCATTTTCTCTAGAATTATTTAGGTGAAATACAACCACGGCCATGACATATCATTATGTAGGGGCGTACGTCTCTGATAGTTACCCTCTTAATGATAATTTAACTAAGACTAGTAGTAGTCAGTAGTACTCGCAACAACTGTTAATGTTTAATCCATTCATGCACATATAATTCAGGACAGGAGGCGGACTATTGTATGGCAATTTATTCAAGAACAGGCAATGTAACAGTGAAGTAATGTAATCATAGGTGAATAGAGAAGTTAAGTTGGACAGTTCGTTAAGGCAATGTAAGTGTAATGCATAAAGTAGTAATGTTCAAAGTCAAATGTCATAGGTAATGTCATTTATCGTTAGTTAGAGTCTTAAGTGACCCGGGCCTCAACCCTATGGAAAGTTGGGTGGGTGGGACGGTGAGAGTAGGTCTTGTCGGTGTTGTGGCAGGAGGAGAAGTGGCCGAGGTGATGGGGAGGCGGAAGGAAGGAAGGGGGGTGGGGGGGGGGGGGGGGAGGTACCAGCGGCAGGACCAGCGGCGGGACCAGCGGCGGGACCAGCGGGGAAGGAGGTTGTGGTGGCGGCATCTGGAGGGAGTGGGGTGAGTGAGGGAAGGGAGGTGGTGGCGCCATCTAGGTGGGTGAGGGTGAGGGGAGGGGTGAGTGAGTGGGAGGGGGGGAAGAGGAGGGGGGAAGGAGGGTGTGTGGAGAGTTGGTGAGGAGTAGGAGGGGCGGTAGGGCCGGGGGAGGGTGGTCGTCCGCCTCCCCCGAATTACCCATATTGCCACAGCAATATGGACAATGCTATATGTTTATGATATATGCCACGTATCTATATAGTATAACAAAGAAATTGTATACTTACAACTTAAATATTAACTCCATTATGGTAAAAAAGTAAAACATTCTTTTGAATGCATATGAAGGTTGACGGAGTCCTGAAGTCATATAATTGTGGGTGTCCTCTCCAATGTCCATCTAGCCTTCTCTCAAATGGTTCTATCGTTGGTGCTTCAACTACTTGGTTTGGGAGACTATCGCTACCTAGCCTGGCGCTGTCAGTCATTACTAGGATAAGGCAAGGAGCAGTGGACTGAGGAAGACCGATTGTCCACGATTGAAATGTCCCCTGTTTAAAACCAACTAATGTATCAAATATAAAGTGTTTGAAATGCAGATGGCCTGAGTGTTTACCTCTGACTGAGTGCGCCACCTGCACACGCTCAGAAGCAGCCAGGCGCCCGCATTCATTCTGGTCACACTCACCCAGCTTGTAAACCCCCTAAGGTTTGTTCAGTCCTTTAGGCTTGTTCAATCTATGAGGCTCGTGTTCACCTTTAGGCTTATTCAGTATGTTAGCCTGTCAGGCTTGGTACCTTACTAGGCTCGTGCAGCCTGTTACCCTCGTTCAACTTGGTAGGCTCACTAGTCAGATGGTTTGTGTCTTAGGCCGATGCAGCCTGTTAGGGGCATTCGCCTGAGTAGGTCATTCAGTCGGGTAGGCTGGTTCAGATATGTAGGAACGCACAACATTGCACTTTCTCAGGTTTCAACGCCAACCCAATTGCACCTGCAAATAGCTCATACGAGTCATGCCACACCCGCCAGTTCAGTGCCAAGTTTCCACCCAACTTGAGGGGTGCCGGTGGCTCCAAACCTTGTAGGGCCATGGTGTTCGTCTACGAACATCTGACACCATGTAATGAAGAGATGATGCGACTGCCCTGATGTCCAATTAGCAAGTGCTAGTTTATTGTTTCTCAGTTTACCACCTCAAGTCATGCGCATGCATGTCACTGCCGCTGGTACCGGCCCACGCTCTGTACATACCATATACTACAGATACCAACACAAGCAGACAACACATGTACAAACAGACAACAAAGTACTAATAGACAACACAAGTGCAAACGGGTGATAGCAGTACAACTAGATGATACCAACACAAGGAGACAACACATGTACAAACAGACAACAAAGTACTAATAGACAACACAAACACAAACAGGTGATACCAGTACAATTAGACAATACCAACAAAAGGAGACAAAAAATGTACTAATAGACAACACAAGCGCAAACAGGTGATACCAGTACAACTAGACAATACCAACACAAGGAGGCAACACATGTATAAACAGACAACAAAGTACTAATAGACAACACAAGTGCAAACAGGTGATATCAGTACAACTAGACAATACCAACACAAGGAGGCAACACATGTATAAACAGACAACAAAGTACTAATAGACAACACAAGCGCAAACAGTACAGTAGACAATACCAACACAAGCAGATGACGCAAGATGAGGCAGACAACACTAAAGGAAGCATAAACAAAACTACCAGCAGATGGCGCCAATATAAACAGATACAAATTGCAAGTAGTTAACGCAAGCATGCTCAGCTGAGACAAGCATAGACATCCGAGACTAGCTCTAGCAGAGGCCGCAATTAAATATAGATGACACTCAACATAGACAGATGACACCGGTGGACGAGAGCATTCACCACACTGCTGACAGTGTCGCTGTCATACCATTCAGCTATCCGAGGCCTGCCCCTATCTACACACAACCCTTTATTCAGGTGCAGTGCATTGTGGGCCCTGTAGGGTGGGGGGGGGGGGGATTGGGGGGGGGGACGATTCAGATACGATCAGTCACTGTAAGCTCCCTGTCCTAACATTTGTGAGCAAAATACAACCCTTCGTTAATATTAAATAAGACATTGATGCTCCCCAGCTCTGTGCTTACAATGGCGTTCTTGAAAGGCCAGCCCGTCAACGGAGTACCTTCTTTGATACACATCCCTGAAGTAACACAGGGATCCCTAAATGGTGGAACAGAAAACCCACTCACAAGGGCCAGTAAAGTATGACTCAAGTCTACACTCAGCAGAGCGTAGAACCAAGTGGAGCGACATTAAATTTGCAGAGGCTGATGGTTTTGAGTTTCTGTCATTTTCTGAGATAAACACAGCAGGTTGATCATTATAATCTACCTTACTTTAGTTTAATTTAACTTTTCTTTTAAATGGCTAACTTTTTTATATTTGAAGCGCAACCATGAAAAATTAATTTTGACATGCACGTCAAAACTCTAACACCATAGGCTTATGCAGTAACCAGTTAAATTGCCCGGTATTCCTTTGCACATTAAGACAAATGTTTGATCAGTGTACCAGCATCTAAGTTAGATATGTAGAATCATTTCTAGATAAATGTTCAGGTTTTGACAATTTGAGGTTTTCATCGGACTACGTAGCTTTAATCTGCAGATTCACCACCGTATCCCATAATGCATCACGGAGGAAAACAGGTTAGCCACGAACCAACTCCCTGTCATTTAAACTGTTAAATAAACAACCTCCAACCTCCTCAGGCCATCTTGGCCAACCGTTTTCTGACCAGAGGGGATGGCCGAATGAGTTGAGCAGCCACTTCCCATTGTGGCCGTTTTGGTACGAGTTCGAATCCTGGTGGAGTCAAACCAATGACTTAAAGATGTATACTTGTCACTCCGTAGCCACGCGATTTTTAGGATGGTGGAAGGCCTTGTTGGCTCAGTATCAGGACAATGTGACAGAGTGGGATATCAGGTCATGATGCTTGTAGCCTGGTATCCCAGTGGGGCAGCATTATAAAGTTACCATGAGTGCACACTGTCACAAGTCAGTATCCATCCTGCTAGACCTTCGATGTTGCCAGGACGTAAAACCTCCAACAACCAACCCATTCTGGTCGGTTGTGAAATTCGAATATTGGCTTCTGAAATGTTGATTGAGTGAAAGAAATGACTTGAAAATGATATCTATCATGCCCTTAGCCTGGTGCTCAGTATTACTAGGACAGGACAATGACCTGTGGAATGAGGAAGACCAATTGTTTACGGTTGAAATTCACCGTGCTTAATCAATGAATGTAATGTGAAAACAACAATTATAAACATCACTCATCTGTTTAGCTAATTGGTATGCTGCTGAATATTTAAAGAATGTGTCCGCCTACACACAATCAAAACACACATCGTTCATACCTCTTCACATTCTCATTTCAGAGTTTATTCATCATTACAAACACTTGTGTAAATGGCTAAATGATACACAATGATGTCGTCTGAAAAGCTGTGCCTCGGCGCTGACAGGGCGGTGAGTTCGGCGTGGGGTGGGGTGGGGTGTGGGGGTGAAGGGTGGTGTGGGGGTGGTGTGGGTGTGGGTGGTGTGGGGGGTGGGGGGGGGGGGGGGGGGGTGCGGTGGGGGTGGCGGCGGTAATAAGAGTAGAACAAAATAGAATAATACATATATGCCAAGAAAATTTTTAAAAAGTAACATAGGCTACTAACCATACCAACCAACTATCTATCTGCTACTGAAATGCAGGCAACCAAATACCTTATCAGCAGCTACTGTGTGGTAAGATAACACCAACACTATAACTGGCCAGCATTGAAAACAAGCCTGGGTGCCCGGGCTTATATGTTATGGACAGTATAAATACAGCCTCAATAAAAAAATTAAAAATAAAAAGATATGTAGGATCAATTCTAGAAATTTGATTTGGTTTTGAAAATGTCATGCGTTATCGGACTATGCGGCTTTACTTGGTTATGATAGTATTAGTAACCCACACCTACACAACCACAAACCCTCTGTCCTAATCTTCATTCATTTGTTAACCACTTTTTCATGTTGGCTTATTGAAATTAGTGTTGAGGCTGACGTAGACAGGTGGAGCCAGTTGTAGCATCCATCGTCCTATCCATGAACTTATCTCGGCTTCCTGATACTAGTTACAGCACACACAGGGAAGGTTCAACACTATACAACACGCAACATGTACAATATTGTAGCAATGACGTCACTGCCACGGGGGCATTGAACACTGCGCCTCACTACATTTATGTGATGTATAAGTATCCTACAAGTATTATTAATCAGAAGCTTTCCACCTCAACTCACTCTACACTCCACCCTCATTCATCTACTCCAGGGTTCTTTATGTTATTGGTCATCGACTACTATCTTCTGACAACCACTGGCCACTTGTGGCGCCACCTGTCTGTACATGTGTTATGTCTTGCCACGCCCCCTCACTCTGACCGCAAACAAATGTACAGTAAAACCTCTCTAAATCGACCGACCTTGGCACCGACTTTAAGTGGTATATTTAGGGAGGTGGTCGGTTTAGGGAGTTAGAATATGGTAACAATGGTATTGTTGGGACCCAAATAAAGCGATCGAAATAGGGGAGTGGTCGATCTATGCAAGTGGTCGGTTAGCGAGGTTTTACTGTATCTGTATGCAATATGTATATACAGTAAGACCTCTCTAAATCGACCGAACATGGGACTGACTTTAAATGGTCGATTTAGGGAGATGGACGGTATAGGTAGTTGTTTTATGTTTACAGTGGTATTATAGTGGTGATCGTTTGGGATCCAAATTAAGTGATCGATATAGGGGAGTGGTTGATCTGTGGAGGTGGTCGGTTAGAGAGGTTTTTATGTAATTTGTATATTTATATATGAATATTCAATTACCAGTACAATTAGACTGTATAAGGCTGCCTATTGCAATACGCCTACGCAGACCTACCGGTGTATATGGTATTGTACCTGGGGAGGTGATGCACTTCAGTACATAATCACACTACCCACACCTACCTGTGTATGTGGTATTGTACCTGGGAGGTGAGTGCCCCTCAGTACACGATCACACTACCAACACCTACCTGTGTATATGACATTTCACCTGTGTAGATGAGTGCTCCTCAGTACACCATCACACTACCCACACATACCTGTGTATGTCACATTTCACCTGTGTAGATGAGTGCTCCTCAGTACACTGTCACACTACCCACACCTACCTGTGTATGTGACATTTCACCTGTATAGATGAGTGCTCCTCGGTACACAGTCACACTACCCCCACCTACCTGTGTATGTGACATTTCACCTGTGTAGATGAGTGCTCCTCAGTACACAATCACACTACCCACACCTACCTGTGTATGTGACATTTCACCTGTATAGATGAGTGCTCCTCAGTACACAATCACACTACCCACACCTACCTGTGTATGTGACATTTCACCTGTGTAGATGAGTGCTCCTCAGTACACAGTCACACTACCCACACCTACCTGTATATGTGACATTTCACCTGTGTAGATGAGTGCTCCTCAGTACACTGTCACACTACCCACACCTACCTGTGTATGTGACATTTCACCTGTATAGATGAGTGCTCCTCGGTACACAGTCACACTACCCCCACCTACCTGTGTATGTGACATTTCACCTGTGTAGATGAGTGCTCCTCAGTAGACAATCACACTACCCACCCCTACCTGTGTATGTGACATTTCACCTGTGTAGATGAGTGCTCCTCAGTACACAATCACACTACCCACACCTATCTGTGTATGTGACATTTCACCTGTGTAGATGAGTGCTCCTCAGTACACAATCACACTACCCCCACCTACCTGTGTATGTGACATTTCACCTGTGTAGATGAGTGCTCCTCAGTACACAGTCACACTACCCACACCTACCTGTGTATGTGACATTTCACCTGTGTAGATGAGTGCTCCTTGGTACACAGTCACACCACCCCCACCTACCTGTGTATGTGACATTTCACCTGTATAGATGAGTGCTCCTCAGTACACAATCACACTACCCACACCTACCTGTGTATGTGACATTTCACCTGTGTAGATGAGTGCTCCTCAGTACACAATCACACTACCCACACCTACCTGTGTATGTGACATTTCACCTGTGTAGATGAGTGCTCCTCAGTACACAATCACACTACCCACACTACCCACACCTACCTGTGTATGTGACATTTCACCTGTGTAGATGAGTGCTCCTCAGTACACAATCACACTACCCACACCTACCTGTGTATGTGACATTTCATCTGTGTAGATGAGTGCTCCTCAGTACACAATCACACTACCCACACCTACCCAGGTATGTGACATTTCACCTGGGTAGATGAGTGCTCCTCAGTACACAGTCACACTACCCACACCTACCTGTGTATGTGACATTTCACCTGTGTAGATGAGTGCTCCTTGGTACACAGTCACACTACCCCCACCTACCTGTGTATGTGACATTTCACCTGTATAGATGAGTGCTCCTCAGTACACAGTCACACTACCCACACCTACCTGTGTATGTGACATTTCACCTGTGTAGATGAGTGCTCCTTGGTACACAGTCACACTACCCACACCTACCTGTGTATGTGACATTTCACCTGTGTAGATGAGTGCTCCTCAGTACACAGTCACACTACCCACACCTACCTGTGTATGTGACATTTCACCTGTGTAGATGAGTGCTCCTCAGTACACTGTCACACTACCCACACCTACCTGTGTATGTGACATTTCACCTGTGTAGATGAGTGCTCCTTGGTACACAGTCACACTACCCCCAGCTACCTGTGTATGTGACATTTCACATGTATAGATGAGTGCTCCTCAGTACACAGTCACACTACCCACACCTACCTGTGTATGTGACATTTCACCTGTGTAGATGAGTGCTCCTTGGTACACAGTCACACTACCCACACCTACCTGTGTATGTGACATTTCACCTGTGTAGATGAGTGCTCCTCAGTACACAGTCACACTACCCACACATACCTGTGTATGTGACAGTTCACCTGTGTAGATGAGTGCTCCTCAGTACACAATCACACTACCCACACTACCCACACCTACCTGTGTATGTGACATTTCACCTGTGTAGATGAGTGCTCCTCAGTACACAGTCACACCACCCCCACCTACCTGTGTATGTGACATTTCACCTGTGTAGATGAGTGCTCCTCAGTACACAGTCACACTACCCACACCTACCTGTGTATGTGACATTTCACCTGTGTAGATGAGTGCTCCTCAGTACACAATCAGACTACCCACACCTACATGTGTATGTGACATTTCATCTGTGTAGATGAGTGCTCCTCAGTACACAATCACACTACCCACACCTACCCAGGTATGTGACATTTCACCTGGGTAGATGAGTGCTCCTCAGTACACAATCACACTACCCACACCTACCCAGGTATGTGACATTTCATCTGGGTAGATGAGTGCTCCTCAGTACACAATCACAGTACCCACACCTATCTGTGGATGTGCCATTTCACCTGTGTAGATGAGTGCTCCTCAGTACACAGTCACACTACCCACACCTACTTGTGTATGTCACATTTCACCTGTGTAGATGAGTGCTCCTCAGTACACAGTCACACTACCCACACCTACTTGTGTATGTCACATTTCACCTGTGTAGATGAGTGCTCCTCAGGAGTGCTCCTCAGTACACAATCACACTACCCACACCTACCTGTGTATGTGACATTTCACCTGGGTAAATGAGTGCTCCTCAGTACACAATCACACTACCCACACATACCTGTGTATGTGACATTTCACCTGTGTAGATGAGTGCAACTCAGTACACAATCACACTACCCACACTACCCACACCTACCTGTGTATGTGACATTTCACATGTGTAGATGAGTGCAACTCAGTCCACAATCACACTACCCACACTACCTACACCTACCTGTGTATGTGACATTTCACCTGTGTAGATGAGTGCAACTTAGTACACAATCACACTACCCACACTACCCATGCCTACCTGTGTATGTGACATTTCACCTGGGTAGATGAGTGCTCCTCAGTACACAGTCACACAACCCACACCTACCTGTGTATGTGACATTTCACCTGTATAGATGAGTGCTCCTCAGTACACTGTCACACTACCCACACCTACCTGTGTATGTAACATTTCACCTGTGTAGATGAGTGCTCCTCAGTACACAGTCACACTACCCACACCTACCTGTGTATGTGACATTTCACCTGTATAGATGAGTGCACCTCAATACACTGTCACACTACCCACACCTACCTGGGTATGTCACATTTCACCTGGGTAGATGAGTGCTCCTCAGTACACAGTCACACTACCCACACCTACCTGTGTATGTGACATTTCACCTGTGTAGATGAGTGCTCTTCAGTACACAGTCACACTACCCACACCTACCTGTGTATGTGACATTTCACCTGTGTAGATGAGTGCTCCTCAGTAGACTGCACATTGTTGTGTGTATCACTGTTAAGGGCAGGTTGATGTGGACACCTCTGGTTTCTAATTGCCGCCTGTACTCACGTAATGTATATTTATGTTTCAGGTGAATAACGGCACCTGGCGGCTTGGAGACGTACTATGCGACGCGTGGGTGGCCTTGGACGTCATGGGTTGTACGTCATCCATCCTCAACCTCACCGCCATCAGCGTGGACAGGTAAGCGGTCACGTGACCCTCCTCATGTTGGGGCAAACTTTTGTTTTATTTACATTCGTTGATTAAAGGTGCATAGTCTGATGGTTTTGAGCTTCTGACATTTTCTGAGATAAATATTTTAGGTTGACTGGTATAATCTACCTTACTTAATTTGAAGTAGCATTTATTTTAAATGGCTAACTTTTAGGGTATTTGAAGTGTAAACATGCCAAATTAATTGTAGCAAGCCTGCCAAAACTCTGACACCATAGGCCTCTGCAGTAACAGATTCGATTAAGTTGCCTCAGTGTTCCCTTCCATGGGGCGACAAATGTTTAATAAGTGCACCAGTATCTAAGTTAGATATATAGAATCAAATCTAGATAATTGTTTTGGTTTAACATATTTGATGCTTTCATAGGACTATGCAGCTATTAGCAGGGTAAATTTCACTCACGGACAGTGTTGGTCTTCCCCATTCCGTTGCTCCTTGCGCTATCCTAGTAATGCTGAGCGCCAGGCTAGGTAGTGGAAAGTTTGAATGTTTAAGTCATTGGTTTGACTCGGTGAGGGTTCAACAGGTGAGCAGGTCCTCAACTCATTTCGCTGTCCTGTCTGGTTTGTCCTGCAGGCACCACTGTCAGCTGCCAACAGAGCCTGGCTGTCGGTTGCCAACAGAGCCTGACTGTCAGCTGCCAACAGAGCCTGGCTGTCGGCTGCCAACAGAGCCTGGCTGTCGGCTGCCAACAGAGCCTGGCTGTCGGCTGCCAACAGAGCCTGGCTGTCGGCTGCCAACAGAGCCTGACTGTCGGCTGCCAACAGAGCCTGGCTGTCAGCTGCCAACAAAGCCTGGCTGTCGGTTGCCAACAGAGCCTGGCTGTCGGCTGCCAACAGAGCCTGACTGTTGGCTGCCAACAGAGCCTGGCTGTCAGCTGCCAACAGAGCCTGGCTTTCGGCTGCCAACAGAGCCTGGCTGTCGGCTGCCAACAGAGCCTGGCTGTTGGCTGCCAACAGAGCCTGGCTGTCAGCTGCCAACAGAGCCTGGCTTTCGGCTGCCAACAGAGCCTGGCTGTCGGCTGCCAACAGAGCCTGGCTGTTGGCTGCCAACAGAGCCTGGCTGTCAGCTGCCAACAGAGCCTGGCTTTCGGCTCCCAACAGAGCCTGGCTGTCGGCTCCCAACAGAACCTGACTGTTGGCTGCCACCAGAGCCTGACTGTCAGCTGCCAACAGAGCCTGGCTGTCGGCTGCCAACAGAGACTGGCTGTTGGCTCCCAACAGAACCTGGCTGTCGGCTCCCAACAGAGCCTGGCTGTTGGCTCCCAACAGAGCCTGACTGGAGCCCTGTTGTTAACATAATATCATAGTGAATATTCATTTAAGGAATACATTCCAAAGTCACCTGATAATATCTTTGAAGTTGCATGGTCCGATGGCATTTGAATTGTTGTCTTATCTTTTAGATAAATATATCAAATTGATCGGTAGGAGCTACTAATCATTAGTCTGCAGTGCTTTTGATTAAAGATGATCAGTTTTGAAGTAATTTGAGCTGAAAGAACGCAAAATAATTTCGACAAGCTTGCCAAAAGTCCTGTGGCTATGACCCAGATGGTCATCTCGCAGTGACCCAGTGATGTGAGATGACCTACTAATCCTGGACCCTGACAGGACTGTAGGTAGGTATTTCTCTTTGGGTTTGGAACATTCTGGGAACGGATTAGTGCCATATGCTCATGGCACTAGGATTTTAAACTAAATATAATGGGCGTATGTTGTCTGTTTGTGTCTGTCTGTCTATGTATGTCTGTGTGTGTCTATATGTGTGTTTATGTGTATGTGTGGGTGTGTATGTGTGTATGTGTTTGTGTGTGTCTGTGTCTGTCTCTGTCTGTTTATGTTTCTGTGTGTTTCTGTGTATTTGTGTGTCTGTATGTGTGTGTCTGTGTGTGTGCATCTGTGTGTGTGTCCGTCTGTGTGTCTATGTGTGTATATGTCTGTCTATGTTTGTCGGTGTGTGTATGTATGTGTGTGTCTGCCTCTGTCTGTTTGTGGTCTGTCTATGTGTCTCTGTCTGTGTGTGTGTCTCTCTCTGCAAAGTCAGGTTGGGTGTATCTGTGTCTGTGTATGTCGGGTGTGTGCATGTCTGTGTGTTTCTGTGTATGTGTGTGCTGTCTGTGCATGTATGTATGTGTGTGTCTATATATGTCGGTATGACTGTGTGTATGTCGGTGTGTGTATGTATGTGTGGGTATGTCTGTGTGTGTCTGTCGGGGTGTGTCTGTCTGTGTGTATGTCTGTCTCTGTGTCTCTTTAAAGTCAGGTCAGGAAACACACAGACACATACACACACAGACACGTCCACCTCATTTCCCCTTCCCCTCTATGGCCCTGCACAGTAGGCCTTCTTGGTTGGGGGGAAGCTAATGAGGTCACGAGATTGGCTATGGAACAAGACAAAATCAAGTCATACATCGACAAAGGTGCTAGGAATTCCGTATTTCTGTCATGTATTCTACAAGAAGACAGTTGGGCATCCTGTGTTATTTATATTTTTATTCAAATCAGCACTTAAAAAGGAGAAGAAATATTGTATTAAATCAATTTAGAAACATAAAATTGTTGTTGACATCGACACCCGTTGGAGGGGAGGCGGGCCGCAGGTGGCGCCACTAGTCAAGTGCCGAATCTTACAGAGAATAACTATGGTAATAAGTATAATATAATACTATAATATATAATGGAAACAATTCCCTTCGTATTTGTATACATCCATGAGAAATTGTCAATCAACCTTTCAGAGAAAAAATGTGAATTATGAACAATACGCTGAATATCATCATATTTTTAAAAAAATGTTTAATGAGGCTGTATTTATACTGTCCATAGCATATAAGCCTTGGTACCCAGGCTTGTTTTCAATGCTGGCCAGTTGTAGTGTTGGTGTTATCTTAAGGCCCTGTCACACTACGACGTTTCTCACCAACGCGCTTCGACGCGCTTTGACGGGTTGGGTTTTTGTTCAACACGTCGGTACACGTCCGGCACGTTACCGGCGCGTTGCCGGCGCGTTGCCGGCGCGTTACCGGCGCGTCGGTACATAGCAACGCGTGAATGGACACGTCGGCGCGCGTCGGCGCGCGTCGCGGCGCGTCGAGGTTTTGTGCATGCACAAAACTTTGGACGCGCGGCGACGCGCGCCAACTGGTTGGAGGGCGCGTTACGGACGCGTTAGCAACACGTCGACACGCGTTGGCGGCGCGCCGGCGGAACGCTGGCAGGACGTTGATCAACATTGGTTAACGTTGGCTTTTTTTCCCCCAAAATGGGAGCGTTCTGTCGGCGCGTCGGGAACGTCCCATCGACGTGTTGTGGGCATGCCATTGGCGTTGCTCCAGCGTTTCTCGGCGCGTTGAACGTGTTGCTGGCGCGCCTGGATGCATTGGCCGCGCGCTGTGGACGCGCGTGCGGGGCGCGTCCTAACGTGTTGCTGGCGCATATGTACGGGTTCACGTAATACTAACACGATACCAACGCGCTGCCTCCATGCCGTAAACGCGCCGACAGCGCGCCAACAGCGTGCCGACAACACGTCAATAACACGCTACTAACGCGCCAATAACGCGCCAATAACGCGCCAATAACGCGCCAATAACGCGCCAATAACGCGCCTCCAACCCGCCACTAACACGCTGCGCCACGTCAAACTTTCTCCCAAAGCGCCGAAGAGTTGACCGCGTGCCGACGGGTTGCAAATATTTTGCGCGTTGCCGGCGCGCCGGCGGAAACGTCGTAGTGTGACAGGGCCTTTACCAAAAGGTAGCTGCTGATAAGTAATTTGATTGCCTGCATTTCAGTAGCAGATAGATAGTTGGTTGGTATGGTTAGTAGCCTATGTTAGTTTTTTTGGATTTTCTTGGGATATATGTATTTTATTTTGTTCTATTCTTATTACTAGACTAGCCTACTCCTATTTACATATCATAGGCTTGTACGTAGCTGTGTGGTGTGCTATCTGGGTACTTTTGGCATGGTTACCTTCCATTGGGCGTCCCGGTGGTGGGCCGTGACATATCACATGCCCCTTTGCGGTGCAGCTTATTGGGGGTTTCCTAGCCTTATTTTGCACAGATATTTTTGTAAGTTTTTAGGTCAGGAATTTGTCATTCCTTTACCATTTGGGCATTCCACACCTTGGCAGCCATTTCCAGCGTGCTTCTCTCATGAGCTTTTATTTGACTTCTGGTCTGCTTTAGTAGTGGTGCATTATTTGCTCTAGTAGCCCTTTGTGGTTTTGTTAGGAGTTTATTGTTTTGACTATAGCTATATGCTAATGTTTTCAAGTGAATTATTCTCCTATTTTCTAGTAATTTCACTTTGGTTCTTTTCTGTATGTCATAGGTGGGGTGCAGCTTGTCTATTCTTAGACAGATTTTTAGGGCTCTGTTCTGCAGTATTTGCACTTTTTTTCAGTAGTTCTTTTCTTGCACCCATTTAGTTTACATCTCCATAGTCAAAATAGGGGAGCACCATGCCCTTGAAGATTGTTATTGACATTTCTTGTGTCATGTAGTCTCTTAGCTTTGCAAATAGCCACAGTTTATGGTTTACTTTCTGGATAATTTTATTTATACATAGGTTGTAGTTTAGTTGGCTGTCCAACGCAAGGCCTAGGTATTTGTAATGGTCTACATTTTCTAATGTTTGGTTTCCTAACTTACAGTGTAGTTTTCTTTCTGGCATTTGTTTATGCAAAAAGAGTACTGTTTTTGATTTGCTTGTGTTGATGGTTATTTTGGTGGACTCACACCACTCATCTAGTTTTAGTAGGAGTTTATTTAGTTTAGTTATTACCTCCTCTTCTTTGGTGCCATTTGCGTATATGACTGTGTCATCTGCATATAGTTGGAGGCATTCAGTTTGCAACCATTTTTCCAGATCGTTTATATAGATTATAAAGAGTAGTGGCCCTAACACTGACCCTTGGGGTATACCACATGTGACAGGTTGGTTGTCTGATAGGGTATTGTTTATTTTTGTTTTCTGTTGCCTGTTGCTCAAGTAGCATTTTATCCAATCCGTAGTGTTGGATTTTATGCCCATGGTTTCGCTCCACATCACCTTTCGCACGCTTTATCCCCAATGAAAAATGATTGTCAATTGACAACTAATCATTGACGGAGGTATCGATACAACTAATACATATCTCGAATGAACGCAACCAATTTTATTCTTTAGTATTAGTTCTCACTTATATGAATCCATCATCATCATCATCATGCTGTCGGTCACGATGCGACAAAGACTGCTTTCATTACTTGACTGCTGCTCTCCGGTTGTACATTTCATGAAAGCTGCCTGCAAAAGTGTTGAAGTGCTGCTGGCTTTTGTAAGTTACCAGCGGCACTCTCTCGGGGGCAAATAGAGGTTTCACACCGGCAAGAACATGTCAAGACAGGTGCAAAACTATTTGTCCCTGCAGTGGCTGGTCGGGAGATGTTGGGAGTTCCATACATCAACCGCCCTTAATGCTGCCACAGTGACATTGTTTTCTGTTGATGGTTTGCTCCCTTAGCCTTCGGTTCTGTCAAGAACCTGTACCACAAGGCAGTGGTTTACAACTCTGCAAGGCAGGGGCGTCAAACTCCCTGAGGTATTGCTATACCTGCAATACCTGCATACCTCATGAATCCACTGAATTATTATAGAGCTTTGGTATAAATGAGAAATATATTAACTGATTGACGAAGCACCTCAGGGTCAATGACCGAACCATGAAAAACTGCCAATCAACATTTCATAGAAAAACTTTGAATTACCAAATCTATGCCGACTGTCCCCATCCTCCATCCACATCACCTCTTGCACTCTTTGTCCCAATGAGAAATGATTGACAATTGACACTTAATCCTTGATGAAGTTACTGACAGGAAGTGTGTGTTGCAGGTTCATTGCCGTGACGCAGCCCATCCGCTACGCCAAACACAAACACTCGCGCCGGGTGGACATCATGCTCGCACTGACCTGGATCGTGTCCATAGCCATCTCTTCGCCCATCGCCCTGGGAATGAACTACACAGAGGCTCGCAGTCAAACGCCCGAACTGTGCATCTTCTACAACTCAGAGTTCCTGCTCTGCTCATCCATGGGCTCCTTCTACATCCCCTGCATCATCATGCTCGTGCTGTACTGGCGGATCTTCCGCAGCATCCATCTGCGTGCCAAGAAGCAGGCGCTGAAGATGACTAAGCACCTCGGGGTCAACGACCGCAACATGAAAAACGTGATCGAGAACAAAGCGCAGGTGAGTTCCCCTGAGGGGAACGCGACCTTGACAGTGGCAGAACGCCGCCGGAAGTGCCCCATTCACGGCAGCCCGGACAGGGGGCGCTCATTGGCAGCACACGCGCATGCGCATACCAACATGGAGACGTCATTCACGAACGTCGTAACGACGACGGACACCAACGATGACGACTCGCACGGCACGGCGGGCGACGCGACCAAGTCGCCGCTGAGTGAAGACACCGACCACGTGATTCCAAACGACAAGTCGACTGAGTTCATGCTGAGTCCGCAGAGCGAGGACTCACATGGCGAGTACCGCGATGGTGGCGACGCAACCGGCGGGTACTCGCCGCCCGTCGCCATCGTCGTGGAGACGCAGTTCTCTGGGGGGGTGGCGTCCCCCACGTCAACGACCAAGGCACTGCTCAGCCCGCAGCAGCCGCGTGCCAAGACCACGGTGCTCGGCTTCCGCAACAACTCGGCGTGCAAGCTGGACTTCCTGCGGAAAGCCGACAAGGAGTCGCCGCGCAAGAGCGTCACCAAGTTCAACTTCCACTTGCGGCACAGTAAGAAGAAGAAACACACAAGCTCCGCCATACGTCGCGAGAGGAAGGCCACCAAGACGCTCGCCATCGTCTTAGGTGCGTACAGCTTGTCTTATGTCTTATATTCATATTTTAATTTTTATGTGTGCAAGGTTTTCATTTCTTTAACCCCCCCCTCGCTCATTCTCCTCACGTGTCCCAAGGTGTTCTCAACAGCACGTTACCACTACCCATGTTGTGAACTACTCTCTTGCCCTATGCTGTACCTGTCATGATATGACCTTAGATGGTGCCAGGACGTAAAACTCCAGCAAGCAACCAAACCTATTCTGTCTGTCCTGATGAGACCTCAAATTTTGCGAGGACGTTAAGTACCATTAAACAAACCCTATTCTGTTATTCAACAGAATAGGGTTTGGTTGCTTGCTGGAGTTTTAAATAAGTAGTGCCGAATGAGTAGTGCCGACGTTCTACTTGCACGTCGGCACTACTCATTCGCCAAACCATTGAGCTGTTTTGATCGCGATAGTTGCCCGTTGTAATCCTCCCAATCGACCTATTTCAATGTTTACTAACATCGTGTATGCGTGCACAGCTTGGCTGCAGAACGAAGGCATTCTGCGATTGAGTTTGCCGGTATGCGCAGTGAAAAACGTCAGTTTTATTCAAAATTAATAGAAATCCAGAACCCTGACCTTATCAATTTAATATAATCTTTTTCTTAAACATGTTTTCTATATCTGTTCCAAGTGGGTTGTGTCTAGGTGCTGTGGTTTTAGAAATATTTAACTTTTTCTGTATGAAAATTGCTCACAGCCATTGAAAATGGATTGAGTTTGCTGGTAGGAGCAGTGAAAAACGTCCTGTTTTATCCAAAATTAATAGAAATGCAGAACCCTAACCTTATCAATTTAATATAATCTTTTTGTTACACATGTTTTCTATATGTATTCCAAGCGGGTCTGTCTAGATGGTGTTGTTTTAGAAATATTTCACTTTTTCTGTATGGAGATTGCTCACGGCCATTGACAATGCATTGCGTTTGCCAGTACGCGCAGTGTAAAATGTCAGTTTTATTCAAAATTAATAGAAATCCAGAACCCTAACCTTATGAATTTAAGATAATCTTTTTAGTAAACATGTTTTCTATATGTGTTCCAAGAGGTTTGTGTCTAGGTCATGTGGTTTTAGAGATATTTAACTTTTTCTGTATGAAGATTGCTCACGGCCATTGACAATGGATTGAGTTTTCCAGTACGCGCAGTGCAAAACGTCAGTTTTATTCAAAATTCCTAGAAATCCAGAACCCTAACCTTATCAATTTAATATAATCTTTTTGTTAAACATGTTTTCTATATGTGTTCCGAGCGGTTTGTGTCTAGGTGATGTGGTTTTAGAGATATTTAACTTTTTCGGTATGAAGATTGCTCATAGCAATTGAGTTTGCAGTTTGACACTGTGTCGTCCTGCAGCAAAAATGTGCACGCACTGACCTAGATACGTATGCTGACATCATATTAAATAGGTCTATAAAGTTAGGCTACGGACTAGAAAACATAAGACACAACATAAGTATGGGTTGATCAGTTTTAATATTAGACCTTGGCTAGGATAACTGCCCAACTGGTTACAAAGTCTGAAAACCCGGTGCAAACTGGCCGAATAGCGGGGCGCAGGGTACGAACACGCGGTGGTGCTGCAGTAGCAGGTGCAGGGGTCATTCCCATCAGGCCGTGTTAGGCCAAACCATAATAATTGTCGTTGTACACCTGACAGATTTACTGGGCACTAATAATCAGCACCAGAATAAGGGTAAGCCACTCCGCCTTTTTATACAATGATAAGTGATTATCCTGTCTACTTTAAGCGCTACTTTACAGGTACAGAGATTCTACTATGCAGTAAAGAATAGCGCTCCTACCTTAGATACAAGATTCACCCCATACTACAATAGCATGAGTAGGGGTGAAGGACAACCCTATATACAAAGTGGAGAAAATGCGGGTCAATGAAATGAGCACATACATTCCTAATCTAAAAGGCAACATATCCTCAACTTTTGAACTGATTAGATTAGTTCAGTAGATCAATGAAGTTTAAAGTTTGAATTGACAGATCCACCATGTCAACATGGCAGCCATTGGCAGGAAGCTGAAAGGTCCGGAGGTACTAATCCAATCTAAGTCAGGAAGCAGTCATTTCCATTGCCTGAGGTAGTCAGGTGGTATAACTAGTTCCTTAAACATGGATCATTAACTTCATGGACTCTATCACTTCAAACTGATTTTGGGTCAATATGCCTTGATATTATGCGATTTGAACATGCTGGAGAATATATGTTGAGTGAAAGCATACACAATCAGATTCTAGCTATTGGATTTTAATCAGCATAAGGTAGGAATGTCAAACTAAAACCATCAATAGTGAGACATCTTTTCATAAGATTTTAATTCACCTCAGAATAGAGTCAGAGGTGAATCTTTTATCTAACTCCTACCCATAATGTGAACTATTGTTCAACTATTCTATTACCCTATCCTGTCGGTTTTGATGGGACCTCAGATTATGCTAGGACGTAAAACACCATTGCATATGCCCTATTCTGCTATTCAGCAATTTTGTTCCCCTAATTTGCGCGCCGGCACTACTCTTTCGCCAAACTGTTTAACTGTTTTGAGAGTGATAATTTATCGCCCCTGCTAATCTGGAGAGTGCTGCATGTTAGCCCGCCAGTTCAGTTGGCTGTTCAGCTAACAATGACACCAAAGGGAAAGTATGACAAGAAATGCCCTCAGCGCTTTCATGTAGGAATTTCTTAAATAATCATCCAGTGGTGCCATCCTACGACAAACAAGGTGCATTGTTTTTTTATCAGGTGTAGTAGTAGTTTTCTTACTCAGACATAATCACAAATATGGTTTATGTATGGCACAAATTAAAGTGCTTAAATTATGTTTGAACTTTACTATACAATAATATTGTTTTCATTATTAATATTAGGAGATAATACACTATAATTGTCAGACATTGTCACTGATGGTACAGCAGTTAGGGTGGGCTAGGAAACCTGTGTCCTTGCTTCAAAAGTACAGCAGTCAGGCTGGGCTTGGAGACCTGTCCAATGACCTTGTTTACTGTATTTCATAGGAAAGCGCTGAGTGGTGCATCTTGTTGTACACTTTCTTTGATGAAACCAGGCTTTAGGGCTAATTCAGGGGTACAACCAAAGAGTCTACTATGCAGCAGAGAATAGTAGAATCTTTGACTGTCACAAATAGCCTGTGCTGCCGACACGGCGTAAAGAAGCCCCACATCAATCAATAAATGTTCTACTGCCACTCCCTGCTACTAGAATGTTCTTAGCTACTTCATCTTGTTGTTCACATAGGCCTACTTAATTTAGAATATGGGTGAATATGAATTCCAACGCTAGGTATCATTGATGACATAGCCTTGTTACATGTGTGCCTAGGACCATCATGCATCTGTGTTCAGTTCCTCAGTGTGATCACACTTGTTTCCTTCCAGGTGTGTTCCTGTTTTGCTGGTTGCCCTTTTTCACCGTCAACGTAATGAACGCTATATGTATAAAACTAGACGTGATGCATAAACCTGAGTGCAGCATCGAACCCACGCTCATGTCCTTCTTCACCTGGCTCGGCTACATCAACAGCTTCCTGAACCCGCTCATCTACACCATCTTCAACATCGAGTTCAGGAAAGCCTTTAAGAACATCCTCATCAACCCGCTCGGAAAGCGCTCCTGAGATGGGGTGTGTGGGAACTGTGTTTGCTTTCCGTTTGAAATGTGGATAAGCTCAGATTGAGCATCGAAGGTTTCATATATGTAAGGGCTAAGAATGTATATATGTATATATATATATATCAATATACACACAGCCAATATATATATATATGTATTCGTGTTATATATATATTTGTTATATATAAATTATAATCTATATGATGTATATATAACAATAAATATGATGTATATATATATATATATATATACAAAGCCAGCACTACTTTGTATTGGTGATTGCAATAAGGAACTGCCTACCATCATTTGACACAAAAGGCAACATGGCGGTCTTGTATCTGGTTGTGAGCCATGTCATTGGCCAGCATAAACTCTGTAGTGTGTCACGAACCCTGTGTATGGGGCATCATGACTCAGATACACAAATACATGGGGGGTACATAGGTTAAGGCTTCTATAGACACAGGGCTAACGCATTGCTGCCAATTGCCATTATCTGTTGGTGTCTGGTGGGCATAAGTCTTACAGCAGGTGCTTGCAAACTGAACTCTAGAAGTCTCTCGATAACAGCACAGCCTGCTGACCCAAGCCAGTTTGAAATATCACCGCACCTCCTTCTGACTGGGGTGTTCGCTTCTCATTCGCCAAATGTTGTCGTGTTAACCAACACAATTGGAAAGTGTAATCTCTGGGAGCCAAGCAGCTTCCTGTTAGGACAACGCCGTTATAGTGATGTCGCCCAGGTTTGTGACAGGCTCATGAACTGACGCATCATGTCTGTCTTGTGTGATGATTCCTACAATTGAACTGTATGCTAGCTGTCATATTCTACTGACAAGGCATCGGCATCCACAGAAGCTAGTCGTGTGAACACAACAATTGAATAGACCTATTAATTAACTGTGTGGTATTCATTCAATGTTATACAGTGTAATATATATACATGTATACAATACAATAGCACAATATATTGCATAGTTTATTTGCCCATGATATATGTGTTACACACATATATATGTTATTTTACCTCGGTAAACAGCCTCAGGCTAGCCTCAGGCTAGGGAGAGAGGTAAGCACGTCCAGTACCAGCAATTAGCATATACAACTCACGACTGGATAACGTGTCGTTGGGTTGCTCCGGCAAAATTAGTCTACATACAAGCAAATACGCAGTAAGTATAATAAAAACTGTGGTTAGCTTAATTATGATGCATTAGAGCATCATTATGGAAAGTTTAGACTTTCGTTGGTCCATTTTGGACGAGTTATTTGGTTATAAACAACCAAGGATAGAACACTCGAGGGGGTTCTCGAAGGAACCAAACCGGTCATTAGCAGTTATGTCAACACCCGGGTCACCATGTGACTATGGGTAGAGATGTGGGTTTCGCCCTATCTCATGTGGAAATTCTCTCGTACTCTAATAGAGAGTAATGTTGGAGATGCTCCTGGGTTTCTTTTATAGACTCCCCTAGACAAAACTTTTTCAGGCGTTTCTCCGAGTTTCGTAGCATTTTCTCCAACTTGTTGACGTAGTAGTCACAGGTGGGAGAAGTGTGCGGAACAGAGGGATGGGCGGGCCGATACACTGGTCCCGACCCCGCGTAAGGTTTGGGCTTGACCCACAACCCACGCACAAATTTAGCTTATTACGCCTGTGTTATAACGGTATAAACACGTTCTTTAACACCAATAGATGTCCAAATGAGTTTGAAACAACCATATTGTGACATATATATATACCGGGACTGACCAAAAATGTTTGTTTCAGTTCCCGATGGCCACGAAGCGGAGTAAGCGCGGTGCAGCAGCAGCCGAGGGGCGTGTTCCGAGTGGAGTGGACGAGGAGTACGACTCCTCACCTGTGTTGTCGGCAGGGCCGTCGACACAGCCCCGGGCGCATATCCTCTCCGACCCGGACGAGGACGCAGTGCCTGATGTGCCTGCGCCTCCAGATTGGGAGGCTCGCTTTGCAAGATTGGAAAGCCACATCTTGACTGCCAAATCGCCTGTGTCTCGGAAGCGGCGTAGGCCGAGTGTCCAAGAGGATTCATTTGAGGATTTCTTGGACACAGACTCGGCGGTGGAGCTTAAGGCTCCTCCTCCTCCTTCTCCTAAACGGAGGAAGAAGAAGAAACGGGTGATTTCTTCGGGTGATGAATTCACCAAGGAGCGGGCAGAGTCTGGTTTGCGCAAAAAGCGGAAGACTAAGTCCAAAAAGAAGAAGAGGAAGAGGAAATATTCTTCTTCTGAGTCGTCCACTGAGTCTACTTCTACGGAATCAGACTCAGACACCGTATATGAAGGGGTGTATGCGGACATTGGCACTAAAGTGGCTAAGAAGGTGGAGAAGCCAAAGGCTAAGCGGGTTAAAACCACTACGCTTATGCGCGAGACCGTGAATGGTCATTTTCGCACGTTCAAACCGGCGGAGGTTATCTCCAAGTTAGGAGATGAGTTAACAGGCATAAAGGGTGTTCCCAACTCCATCATTAAAGAAATGGATCGGGATGTCAATATGACGGATGACCGTAAGAAGTTTGAGGATGTGTTGCACACAGTGCATAAGGCAGTGTTGGCTACCCTAACAGTTATTGTTCCTGTGGCTAATAGGATGCAGAGGGAAAATAAGTTCTCGTCTTTGGCTAAGACAATGGACAAAGGCATTGCTGTACTAGCGGCGGCAGGTAATTACCTGTCGTTTCGAAGATATGAAAATGTCTTCAAGTCAGTTTGCACAGATGCTGGCAAAGAAGTGGCTCGCTCTAAGAAGGTTACCGATAATGAGGGGAAGGAGTTTACGCTCTATCTTGCTCCAGAGCCGATTAAAGGGAAACCTTTAGATAATACCAAGATGTTTGGCGGTCAACTACAATACCTCCATAAAGAGGTAGAGACTGCAGCCAAGAGTGGCAAAAACATGGATGGCAAGAAGAAACAGGAAGTTCCTCGTTTCAAAAAGTCACGAGGGGATTTTCGTCCACGACGGTTCATCAGAGGAACCAAACCGAGTTCAAACTTCGGTCAAGGGTTTCGGGGCCGGGGCGCTCGCCCAGGCTGGACCGACAACACCGCACGGCCAATAGGTCGAGGGTTCAACTCGTCGAGACCTTTCCCCAGGGGCGGGTCCAAGTAGAGGTCCAAACACAAACTTTACAAGTCCCTGCAGCCTCTAAAAACACACAAACTGTAAGCAACTTTGTGGCTGGTAATATTAGTAATCATATTTCTGAGTGGCACAAAATTACTAGTGACCAAGAAATTATAGAAATAGTTAGGGGTGTTCAAATTCCCTTTACACAAATTCCTGTACAAAGTATAATACCTTTTCCATATAACATTCAACCAGTTGAACGAGACGCACTAACTAAACAGGTACATAAATTCTTTGAGAAAGGAATTATACAAAAAGTGACACACTGTTCAGGACAGTTTATTTCAAACATTTTCTCGAGACCGAAGCCTAATGGTGATGTTCGAATGATCCTGGATTTAACAATCCTTAATAAAAGGGTGGAATATCGACATTTTAAAATGTTCTCTCTAGATACGGCACGAGATCTGATTACACCAGATGCGTGGATGGCTAGTGTTGATTTACAGGATGCATATTATACGCTTCCCATAATGGAACAATACCGAAAATTTCTTCGATTTATTTGGGATAACCAACTCTATGAGTTTACCTGTATGCCGAATGGCTTAGCTTGTGCGCCACGTTTATTTACTAAATTGCTTAAACCTGTTTTCTCGGTAATGGCGAGGAAGGGTCATATAATGTTTCCATACATAGATGATTCTTTTATTATAGCATCAACACAAATTGGTTGTGTGAATGCAGTTTTGGATTTATGTGCATTACTCACTAAATTGGGGTTTTATGTACATCAACAAAAGTCAGTGTTTAAACCAACAAAACAACTCAAATGTTTAGGGTTTATTCTGGATACACAGTCCCTTACAGTGTCGATAACAGAACAAAAACTAATTAAGTTTATGACTACAGCGACTCAGCTTATTAAGTTATCAAAGCCAAAAATTAGACAGGTTGCTGTTCTTATTGGCATAATGACCTCATATGCACCTGCTGTGTTATATGGGAAGGCCCATATTAAGTCGCTAGAAATAGATAAGAATTTAGCGTTAACACGAACTAAAGGCAATTTTGAGCGAAAGATGTTTATTTCGCAAGAAGGGTTACAGGATATTGGATGGTGGATGCAATATATAGCAAGTTCACCAAATCCAATCCGCATGGCGGAACCTAATACAGTAATTACTACTGATGCTTCGTTAGAAGGTTGGGGAGCTCATCGAGATGGGGTCACAACAGGAGGTAGATGGCTTGATGATGAAAAATCAGACTATATTAATGCACTAGAATTGCGTGCTATTTATCTGGGCTTACGTAGTTTAGTAAAGATAAATAAATCACAGGTTAGAATACTAACTGATAATACTACTGCCATGGCATATATTCGTAACATGGGTGGAACCAAATCAAAGTCTTGCAATCAGTTATCTAAACTGATTTGGAACTGGGCACAGGCTCAACAAGTCTGGCTGACTGTAGCGCATATTCCAGGGTCACAAAATACACTTGCAGATTATAAAAGTAGAAATTTCCATGACCATTTAGAGTGGTCTCTCTCTACACATTTGTTTAACTTCGTTTGTGAAAAATGGGGTACACCTGAAGTTGACTTATTTGCATCACGAAATAATAACAAGTTACCCTGTTATGTTTCTTGGCATCCTGAACCGGATGCTTGGAAAGTAGATGCGTTTGCTATTACCTGGGAAAATAATTATTTTTATATTTTCCCACCATTTAGTATTATCAGCCGAGTAGTGAGAAAAATCGGCTTGGAAGGGACACATGCGATACTGGTGGTGCCCGATTGGGACACGCAACCTTGGCTGCCAGCAGTTTCACAACTGGCAAAAGATCGTATACGATTCCCAAGAAAACTCGGGAATCTGACGCACCACGGACCGCTAGTGGTTCACGGCGACGTGTCAACGACGCCCCTATTGGCATTCCTTTTCTAAGGAAGCAGCTACAGCAATTTGGATTGGACAGAATTACTGAGGATAGGATAGTATCGGATGCCTGGAGGCCAGGAACTGTCAAAATGTATACAACCTATTTAAAGAAATGGGGTGTACATTGTTTGTTAATGAAAGTTAAGCCAACAAATCCAAAGATTTCACAAGTAGCTCGGTTTCTTCGTTCTCTAGAGGATGAAGGACTTTCCTTTGGATCGATTAATGCGGCGAGGTGTGCGTTATCAATTATATTACCTAGAATTGATGGCGAAACAGTTGGAAAACATTATGTTATTTGTTATTTACTTCGTTCAATTTATCAAAGGAATCCTCCAAAACCAAAGTATAGTCGGTTTTGGGATGTTTCTATAGTATTTAAGTTGTTTCAGGCTTGGCCTCACAACTCGTGGTTAGATATAAAACAGTTAGGTTTTAAGGTCGCGGTCCTGTTATTGTTAGTAACTGGACACAGAGGACAGACGATTGTTGCTTTATCCTTAACTGGATTAGAAATAGACAAGCAACAAGCTACGTTTGATTTAGAGAAATTGCTCAAATCGAACACGTTAGGTGACCCTTTATCAACGGTTCACTTAGACTGTTTTCCGAATGATCGGAAATTATGTGTTGTGTCGGCCATACGGGCTTATATATACAAGACAAAGGATTTACGTGCATCACAACAACTATTAGTGAGCTTTATAAAGCCACATAAGGCGATTTCACGAGACACACTTGCCAGATGGACAATTACGGTGTTGAAATTGGCTGGAGTGGATACGAGTAAATACTCTTCCCACTCAACTAGAGGAGCCATGGTCTCCAAGGCACGGGTGCTTGGTATTTCTGTGAAAAGAATACTAGCGCATGCAGGCTGGAAGACGGCTAAGTCGTTTGCAAAACATTATAATAAGCGACTAGAAAAGCCTACCGGCGTTGCAAAGCGTCTTCTCGCCAACTAACAAGAATAGGTGAGAACAAAAATTTAGAATGTTATAATAATAAGAAAGAATGATATTAAGGATAAAAATGAATTATGTAAAGGTCTCCCTAGCCTGAGGCTAGCCTGAGGCTGTTTACCGAGGTAAAATAGTATAGTTATACAAGTCTTACCTTGGTACAGATGATGGATAACTGTTGTTTTACCGAGGTATAAGCCTCGGATAGATGTGGGCTAGGGCCCTCCCGCCACACCCTGCCACATCTATTCCGTTGGTGTACCTTTTCGGTAAAGTAATAGTATCCATTGTTTGAAAGTCATTTTTATCCTCAATAAGTAGGTTAAGATTGCTGGTACCGGACGTGCTTACCTCTCTCCCTAGCCCACATCTATCCGAGGCTTATACCTCGGTAAAACAACAGTTATCCATCATCTGTACCAAGGTAAGACTCGTATAACTATACTATATATATATATTATTACTACTATTATAATATATATAAATATATATATATGAACTGAACTGTTCTGTCTTTAGTCAGAGTTCATGCCAATGATTGCCATTGACTACAAAGCCTCTAGGAAAATATATGTTTACATGTCAATGTTGACACTGCCCTGTGCAGAAGGTCTGCAGTGGAGTTTTGTACTCAGTAATGATTGCAAAGCAGAATAATTGTAGATGTTAGCAGAAAATGTAATAAAAGACTCCTCGGGTAGCGGTGACTTGGTACTGTCACACACTACCTGCATCTGTTAAGGTTGCATAATCTGATGGCTTCGGTTTCAGATATATTTGTTAAATGAATATTTTAATTTGAACATTATTATCTACTTTACTTTAATTTGGAGTAGCCTTCATTAACAATCCCTAACGTTAGAAATAGCTTGGATTGGAAACATGAAAGACGAATTTGATATGCATACCAAAATGATGGAAAACGTCGACTTAATTGTGTGACTTGCAGCACTGGCCAGGTGGCAGGTATATTAACTTGGTTTACCATTCCTCATGTGTAACAATATTTGTTTATATAACTGCTCCGGTATTTAACTTATGGCCCTGTCACACTACGACGTGACTACGTCAGCGTAGGCACAACGTGAAAATAATTATATTACGTCGAAGTTATCGGCGTAATATGCAAATTGTGGACGTGAATGCCGCGTAGTTGACGTGAGCGCAACGTGAAAGTAACGTCGGCGTAACGTCACAGGACGTTCAGAACACGTTCCAATCACGTTCGAATCACGTTACGCACGTTACCAACACGCTACGGGATCGTCAATGACGTGAACTACGTGACGACACGTTCGCAACACGTTATAACGACGTTATCGACCCGTCAGCGTGTCGCTCTGGCTACGCTCCGTTACGTCCGACCCCCGTTAACTTAACGCTGCCCACACGTTACGTCGTAGTGTGATAGGGGTATAAATGTGGGTCAATGAGTGGAACGTAGTGGAACGTAGTGAGGAACGTTTGCCTAACGTCCGTTTAACGTCATTGACGTTCGCTGAACGTGAACAGAACGTACGGAGAACGTAAACCCTTATGTTCGAGCTACGTCGAAACTTTTGAACATGTCCAAAACTTTGATGTAACTCGACGTAACACGACGTAATGTGACGTAGATCGACGTCAGTCTAACGTCATTATGACGTCATCATAACGTAATCCAACGTACATCAACATAATGACGAAATATCACCACGTTAGGCTCACGTTGGCTCATTACGTTGTAGTGTGACAGGGGTATAAGATGTGTAACCTCAAATTACGTGAGTGTTTTGATTTTGTTGACATTATATCTTATCGGATTATGAAACTATAACTAAGTATCGCGTTGTTATTTCTATAAGAATGTCTGCATTAATTTTTTTTTAATTTTTTTATTGAGGCTGTATTTATATGGGACTTTGAAGGTTGATGGGGATATTGTAACAGAAAATAGTTTTGGCAGACCTTACCTCGTTTTTAGCTGACTTGACATGATCTCCACACCGCGAATGTGAGAGTGTTTCTAATAATTTACCATTCAAGAAAGGCGTCACAAATTTACTGCTCTCAATTCACTATTGTCTTTCTTGTAAAGTCAACATAATGTGCATATTATTCTACAAATTTAATTTGCTATGAATCATGCAATATGTGATAGATTGATATTCAATGTACACCAAAAAGTTTGACCGTGAGGCCTTGAGTTAATATCAAAAGTAGAATCACACATCAGTTTCCTGTGCATAAACCCGAAGGGGTGGGTCGTCACTAGGGTCCTGGTGGAGAACTCATTCACACAGAACAAACTTAGCTAAATTAGCAAATCTTGAATAGTACAATAGCTCCTTTGTTTTCATGAATATATCTCACGTGCATCACTAACAACAATTATATCAGTCTGTTATCTAAGGCAGTGCCACCTAGTGAACAGGTTGTGTGTAAAGGAAATGTTCTATATGTAAATGCCTTTATCTTTTTAAAGATCTGTTCCCTGACTTTACACGAGATTTATTAATGAATATTCACTACATCCTAACCAAGTATTAGAATTCTTTAAATGAAGAGTTCAGGTACAAAACCCCCTAAACGTCAATTCAAAAATTATATTGCAATAAAAGATTTTTACCTGAGGGTAATTTTAGTTCTCACTAAATTAACTTTTCTTGTGATTATGGAGCAATGAACAAAAGAAATAGGAATGTAAAAAAAAGAAGAATTTTTGGAAGGTTTATTTCAAATTTTGGATTGGCTTTTACGGGATTTTGCATCTGAACTCCTCAAAATATTAAATGTGGGATTACACTTGGAATTACTAAGAATAATTCTAGCAGGTGAGAAGGGTAATTAGGTCAAATGGCACTAATGGTCACAACTTGACTACAGTGTCCCTCACCTTGATGAACCCTAAGCAACGCGCAGTGATCACGTTGTTTTAACCTATACCAAACCAGGAGGAAGGATATTTAATCAGAAAAAACCTGATTACGGTTGCATAGTCCCACAGGTTTGACTTTCTGTCATTTTTCTGAGATAAATATATTGAATTGATTGTTGCAATCTACCTCACTTTAGCTTGAAGTAACGTTTATTTTAGATGGCTAAGTTTGAAGATATTTGAAATGTGAACATGTCAAATTAGTTTTGGCAAGCATTCCAAAACTCTGACAGCATAGGTTTTCAGTAATAACAGATTATACTGCGTCAGTATCCCCTTCTATGTAGCAACACATGCTTAATAAGGGCATCAATATATCAGTTAGCTAGGTACAATACAATCCGGATAATTATTTTGGTTTTGACAAATTAATTAGTTTTATTTGTTTTAGGCTCCGTAGTTATCTCATTTGTGAGAGGGATGATGACTACTCCTGTTTGCATTCAGTCCTATGTCTCGCAACTATTACCCTTTACTTACGTTAATAGGATCTGCATTTAATGCGATGATGATCATTTAGTATCCTCTTGCCAGAGATATTAGAAAGATTTCTGACTACAGTAAAACCTCTCTAACTCGACCGATAATGGGCCGACGTTAAATGGTCCATTTAGGGAGATGGTCGGTTAGAGAGTTTGTTGTATCATTACAATGGTATTGTATGGGCGATCGTTTGGAACCCAAATAAAGCGATCTATATAGGGGAGTAGTCGATCTGTGGAGGTGGTCGGTTAGAGAGGTTTTACTGTATTTTCAAATTAGTACCCACACTAGCAATATGGCGATCTAGCGAATGGTAGACAGGAAGTGTGAACACTTATTTGTCTCTCTTTTTTTTTTTTTTTTGGTACATTAGTTGTCCCAAGCAGGGGAAATCCCAGTCACAGACGACTGGTCTTCCCCACTCCACTGCTGGTCGATAGAAAGCCCGAGTCTACACTTTTACCGACCCAAGGGATTTTTAACCTCCCACACCACATAGACATGGTATGAGAGCAACCGGCCTTTGATGACGCTGTAAGTTATACACAGCGGTGGAAATCCAAATTGGCAGAGCTGGGGGCACGGGGAATCGAACCGCCGACCCTCAGATTAGGAGTCTGACCTAGAAAAAAGTCAGACACTCTAACCACTCCGCCACAGAGAACGCTTAAAAGTTAAAAGTTAATGCAGTTATGATTTGTGTTCAGCTTATAGCTCTCTGTTTGAATATAATTCCAGCATACTTGTACATATTTAACTTGGCATTACTCTGCTTTGGTATCTGGCAAATTGATTCCCCACAAATTCCGCTAGATGGCAGCAGCTAGGGCACCAATATTACCTCGCTCCACAGTGGCGCTACTTTTATGTAAACCAGCCTAATTTAATTAAAGCAGCAGCCATTAAAGCTGCATAGTCCGATGAAATATGAATTTTCAAAACCAAAACAATTATCTAGATTTGATTTGTACATATCTAACTTAGATACTGATGCACTTATTGAACATTTGTTTCTGCGTAGAAGTGAATTCTGAGTCAATTTAATAGAACATCTTACTGTAGAGGTCTATGGTGTCAGAGTTTTGGCAAGCTGGCCAAAACTAATTTTCCTTGTTTGCACTTCACATATCTCAAAAGTTTACCATTTAAAATAAAAGTAACTTTGAACTAATGTAAAGTAGATACTAGTGATCGATCTAATATATTTATCTCAGAAATAAATACAGAAATTCAAAATCATCGAACGATGCAACTTTAAACCAAGGCACTTATCCAACTTTGATATCACTGCATGCATCAAACCTTGTTGCAGAGAAGGACTGCAAAGCATTAACACTAGCTGTTACTGCTGTAAGTAATATAAACTTATAATCCCCAGTATTTCAATGTGTTCCCTGACATTACATTTTTTAAATGTTCTCTTCAAATATCTCCAAATTTAACTATTTAGAAAGGGGTTCCTCCATACTAAAGTAAAGTAGATTATAACTATCCACGAAATATATCTATTTAAGCGATTTCCAGTAACTTAACACCATCGAATTATGTGAATTTAATTAACTACTACAAATTTGTGTTGCCATAAAAAGGCTTTTAATTCACCAGAGAAAAGCCAGGAAAACATCTAGATAATAGACTCTGTCGCATGGGCAGATTTCAGTTCAAAGGGTCTATTATTTGTTTTAAATGATGACAGTTAAATTCATTTAGGGTTTGGTATTTGTGGCTGTCCATGAAGCAATCAACTTACTTCTAATGTGTCTACACAACGTTAATATGAGTGATATTCACCTCCGCTTGAAGTCACATAACTGGAGTTCAAGTGGAGGCATTGGCTTCTTCCGCTGATCTTCAATTCACATCAATAGACATTCAGAACTGCTCAGACAGCTAACGCAACGACTAAGGGTCGTACCAGGGACTTTACTGAGCACACGAGCCACAACTGGTTCCGATGTGTTTTGCCAGAACTTGATAGTGTACAAGACCTTAATTTCATAATGTTATGACATAATCTTTTTGAAAACATGTTGATGTGCTGTTCATTGTTTCGAGATAAATGACATGTTCGGTAAGACTGCATGCCCAGAAACAGCAGACTGCAGCGCTTAGTCCGATATAGCACAATTTGGCGAGCAATGAAGATGTCGTCTTGAAGAATGACTTCGCGACAAATTCTAGGGCCGGAAGTTCGCTTCTGTAGTGGTGCTTTCCATGGGGTTGCGAGACGTGTTCTACCTGCAGTTTACTGCTAATAGTGTGACACCCACAAGGAGAACCATTCAATATAATGGCTGTGCTATATCCCACGGTAAGGCACTACAACCCTCTGATTAGGTTTGCTATCATTGCTTATATCTTGCCACACTTAATTAATATTAAATACTCACGAGACACCTAATATAAAGTACATCATGACTATGCGCATTATGTATTTCGCATATATAATATATATAGTATATATATATATCATATATACCATATATATCATAATGTACTATATATAAGATATATTATAATTATTATATTATATATATGTTATATATAGTATATGGGTTCTTCTTCACTGCTGGTCCTAATTGGTTCGCCCTCATATTGTAACTTTTTTCTTCTAAGTGCACTACTTTGTGAATAGTGCGAATTGCTTTGTCACTCCCTCAGTCTGCACTAAATATCTCTATACTGAGATTAAATGACAAATGTCAATACTGTTAGACTGCTTGGAGTCAACATCATCCTGGCTTGACATGGATGAACCAATCTTAAGGACACGCACTGTTTTGATTGTTATACACAAGTATTAATGTTACCACGTTATACATACATATATATCATATCATGTCATCACAATCTGATTTGTATATTGTGTGGGGTTCGGGAGGGACAAGGAGCACGCCGTATTGATTGGCACCAGTGTGTGTATCTATGTGCACTGGGCGCAGATCACTCAGTACTAGTACTGTCGAATATAGCATGACGTACACGGAGTCGCAGAATGGTACTTGTAATGGCCGCCCTATGACGCGGGCCTGTGCGACCTGTCATACCCCTCAGTGTGTTATCCAGGCCTGTACAGTAATAGTCTGCCTTAGAATATGGAAGCTGCCATAAAAACACAGGAGATAATAGTATTATATTTAAGTGAAAATGCAAACGACAACACTGGTCAATAGAACTAGACAGATGTTATCATTAATTATATAATATATATCCATGTATTATATATATAATAATTAGTATATATGTAATATATATGTATATTATATAAAACAAATATGAGGTATTACTTGATGTTACCCTCTTTACTCAATATGGTACTCTGTATTTATAATTTCGATATATTACTGTTAGTATAAATGTGAAGCTATTTTGTTGAGAGAGCTATGAAAATGTTATCATTTAAACAAATGGCATACAAGATAGACAGATCTTCCAAATTAAGGGTATAGTGGTGAATTTTAGGAGTTCTGTATTTTCGTTTATTACTTCAGATAAAGCGGTATTAACTATTTTTTAACTATGTAAATAAAATAGTTAAATTCCCAGGGAGAGTAGTTAATTGGGATACAAGACGCATGCGTTTTGGTGGTAGCTGTGTCACATGTCACATGTCAGGACATGTGTCCTTTTACCGGGTTACAAAGAACCACACATCACCACATAAGACGTTTATTTTCTGTGTGTGGGGAAACAACCCGAGTGAAGCAAACCAATTATGTGTGGAATAAAATAACTGGTATAATTTACCGACTTGTGTTTATGTCCATCATTTTCCGACAGGTTTGTGTTCAGTGGGGGTGAGTTGACCCCACCCTACCCACCACCCGACCCCCTAAAACATTAAATAAAGGGAATCAGTGGGAATTTGGGAAAGTAATATGATTAGTTCACGTTGTACAATGTTTCTATGCCTTTCTAGGCACTTGGAACCCTTCCCTCTAGCTGGAGCCCCCCCCCTCCCACCCCCATTTTGAACCCCATCTCCACAGTTGGATTTCTATATAGTAGGTGTATATACCCCTACGACCTAAACTTAGGATTCACGCACACACCAAGCACTGCCCGAAACGCCAAACCAAATCCACGCACGGGCCTGGTCAGTCTTGTATTCATTATTAAAACTTACAATATATTGGAAAATTGGGAACTAAATCTAAGCGACTCAAATACCTCGTCTATCCCCATCCTCATTAGATGTTGCTAAGCGGAAAGCCCCAAGTTTGTGCATGTGTTTGTTGACCTCAACCTGAACAACGGGAAACAGTTTATTCACCCTTCAAGAGATGTCGCCACGTGTGTTTGGAATAGTTCCATGCACATACGCTAGATGGCGGCACGATCTCACCACGCTTTATTTTGATTTGTTGCTGTTTTTTTATCGCCATCCTGAGCTTAGGTGGTTTGTTTTCATATTTATTGTCCTGCCATATAGACCCCTTTCAATGTTTATAAACATTGTGTATGTGTGCTAGCTTGGCTGCAGAACGATTGATTGATTGGTGGTTGCTTTACGCCGTGTCGGCAGCATAGGCCATATTAACGGCGAGCATTTTTTTTTGTTTTCAAACCATCGCTTTTACATGTAAAAGCAGACAATCAATTATGTGCCAATAGACACCATTAAATTAGAAAGCTCACAATCATATATTTGTGGTTAAGGGAAACAAATTCCCATAGAAAAAGAAAAGTTTTATTAATATTTGATAGAATCTATTTAGTAAACTATATGAGGTGGTACAATCCAGCTGCCCTCAAAAAGGCTAAAATGTTTTCCTGTTTTACCTTAGTAAAAAGGTCATGCATACTGTCTGCAGTGTCGAACTGTTGGTGCAGGGCCAAAAAATCAATGGAACTTAGTCAAATGTGTTTGAGTGTCAGCAGGGACTGACACCCAATACATTTAGGGGGAGGTTCCCCCTTGAGCAGAAAAGCATGTGTAAGCCACGAGTGGCCAATACGGCAGCAGCTAAGGACCACTTGGTCCCGCCGACCTCCCGCACGAGTCTGTGGTGGCTTTCCCACAGATTTTTAAATTTCTTTAAGTTTATTTATGTTTTCCCGATCCCCAGAAATTTGGTTTTCTCGACAACTTTAATGGAATCCCCATCCAGGGTCAGCTCCGGTTCTGCATGCATTCTACGCAGCAGGCAAAAGTGCATGCAGACTGTTTTGGTCTTGGAAAATGTTAAGCCGTTCAGAACTGACCATTGATGGATCCCGCAGAACGAAGGCACACGGTTATTGAGTTTGTCGGTACGCGCAGTGCAAAACGTTTATTTTATTCAAAATTATAGAAATTCAACACCCTAAGCATATAAATTTAATATAATCTGTTCGTTGAATATGTTTTCTATATGTGTACCAGGCGGTTTGTTTCTAGGTGGTGTAGTTTTAGAGATATTTCACTTTTTCTGAATGAAGAGTGCCAACGGCCATTGACAATGCATTGAGTTTGCCGGTATGCACATTGCAAAACGTCTATTTTTTCAAAATTAATAGAAATGCAGAACCCTAACTATATCAATTTTATATAATCTATTCGTTGAATATGTTTTCTATATGTGTAACAGGCGGTTTGTTTCTAGGTGGTGTAGTTTTAGAGATATTTCACTTTATTTGTGTGAAGATTATTCAAGATTGCTCACGGACATTGACAATGCATTGAGTTTGCCAGTACGCGAAGTGCAAAACGTCTATTTTATTCAAAATTAATGGAAATACAGAAGCCTACCCTTATAAATTTAATATAATCTATTTGTTGAATAGGTTTTCTATATGTGTACCAGGCGGTTTTTGCCTAGGTGGTGTGGTTTTCGAGTTGAGTTTGCAGTGTGACACTGTGTTGTCCTGCAGCCAAAATGTGTGCGCACTGACCTAGGTACGTATGCTGATGTCATATGAAATAGGTCTATATACCCCTACTACCTAAAGTTAGGATTCAAATCCCTAAAACCAACCGGCAAGTGAGGAACAACGTTCTCCTTTGTAAAGCGGCAAGCACACAGAAGAGGCTTTCACCCAAAATAGTCAAAGCGCCATCAGTAAGTGACTGAAGGCATTGAAAAACAGACTTCAACTGAGAGTATCTATGTGTTGTTTGTATCTTGTTGTTGTCTCTATGAGGTTTTCCTGCATGTTGGTTGTAATACTATTCCTTTTGCTTGGTTTAGTTTATTATTATTTCTTGAATTTTTGTTTTGTTTTTGTGAATTTGGCTTTAATCGCTTTTGAATTATCAGTATCTTAGATTTTAGCCTTCGAATTAGTAACTATAGAGGGTATTTCCGTGACGTCATCAACCGGAAGTCCGGCCATTGTGGCGATATCAACCAGTAAACAACCTGCCAGTTACAGTAACATAGTCCATAGAGAGGTAGATCATTCCTTCAGTTTTATTCAAAATTAATAGAAATGCAAAAGCCTAACCTAATGAATTAATATAATCTTTTCGTTGAATATGTTTTCTGTATGTGTGCTAAGTGGTTTGTTTCTATGTGGTGTAGTTTTAGAGATATTTCACTTTTTCTGTATGAAGATTGCTCACAGCCATTGACAATGCATTGCGGCCATGGCACACAGGACAAGGAGGCACGGTTGGGTTAACATGTCTTTATTCCGGGCAGCCCCCGGGGGCATTACATGAATGGCTTTCTGGTTTGCAGGCGTCCGTGAGCTGCAAAGAATCAGTGGCATGTGGTAATCAGAGTGGGGGATGAGAATGGCATGAATGAGGTGCGACAGGTGAGCAAGGCGAGGCGACGAGATGTCAACCAGCGGGTAGCAGTGGTTGAGTAATGTAGAATATTATATAATAATAATTAATGGTTAATTAATTAATAAGTGTCAATTAGAGGAATGGTCATGATCATTGTTTAATTACGGCAATATAATTAATTGATGATTTATTGGTATTGTTTATATTTCTTCGGCCAAGCCAATATAGTATCAGCGTTTGTGGTAGGTTTGATTGTAATGGACGTTACTGTGTCATGGCTTGTACAAGCGCGGCGTTGACCTTCTTGGAGGGCCTGGGTGCTGATGTAGCATTTGTAGGCATCGGAGGTCCATCCCCCTAATCGCTGCACCTCAAGCTCAGAGCTGCCCGAGGCAAATGCGATCGTCGCCGCCGCCCTCCTTATGGCGTGGAGTGTGTATGGGGGGTGGTCGGACCGCGCCACCTGGGCCTCCCTCCACCTCCGCGCGATGTAGGTGATGGTCATGGGCTGCTTGTCCCCCGGGAACAGCAGGAGGGGCTGGGCAAGGGCGGGGGTGGGGGCAATGCGGAGCATCGCTTGGTATCCTCGGACCGGGCAGAAGCGGGGTCCGGAGCCGAGGCCAGCACCAGAAGGTGTGACTGGTCATTGGCCTGCATGTTTTTGGCCCACTTCTGGTCGATGCACAGGGCCCCGTCCCGCTCCCAGACGTCCGCCCTGGTGGTGTGGCACGTTCTGTTGAAGGTGGCGGCCGACCTCAGAGCGACCTCGGACTGCCGGGCCCCCGCAAAGAACATGACCAGCAGTGCGAAGGCCACCACCATCCCGGGCGGGTCGGTTCTGAGGTCGATGACCGCCTGCTGTATGACGCTCATGGGTGCATGCAGGGGGGCCTTGGGCCTGTGGATCTTGGACCTGCGTAGTGTGTCCATCGCCAGCCGCACCGTTATGTGGTTGACGGGTTGGGTGGAGGCCTCCCTGAGCCGGAAGAAGAGCCTGAGGTGCGACACTGAGTTCACCACAGATGATGGGCACAGTCGGGCCGCACGCTCTTCTATCCAGCACCTGATCTGGAGCGGCGTGGGGGACAGCGGCTGCACCACGTAGTGGTTGCAGTGGGCGTGTAGTTGGTGATGGTGGCGGTGTAGTTCGCCCACGACCCCTGGCCTCCATCTGCCTGGCCGTCGCGGCCCGGGCGAGCCCCGCATACTCCGTGCCTGTGAGCAGAAAGAGGTTGGAGGGGAGCAGAATGAAGAAGAGCTGGTTTAACAGGGGTTAAGCAGTTTTCAATGCAAATGTTTATGGCAGTAGCCTGGTGCTTATGGCTTATGTGGGCCCTACTCAGGGCGTCAGCTATGACATTCAGGTGGCCGTATTGTGGTGGTAGGTTATGCGGACGTACCGGACTGCCTGGAACATCCAGGTGGCCCTCGCAATTGCGAGCAGTCGGGGGTCCTGTCCCCTGCCAGTCGAGAGCATGTGGACGGCAGCGGGGTTGTCGCACCATATAGCTATGTGGCCACCGGTATCGTGGGGGCAGACCAGCATGTGGAGCGCGACCAGCATGTTGAGGGCCTCTATTTGCGTGATGCTGTCATCGGCCTTGTAGTAGCCATCCCCGAGGGGTATGGAGTAGGCGTGGGTGTCATCGGCCCCGCCTATGCCCCCAAGGCAGGCATCCACAGCTATGTCCCTTCCTGCATGGTTGGGGGGATGATTGCGGTGCCGTCCCAACATTCAGCAAATGCGGGGAACCAGGCGAGGTCTGCCCGCATTTTGTCGTCAACGCGGGCGCTGGTCCCGGCAATGGCCCTGAGGGCCCCCAGCAGTCATCCGACGAAGAGCCTGGCGGGGCATACACACTTAGAGAGGTGGAGGAGCTTTCCGACCAGGGACTGGAGCTGCTTCCTGGTTATGCGGGCCCTGGCGGCAGTGGCATGTACCAGCCGAATGGTGCTCGCGACCTTGTCGGCCGGCATGGCCAGGGTCATGGTGGGGGCGTCTATGAGGATTCCGAGCCACCGGACGGCCGCCGCGGGGGGCTGGGTCTTCTCAGCCGCCTCGGGGAGGACGAGCTCGTCAAACAAGCCTGGGGCGGTGCGGAAGTGGGCATCGGCGGTCGGGCGATCGGGTGCGACGACTATGAGGTCGTCCAGATACATCGTGGCGGCTATCCCGCATATGCGTAGTATGTAAACTACTGCCTCCGCCACCCTTTGTATGTGGCAGCTGGACCCGCGTGCGCCGAACGGAACTGAGGTGTCGAGGTAGTAGCCGCCTCGCCAGCGGGCCCCAAGGAGGGGCCAGTCGAGAGGGCAGGACCTAAAGTTCTTGTAGGCCCTGCTAATGTCCATGGTGAACATGAAGCTGTTAGGGCCGCTGGCGCGGAGCTCGCATCTGAACCCGTTGACCGTGGGGAGGCAGTGGTCGCAGGTGTGGCACAGCGTGGTGTTCTTAATGATGTACACATTGACGGATGTTTTGCGGGGGTAGGAGAGGTTGGTGATAATCCTCCTCTTGCTGGGGTCGGCCTTCTCCCTCGTCATCATGGGTGAGGCATGGAACCATGGTTGGAAGGGTGGTTCGCGGTAGGGGCCGTGGAGCACCCCAAACTCCATTTCTTGCGGATATATTCTCCCACACCCTCCGGGTATTTAGTGGCGCTGGGGTGGTTCCCGACCTGTCCTGTCCCGGAGGTGGGGCCGAGACAGCCAAGGGGAAAGCCGACCCGGAGGAAGTCGACCAGCTGAGCAGAGAAGGCTACTCACAAAATAAACTAATCTATGACCTCTCAATAATTGTTACCTCGTTCCAACCAACGTCAGACTACATTAGATTATCAGTAGGTCAGTGGATCACGTGACCCTGGCAAGATGAGAATCTGGGTCACAACTTGTTTTCAACAGGAAGACGAGCTTTTGGTTTACTTGCCAAAATTATTTAGCTTGCTTTCATTTCTAAAATCTCCAAAATTAGACATTTGCAATAAAAGTCACTATTAAATCATGCAAGCTAAGTCATAACAGACAACATAATATATTTATCTAAAGCATATGTCAGAATACATGATTTCCGCGATGCACGTGCACAGCGTAATCCAGACTGGTCTTGTGTGTCACAGAGTCTTTGGAGAGGCAATTGAGGCTCTGTTAACACTGGCTTCATATTGAGTAACTGACACAGTATTTTCGGAACAAATTTGGATTCATAGAGAAAACATACTTACCATTCTGTATTCATTTTTGATAATTATAGCTGTATCCTATTGATTGATTGATTGAAAAGCTTGATTGTCAGTGTAAAACAACAGAGTAACACACTGTCGACCCACAACACGAGTGTCATTGCATATCACCAGGTGTCATACTCGTCACAGAAATCATGTATTGATGACTCCAATGGATTATGCAACTAATGAGATTAGTTGGTTGGTTGTTGGCGTTTCACGTCCTGGAAACATCTAACCTCATTCATAATGAGAACTTCACCGACTGTAGCTCCCAGTTGGGTGAGGGAAGCACGCCGATATTTCATAGGCAAAAGAATAAGTACAAAAGCAGTAAATAGCTGTGTGAAATTTATTAGAGTCCCTCAATCTTCTCAATCTCATTAGTGCTGGCAACGAGTGACAACCAGAACTGGTGGAAGTAGGGTTCGATCTTGCTTTCGTCCGAGTCAAACCAGCCGTCTGTCTCGATTGCCCAAGAGTACTTAATGCCCTGCTTGCTGTAGCTGTAGTCTGACGTGCTCCCAGTCACGGGATCTGTCGAGAGCCAAAGGGCGGTAAGTTGTAAAGGAACGCTGAGTCACAAAGGGCATGTTTGATTAAACAACTCAGGTCATCCGAACCACTTTTTGGCGCATGCGCATGGCATACGACCTCGAGTTGCAAAAACGAACAAGCTTGGGGGTGGAAAAAATGGTGGCTTAATCCAAAACCTTTTTTTTTTTTAATAACCAATATAAGTACAGCAAAATAAGATTTAAAATATTTTATGATTTCATAGTTTAGCTATATTTCCATTTTATTAATCTGGGTTATTACAACAACAACATATTTGTTAAACACTTACGACTTCTACTGGTAGCTGTTATCCTACAGTTACCAGCACAAATTTAACATCATTGCTCCTGAAAACCCCAGCCAAGACGTGGGCCACTGGGGGTCAGGCCATTTTGCACACGCCCCGTGTATTGTTAGCTTCACCTCGGGGTGTTCTATTTGAAATCCTGACGACTCGGATGACCTGAGTGGTCTGGAGCGTCATAATCAAACACAGCCATAATGATGATGAGGTTAAAGTTGCATAGTCCGATGGTTTTGAGTTTTTGGCATTTTTCTGAGATGAATGTATTAGATTGATCATTATTATGTACTTTACTTTGGTTTGAAGTAACTTTTATTTTATATGGCTAAGTTTTGAGATATTTGAACTGTAAACATGTCAAGTTAGTTTTGGCATGCAATCGAAAATTCTGACATCATAGACTTCTACACTAACAGGGTCTATTAAATTGACTCAGTATTCCCTTTTATGCTGAAACAAATGTTCATTTAGATGTGTAGAATCAAATCTAGATAATTGTTTTGGTTTTGAAAAATGTATACTTCATCAGACTATGCAGTTATGTGTTTGGGGTGAGGACCCTGGATACTCGTAAGTAACAACAGTACAGCATTGGCCATAGGCAGCCCTTAGCGAGATACCCACGGAAGGGAATCGTGTGTGGGAGGGGATGAGCCCCTTCCCTGCAGAGATCAAACAGAAGTATTGCTCCTTCGGATATCAAACAGAACTGTTTCTCCTGTGCATATCAAACAGAACTGTTTCTCCTGCGGATATTGAAAAGAACTAATACTCCTCCAGAATCAGACAGAACAATATTGCTTTCTGCATGCAGACCTGCCTACCACAAATTTCCTATTTGGATACTGCAGTGAATAAAGAATTGTACTTTCCAAATTATTTTAAAGCTTAAAAGTGTGTGCAAAATACGCAAAGACCGTATGGATGGGACGTCTGTACCATGTTGGGTACTCAAGATCACATCACCTATTTTTAACATCTAATTTTTAAATGAATATCTGCTAGAGAAAAATATTGAAATTCCATTATTAGCAGTATTCCAGTATTAAGATTGCCCTAGAACTACTAAGAATAACGCTCATAGATAAGAAAGGTCATTAAGGCAAATGATGCTCAAGGTGACAAGGAACTCACAGATGACTTCGCAGATGGTGCCAGTCTCCCACTTAGCGCCACTCTCCGCAACAATGGCTGCCACACCAGCTTTCGCGGCTTGGAGCTGGAAACCAACAAATGGGTTGCTTAAAGTTGCATAGTCCAATATGGTTTGAGAATCATATTAGGTTGATCATTACACTCTACCTTACCTTAGTTTGAAGTGACTTTTATTTTAAATGGCTATTTTAAGATATTTGAAGTTCAAACATGCTAAATTAATTTTGGCAAGCTTGCCAAAATTCTAACACCATGGACTTCAGCGGTAAAAGGTTCCATTAAATTGACTCAGTATTCCCTTATTTGTGGTGACAAATGTTTAACAAGTGCACCAGTATCTAAGTTAGATATGTAGAATCAAATCGAGGTAATTGTTTTGGTTTTGAAAATGTTGGCGCTTTTATTGGACTACGCAACTTTCAGAAATGTGCTAGGTTGTTTATTGGGATTTTATGTGCCAGCCAGATCTCAGGTCATAGCAGAACAGTGCCCTACCGATTGATGACTGTGCACTCAGACTGACTTCATAGTGCTTCCCGACTGGGAGAGCATACCGCCAGCATCATAATCCAAGTAATAAGTAGACGCACTCATGCTTCATTTCCACGGTGTTCTATTGCAGTGATGGAATACTTGTGCCCTTTGTAAAATGAACAATCTTCTTAAATTTGCTTTGTTGTTTGATTGTTTGAGATTTAGGTCCTTGTAACATCTGAAGTCATGTCAACAATCTTCTTAACAGGTATGTTGAGTACTGAGGTACACTCACCTCCCCAGGTGCTATGTGATAGGGAGGATAGGGTGATTGCATCGAGGGGCATAGATAATGTAATGGTTGGAATGCTAGCCCGGGAATCTGAGCTCGAGCACCACTCTAGGGGCAATGTTCCCATTTCTTTACAAAGTAACTCGTCCCTAAATTGCAGCAGTTACCTGTGATATATCTGTGTTATATCACACCACCGTCTCAGAAGAATGCAAACATATTCTGCTGTGTAGCGCTTGGGTGGGCGTCTGGCTGTATACTAGTTTAGTATGTGTTGTATACTTGAGTAAGCCTATATTATTAACAATGGAGCAGTGCTGCCTGGCTTAGTTCCGTGAATACTCACTAGTCAGAACTGGCGCCCCTGTCTTTCCACCCACATTGATCAGGACCTGTGGCACCACCTGCCACTCTGGCGGTGGCTGCTTCCCCGCATACATCACCACTTGCCAAATTGATGGTGAGCATTGTAGGTGGGTGCTATTGATGGTAGCAGCCAGCGTTTACTGGACTCAACCAATCACACCGCTGTTGCCTTCCTTTCACCAAACGCAAGGTCTAGTAAAAGTAAAGCTTATCTTATTTAATGACACTCTAGAGCACATCAATTTTCAAATCATTGGCTATTCTGACATTATTTCTTTGGAGGAAACCTGCTGCCACCACATAGGCTATTCATTCCGATAAGCAACAAGGTGTCTTTTATATGCACTTTCCCACAGACAGGACAGCACATACCACAGCCTTTGATGAACCAGTTGTGGACCACTGGTTGGAAGGGTAAATAGCCCAAACTGCAAATCGGTTCACTGAGCAGGATCAATAAGATGACCCATACCTTCGCAGGTGGACACTCTACCCCCTGAGCTACGTCCCACTCCGAAAGTGTAGTAATAAGACGATAACTTACCAGGTCCTGATGGTCTGGTGTCTGGACACAGGGCGTCCATGAGGTGAAGTCATGTGTGTACCTGCAAGCAGTCAGTGGATGAGCAATGGCACAGTGGTTAGGGTGCCCGCTCCCAGTGTGGGACGTCATGGGTTTTCTACTCCTACTTTCTCAAGCAATCCGTACTAGTAGTATCACTGGTTGGATAGGTGTTAGGATAATGTGACTGACCGACATATTGGGTGCAGCTGGTAGTACTATGAAGACAATAATCACCAGAATTATACGACACAAGCCTAGGTATCGACACCTACTTTTCTTTAAATTGAATTTATATTTTTCTTTTCAAAGGTTAATTTGACGGATATATTGGAAGTGAAAATCCCCAATTAATTTTGATGCGTGTGTCAAAAGGATGGAGATCATAGATTTTGCCTATTCACATTCGATTAAATTGACTTAATCTATTCCGCAATAAGTGTCTAATGAATAGTAAGAGATACAACTACAGACGAGATAATTACATTCATAACAATATACATATAAATACTTATACATCACAACATTTGAGAAAGTATTCTGTATTTAGAAATGACTGCCAGCAAGGCTTGAATTTCGACCCTGAAAAAAACATGGTTGGTTGGTTGTTGGAGTGTTATGTCCTGGCAACATCCGAGGTCATATCAAGTTGGGTACCGATTTGTGACAGTGCATACTCATGGTGACTTTATAGTGCTTCCCCACTGGGAGACCAGGCTGCCAGTACCATGAGATGATATCCCACTCAGTAACATTATCCTGATACTGAGCTAACCAGACCTTGCCCTAGCCTATTAATGCCGAGTGCCAGGCTAGGAAGTGACAAGTATAAATTGTGTAAGTCTGACTCGACCGGGAATGAAACTCCCGATCTCCCGCACCGGAGGCCTGCGCTCTACCGATTCCTATGTGAAAAAAACACACGAAAAAAACCAATAGCAACAAAAACACAGGGTCCTGTGATAAAAAGATGTACCCCCCCCCTTTCCAAACAAATGCTAGTTTTTTTTCACTGAATGTTGATGGTTTTTGTGTCGGCGAATGGCGACCTACCCGTAGGGGAACATCCACATCTTGGCACAGCAGTGGACGGCGTAGGTGGCCAGGGTGCCCTTCGTGGTCCTGGCGAGTCGGGCCAGCTCAGTCTGCAGGGCACAACCAAAAGAGGGGAAGTTACCAGCTACAGTATATCATATACAACAGAAACTTACCAGCTACAGAATATCATATACAAGGGGAAGTTATCAGCTACATTATATCATATATAATGGGAAGTTACCAGCTACAGTATAACATATACAATGGCAAGTTACCAGCTACAGTATATGATGTACAATAGGAAGTTACCAGCTACAGTATATCATATATAATGGGAACTTACCAGCTACAGCATATCATATACAACAGGAAGTTACCAGCTACAGTATATCATATACAATGGGAACCTACCAGCTACAGTATATCATATACACCGGGAAGTTACCAGCTACAGTATATCATATACAACAGAAACTTACCAGCTACAGTATATCATATACAAGGGGAAGTTATCAGCTACATTATATCATATACAATGGGAAGTTATCAGCTACAGTATAACATATACAGTGGCAAGTTACCAGCTACAGTATATGATGTACAATAGGAAGTTACCCGGTACAGTATATTATATACGAGGGGAAGTTACCAGCTATAGTATATCATATACAATGGGAACTTACCAGCTACAGTATATCATATACAACGGGAACTTAGCAGCTACAGTATATCAGTGAACAGCACCACAGATATCACAGAAAGTTGTAAGCATACTAAGTTCTGCCTAATTCACGAACGTGCAGGCATGAGAGTAAAGCCAACAAATGTGTGTACTCGCGAGCTGAGTGCCAGCGCATGAATGAAAAGTGCAGGCAGCACCTTTGCAGCGGTGCAACATGCTAGGACCGTGGGGAATATAGAAGAAGTCGAGAATAAATAAATAAATAATAATATAGTACCAAGGTAGGTAGAACCCCGCCTAATTATATATATATAACAAATTAACCAAACTCCTGATCTCCCGCACATGAGGCCCGCGCCCTACCCACTCGGCCACCACGCCCTGTAGGTGCAGACTGGTGATGTCTCCTCACCTGCATGTTCTGGATCTCGATTTCTGATGCCGGGCCGCTTCCCTTGAAGATGGATGAGCAGGGGCTTTTGCTGGTACCCTGCGCTGTGAGCAGTGGGAACAAAATTAAGATTGTTTTATTTAGCGACGCCTCCAGAGCACATTGATTTTTATCATCAGCTATTGGACATCAAACATATGGTTATTCTGACATATTTCTTTGGAGGAAACCCGCTGCCGCCACATAGGCTACTCTTTCTGATAAGCAGCAAGGGATCTTTTCCCACAGACAGGAGAGCACAATTGTACTGAGTTGTGATGAATCAGTTGTGGACCACTGGTTGGAATTGAAAATAGCCCAAACTGCAAATGGGTGCACTGAGCATGATCGATAGGATGCCCGACACCTTCACAGGTGGACTGTGTGCAGTGAAGCAGAACGCCACGTTACTTACCCAGCATTTGTACTCACCTCGGTTCTTAGTGCGCGAAACGTTTACTCGCTGGCAATAATAACTGTACTTTTAAAATTAGATTTTTTATTTAATTTGAAAAACCTTGTTAGCCTATATACAGTGACACGGCGTTATAAAGAGATCTGCTTTAATGCGAATTCGGATATATCGATGAGTCATTTGACCGAGAATTGTTTGATTCAAAAGTAATTAAATAAACTCTAACCCCATTCTTTTTCGTGAAGATATTTTATGGACCCGATGATCACATTATTTTAGTGTTTCACTGTATATGTATACATATGTGTGTATATGTATTTATCCATACCTATAGACCGATTTCAATGTTGATAAACATTGTGTATGCGCGCGCACGGCCGTTGAGCAGATTGCACGGCCATTGAGCAGTGCACACGGTCATTGAGCAGTGTGTACGGCCATTGAGCAGTGCGCACGGCCATTGAGCAGTGCGTACGACCATTGAACAGTGCGCATGGCCATTGAGTAGTGCGCACGGCCATTGAGCAGTGCGCAAGGCCATTGAGCAGTGCGCACGGCCATTGAGCAGTGCGCACGGTCATTGAGCAGCAAATAGTCATATCAAGTTAATATAAACTGTTCGTTGAATATCTTATCTGTGTATGTGCCAATCGGTTTGTTTCTAGGTCATACAGTTTTAGAGATATTTCACTTTTTCTGTATGAAGATTGGTTGCTCATGACGTACACGGCCATTGAATTTGCTGGTACGTGCAGTGCAAAACCTCAATTTTATTCAAAATTAATAGAAATTCGGAACAATAAGCATACAAATTGACTGTGATCTGTTCATTAAACATGCTATCTGTTTGTGTGCCAAGCGGTTTGTTTCTATTTGGTGCGGTTTTAGAGATATTTCACTTTTTCTGGATGAAGATGGCTCATGGCGATTGAGTTTGCAGTACAACCATGTGTTGTTTTGGAGCCTAGTTGCGCATGCACATACCTAATTACCTATCCCGAAGTCAAGTGAAATAGATCTATATGTACCTAAAGATTTTATTCTACATAATAATTATCTATGTTAGATACTGATACATCTAGTAAAGCTGCATAGTCCGATGAAGTATCAAACTTCCAAACTCAAAATAATTATCTCGATTTGATTCTCGATACCTTACTTAAATACAGATGTACGTTTTAAACATGTTTTGCCACACGGAAGAGAATGATGACTCAATGTAATAGAACCTGTTACTGCTGAAATCTATGGCGTCAAAGTTTTTGCAAGTTTACCCAAATTTATTTTGCATGTCTGCACTTCAAATATCTCAAAATTTAACCAGTTAAAATAAAAGTTACTTCAAACTAAAGTAAGGTAGATTATAACAATGTATGTAATATATGTATCTGGGAAATGACGGAAAGTCTCTCCAGTCTGAATGTGAAGTACTTACTTCCCCACTTGATGTCGAAGTTCCGGTTCAGATCCGTCCCTACACACTCTCCGACACCGTTCGAACTTCGCGATTTGCGCCACATTCTCTCCTGAAGATCAAATAAATGATGTACAATGCCCAAATTTCCACCTTAGCATGTCAGTGGCAGAACTAATGTCACCAGCATGCTCTATATAAAAGCCTTATAGCCGATGTCCTTCCCACCCGCCAGGTGCTAAAGTTAATGTTTCGGATACCAGCACAGGGGCCGTATGCACGAATCAGGGTTAGGCTTAGCCGGGGTTAAGACACTAGCCGTGGATAGCTACCTCAGGGTAGCGGGGGGTTTGAGAAATGTGGGAATCGGTATGCACCAATGTTTTAGCTGCTGCGGATAGCTAACCGTGAGTTTATTTATAGATTTGGGAATTCCCTCTGCATTTGTACCCATATATTAGGCTCAAATCTATTGAATGCGATCATATTTAACAGAATTACATACGCAATAAGTGAAATTTTATCAATTTAACCCTAAATTGGAAGCCTTATTAAGCCTACAGCCGCATTGGCGGCGATATTAATACTTATATTTTCGAATCGACGAACGTAAAGTAAACAAACCGCCGCCGCCGCCAGTATGGAAAGTGACGTCGATGCGGCGGCGGCGGAGATTTGTTTATGGGCCTGTCACACTACGACGCTTCTCCCGGCGACCCGTCAGCGTTGAAAATAAAATTGTACGCATCGAGAAACGTCAAACTTTTCGGCGGTTTGGGGACAAAGTTTGGCGTCAGCGCAGCGTGTTAGTAGCGCGCGGCCAACGTGTGTCGACGCTTTGGGGGAAAAAAAAAAAAAGTTTGGCGCGACGTCTTCATATAACCTTAAATGTTGCTAGGGCGTAAAACAGCAACGCCCCAGTTTGCCGCAACAGGTGGGAACGACCCTCCCGCGCGCGCGGCGTCTGCCTAGCGTTCCCATAACGTTATTCCGGCGCGTCCAACGGAGCTCGACGACCACCTAACGTCCTCCTAACGTCCTTACCCATATATTTGCGCACGCTGCCGGTCGTTGGTTTCTTTTTGACATGCTTAAAACCTTGGGCGACCGGCAATGCGCGCAGGCGTTCTGCGCCGACCGTCAATGTCAAAGCTAGTGTACCGACGTGTACCGACGCGCGCATAACGCGCCCCCAGCATGTCTCGATATTTCACCAATTATCCCCCAAAATCAACACACGTCGACGGGTCGCCGGTAAGAAGCGTCATAGTGTGACAGCCCCATTACTTTACGTTCGTCGATTCGAAAATATAAGTATTAATATCGCCGCCAATGCGGCGGTAGCCTTAATAATGCATCGAATTTAGGGTTAAATTGATAAAATTTCACTTATTCGGTATGTAATTCTGTTAAATATGATCGCATTCAATAGATTGAGAGCCACACACGCACACTAACCGCCCCGGATAGAGGTAAAACCTGATTTGAAAATGGTTTAGCTTAGCCTAGGCTAAATTTTGCGGTTAGCGCTAACACCGATTCGTGCATACCGATTTATCACATTTAGCCGTGTGGAGCTAGCCAAACCGCGGTTAAGGCCCTAACCCCGATTCGTGCATACGGCCCCAGCTCCCTGCAGATATGTTATGTAAAATGTATTTTGTTCACTAGTCTGAAGGATGTTGTGCGGGCCATTTAGCACCATATTAATATGAAACCTTTATCAATTTAATCTTGGTCAGGTAAATAGGTCCAACTGTGATGAATAATTCGCCTTATGTTGTATTACGCTGCTGCATGTGTCTTATACTTATAATTATCCTCTTCTGTTCATATATTTAGGCATAATAGCCTGTTGACAGATTCGGCCTGTTTACATATGACTTGTCACAATTATAGTCGTCATGCGACGAGGACTGACTATACCGATTTGATCAAGTCTGTTTTTCAATGCATTTAGTGATGGAGCTTTGACTATTTTGGGTCACATAAAATAGTCGACTCGTCCCATCTATGCCAGGTGTGAATAGTGTACAGCACATGCGCGGTGCGAACACTCACCGATGTGTGGGTGTGAACGTATCCATCCGGGTTGGCTACCAGCAGGAGGTACAGGTCGTAGTTACTGACGAAATGCTGAACTTCAGGATCTGCCGCATAGCCATCCACAATCTGCAACCACAAGCAGTCGTCAATTCCCGCACACTGCAGGTGTAGAGGTGGAGGTGTGGGGTGTGGGTGTAGGGGTGGAGGTGTAGGGTCGGAGGTGTGGGGTGGGGGTGTAGGGGTGGAGGTGTAGGGGTGGAGGTGTGCGGTGGGAGTGGAGGTGTTGGCATGTGGAGGGGTGACGGTGGAGGGGTGTATAGGGGTGGGGGTGTGGAGGGGTGGAGGTGGCGGTCTGGGCTGTAGGGGTAGGGATGTGGAGGGGTGCAGGGGTTCAGGGTATGACAATGATATAACAATGATTTATTGGCTCTGGGGACCCCTCACAGGGTACGAGATCAACTATATAGTACATGCATACAATTTAAAATAAACAGCAAAATAGAAATGTTAAATAACTTATTTACCTAGATATATATAACATGTGGTAACTAACCGAGAGGTGGTTATTATTCTGGTGGTTTCAACTCATATAACTACATATTTTCTAAACTTGTAAAACTTAAACTATTAATAACCACTGTCCTCAGATGCAAATACAGAGTAAGTTAACACTACCTGGCAAAACAAAGCCTCGGGTGTAACTGTCATTGTCTAGAGTGCGTCGTAGGGATTTCCGTCTGGACTGACGGAGGCGATATTCGATCTTAGTAGACTATTTAACTGCAGAAGAATGAATAACACACGCCCGTATGTGTGTTTAAGAGTTGAATGGTGGACACCCACTGGAGGGGCAGAGGTGTGGAAGTGTGGATATCTGGTGGTGTGGGGGATGTGGGGTGTGCGGGATGTGGGGTGTGAAGGTGTGGGAGTGAGGTCTTGAGATGTGGGGGCTGGGAGTGGAGATGTGGGGATTGTGGGGTGTGGGTGGGTGCAAGAGGTGTGGAAATGTGGAGGTGTAGGGGTGAGTGGTGTGGAGGCTTGAAGGTGCGAGGGTGTGGGGTGTGGAGGTGAGAGGTGTGGTGGTGTGGAGGTGTGGAGGTGTGGAAGTATGGATGGCTGGTGGTGGTGGGGAAGTGGGGTTGGAAAGTAATTAAGGGGAGTGGAAAGTAGTGAAGTGGGAGTGGAAAGTGATGAAGTGGGAGTGGAAAGTGATGAAGTGGGAGTGGAATGCACTGAAGTGGGAGTGGAAAGTAGTGAAGTGGCAGTCGAAAGTAGTGAAGTGGGACGTTGGGAAGTGGGAGTGGAATGCACTGAAGTGGGAGTGGGAAGTGGTGAAGTGGCAGTCGAAAGTAGGGCCGTAGTGGGAGTGGAAAGTAATGAAGTGGGAGTGGAATGCACTGAACTGGGAGTGGAATGTAGTGAAGTGGGAGCGGAAAGTAGTGTAGTGCGAAGTTAGGAAGTGGGACTGGAATGCACTGAAGTGGGAGTGGAAATAGTGAAGTGGGAGTGGAATGTAGTGATGTGAGATTGGGAAGTGGTGAAGTGGGAGTGGAAAGTGGTGAAGTGGGAGTGGAAAATGGGGAAGTGGGAGTGGAATGTAATGAAGTGGGAGGGGAAAGTAGGGAAGTGGGAGTGAGATGCACTGAAGTGGGAGTGGAAAGTAGTGAAGTGGGAGTGGAAAGTAGTGAAGTGGGAGTGGAAAGTAGTGAAGTGGGAGTGGAAAGTAGTGGAGTGGGAGTGGAAAGTAGTGGAGTGGGAGTGGAAAGTGATGAAGTGGTGGGCAAGCTTTGGGTACCCCTCCGTTTGTTAGAGTACAGACTGGCTACATGCCTGGTGCATGCCATCACAGGTTGCACCATGTCCTACCTTCTGCGCCATTTTCTGCCCGGTGGACGTGGACAGCCACTCACGAGCGTGAATCGTGAACTCGAACCACAGCGCTTGGTTTTGTGCACCCGCCTTGTTGAACTTAAATTCAGGGGAGAAATCAAGAGCAGCCATCATTTAAAAGCAGAATGGACCATTTTAAATCAAATCAATTTATGCACCAGTCACATAAGAATTATTCCGTTAAGTGTTATACATAATGGCGTGCTAAGTCTAGTTTGGTATCAAACTTGTAATATAAACTAGACAGGGACATAACAGCCAAGTCTAGTTTGATGTCAAGGTAGATAAGGATGCAAATAAAACTAGACAAGGCTGCATAACAGACAAGTCTAGTTTGATATCACTCCGCGATAGGTAAGTGTTGCAACCCTGATGGTGGAAAAGACACCATTACATACTTGTGTACAACTGTAATAGTGTGCGTTTTATTTATCAGTTACAAACACCAAATTTGATATTAAAAACAGATATATATCTTTGTAAATGAATATTTAACTTGAAAGAAGATGGGAACTACTTTCGTTGTTACTCTATTTATTTTCAAACTGGCCTACATATTAAGTAGTAACAGTGAAACGGCATGAGTCCAGTTAGCAGAGAACAGTTGATCGCCTTATCTTGAAGATTTATACTGCTTGAATAGGCTTGTTTTCAGCGTTAGACAGTTTGTCGATAGAAAGCCTGAGCCTATACTTTTACCAACCCAAGGGAGTTTTAACCTCTCACATCATATAGACATGGTATGAGAGCAACTGGCCTTTGATGATGCTGTAAGTTATACACAGCAGTGGAAATCCAAATTGGCAGAAGTGGGGGCATGGGGAATCGAACCACCAACCTTCAGATTGACCCGACCTAGAAAAAAGTCAGACACTCTCACCACTCCGCCACAGAGAAGACCACCACGTCTTTGAGAATAGCAGTTGTTGGGGTGGGTGCTCCTCCCATCCCTGTTCTTCACTCTACATTTCACCATATACTTCAAATGCAATTCGCATCAGTAACCATACATCTCCTGATGACCAAAATTGGTAATGTTGTTGCCATGCATTGGTTTCCAATGTAGATTGCAATGAAATTGTCCTACCAAATAGTTTCCATAAAATAAAATCCCACTCCATATAAGTGTATTCACCACCGCCCCGACCTTCCGCCATGTTAGTAAGGCTGTGACCCGGCGTGCTGGGTCATAGCTTCAGTCCATCCTGAGAAACCAGTGGAACTCAGAATACCCATGTTGCCGGGTGGTGGCGCAACTGTGCAGTTGACTTGCTCCAAGAACTACTGGGTTGAATATCACATAAGATGACGGAAGTTGGGTGTGGGTTAGACCGGAAGTCAGCAGACGTACCTTCATGACCATCATCTCTCGGCCTTCGTAAGACTTGCCTATCGAATACTTGCTGCACTCCATGCCTGCCGGACATTTCGCGACCCACACGTCGATCTGCGCCATCAGCTGAAATTGAGCAGAATAAATGTGTCTAATATCATTGGAATAGGCCGTTTCCACCACCAACTTTGTCACCTGACAGCATTGGTAAGAACTAATGTTGTGGGAATCAGTGCATTATGTGGAAGTAAAGCTTGTTGTATTTAACAATTCCTCTAGTGCCTATTGATTTTTATCAGGGGCTATTGGATGTCTAACATATGGTCATTCTGACATATTTCTTTGGGAGGAAACCCACTGCTGTCACATATGCTACTCTATCTGATGAGCAGCAAGGGGTCTTTTATATGCACTTTCCCACAGACAGAATAGCACATACCACAGCCTTGGATGAACCAGTTGTGGACAACTGGTTGGAATGGAAAAAATCCCAAACTGCAAATGGGTCCACCGATCAGGATCGATAGGATGACCGACACCTTCACTGGTGGACACTCTACCGCCTGAGCTACATGCCGCTCACCACACTGTGTAGAATACTCCATTCAGAAGGTGGAATAGAAGGTTTTCTCACATGTGCTCTAACGGCCGTGACAAGAACTCATGGATTGGGTAGCAACTGATTGCACAGCACCCGTCGTCAATGGTGAAATGTCTTTCCACCATCAACCCGCCCTCTGACGGCAATGGCAAGAACTAATGCATTGTATAAAGGCTTTGTTGGTTGGTTGGTTGTTGGAGTTTTACATCCTGGCAACATCTAAAGACATATCAGGATGGGTACCGACTTGTGACAGTATGCCCTCATGATTACTTTATCCTGCTGCCTGACTGGGAAATCAGGCTGTTAGCACCATGACCCAATATCCTACTCAGTCACATTATCCTAACACTGAACTAACCAGTCCTTGACCTATCCTATTAATGCCGAGCGCCAGGCTAGGAAGCAACAAGTATCAGTTGTTAAGTCATTGGTTTGACTCGACCGGCAACCAAACTCCTGATATTTCGCACACGAGGCCCGCCCTCTACCGATTCGGTCACCGCACCAGGTCCTGTATAATTGAAATTGGTAAATGCAGTAATAATACTGCCCAAACTGGCAGTTGTTGATAGAAGTTTCATGAATTACTTACATCTTCGTACGTGTTGTATTTGTCGACATCAAAGGCAAATTGCCCCTTGTCGTGTCTGGCATCAATAGAGTCGAGCTGCTTCTGAATGTAGCTGCAGAGAATACAAATCGTTGTAAGTTATTGAACATGGCGGCAGGATACCTGGGCGGGAGGAGGGCTTGGTGAGGAGATTGTGGGTAAAGCTGTTAGTGACGGATCATCGCGAGTCACTGCAGTGTGCTTTATTTACATTGACCAAATAAGGGCACAGCTTCCAAAGTCAAACAGCAGGTATCAGACATTGACAGGAGGAGGCCTGGATGATGGATGCCGCCTCGGTCACCATGGCTACTAACTGAAACTAGGTCATCATCTATTCATCTGTTTCTCAGAGTGTGATCGTGTCAACCGTACGCCATCTTCAAAAGTATTGGCTGGAGTTAGAATGAGCTACATTTGGTTGATGGTATTCTGAAACGAATCAACAAGTCTTCTTCGTAAATTGCAGACACACAGATCAATATGAGAGATTTGTTTGTTTCCATTTATAAAATATCTATCTGACTTGCGACTATGTGTAACTATATTAATACCAATCTTAAGCGACCCTGTGATCTTCGGATCCTTGCTATATGTGAACAATGTTTCAATGTGTGAATTTGCCTGAGGTGATTGAGTTGTTAATATAATAAATAATTACCAATTAAAAACCTAGACATATAAATCAATAATCAAGGTGTGTAAGCTGATCAGCACACATAACGTGGCCTAGACTTAACCAGTGCATGTTTTTGTTTAGTTTGGTAAAGGAAACTTTGTTTTATTTAATGATGCCTCTAGAGCACATTGATTTTTTCCATTGGCTATTGGACGTCAAACATATGATCATTCTGACTCTGACATATTTCTTTGGAGGAAATTTGCTGCCCCCACATAGGCTACTCTTTCCGATAAGCAGCAAGGGGCCTTTTATATGCACTTTCCCACAGACAGAACAGCACATACTGATGAACCAGTTGTGGACCACTGGTTGGAACAAAAAATATCCCAAACTGCAAATGTGTCCACTGAGCAGGATCGATTGGATGACCGAGACCTTCACAGGTGGACACTCTACCTCCTGAACTACGTCCCGCTGCCCCGTTTATACCCCTGTCACACTACGATGTAACGAGCCAACGTGAGCCTAACGTGGTCATTTTTCGTCATTACGTTGGGTTACGTCATGATGACGTCATAATGACGTTAGAATGATGTCGAGCTACGTCGCATTACGTCGTGTTACGTCGAGTTACGTCAAGGTTTTGGACATGTTCAAAACTTTCCACGTAGCTCGAACGTAAGGGTTTACGTTCGCTGTACGTTCTGTTCACGTTCAGTGAACGTCAATGACGTTAAACGGACGTTATTCCAACGCTGCTCACTACGTTCAACTACGTTCCACTACGTTCCACTACGTTCCACTACGTTCCACTACGTTCCACTACGTTGACCCACATTAAACCGACTGCAAATGCCTACGAGGCTTAATGGGAACGTCAGGAGAACGTCAGGAGAACGTCAGGAGAACGTGCATTCAACGTACGTTCAACGTATTATGACGTGGCTAACGTCACGTAACGTTCTTCTGGTGATGGAATAACATTCATAACGTTCCGTGAACGTAGTGACGTTGTCCTCTCTCGTTGAATGACGGTATCACTACGCTTTACCGACGTTACGTTCTCGTCCACTACGTTGCATCCACGTTCAACTTCTGCCCAAATTTGTATACTACGCCGAGAAGTTCAACGTTCTTCACGTTCTCCCTACGCTGACGTCATTACGTTCTAGTGTGACACGGCCATAAGTTTGGTATCAACAGTGTCGTGGTTTTGCTTGGTTTGAAACCGGTATGTAGTGTGTAGTCTGTGCACTGAATGGGGCAGACACACTGTGTTGAATGCATGCAGCGAGTGTTACTACCAATATCACATGACACCGGACGCGAGGCCGAATTGGTATAGAGTGCAGGATTCCCGTGCGGGAAGGCCGAGTCAAACCAATGACTTACAAAATTGATAGTTGTCGCTACCTAGCTTGGCACTCAGCATTAATAGGATAGGGAACATCAATACCCGTATTGCCGGGTGGTGGTGCCACTGTGCAGTTGATTTCCTCCAAGAACTACTAAGTTGGATTTAGCATAAGATGATGGAAGCTGAGTGTGGGTTAGACCGGAAGTTAGAAGACATGCCTTCTTTCTTTGTTTAACGATCCCCCACCCCCACACCCCAGCAACAAAAAGTAAACATCGGCTATCGGGGACAGACATACCTTCATGACCATCATCTCTGGCCTTCGTGAGACTTGAGCTGTTTAGCTCAGTATTAGGATAATGTGACTGGGTGTGATATCGGATAATGGTGATGGTGACCTGATCTCCCAGTGGGGCAACATTATTAAGTTGCCATGAGTGCGCACTGCCACACATCATGCTATTACCATAGATGTTGCTAGGACAAAGAACCCCAACAAACATCACTGGATACCTACTGCTGGATGTTGACGTTGACAATGCGTGTCCTGATTCCGACCGCAAAGAAGGACGCCTGCGTCTCCAGTCTCACTTCCGGTGCAACCAGTACGATGCCGCGTCGGCCCAGCGTCGGCGGAAGTAGCACGTCCACCTGGCGGCCAGAAGGCACACTGCACAGACCGCTCACAACCGTATTGTCACAGTGGATGCTTTGTTAGTGTGGAGGTGTGGGGGTGGGGGTTGGTGTGTAGAGGTGTGGAGGGGTGGGCGGTGTGGAGTGAAGAGTTGTAAGGTGTGGTGTGTGGAGGTGTGGGGTTGTGGGGGGTGGATATGTGGGATGTGGAGGTATGGGGTTTGGAGGGGTAGGATGTGAAGGTGTCGGGGTGTAGCATGGGAAGGTGTGGGGGTGGAGGTGTGGGGGGTGGGATGTGGAGGTGTAGGGTGTGAGGCTGTGGAGGTGTGGAGTGTGGTGGTGTAGCATGTGAAGGTGTGAATGTGGAGGTGAGGGGTGTGGAGTTGTGGAGGTGTGGGTGTGGAGGTGTGAAGATGTGGGGTGTGGAGATGTGAGGTGTGGAGGTGTGGGGTGTGGGGTGTGGGATTGTGTGAAGGTGTGGGTGTGTGGTGGTGTGGGTGTGGGGTGTGGAGGTGTGGAGGTGTGGGGTGCGGGTGAGTGAGTGTGGGGCTGTGGAGGTGTGGAGGTGTGGGGTGTGGAGGTATGAGGGTGTTGGGTGTGGAGATGTGGGATGTGGAGGTGTGAGGTGTGGAGGTGTGGGGTGTGGTGGTGTGGGTGTGGAGGTGTGGGATGTGGAGATGTCGGGTGTGGAGGTGTGAGGTGTGGGGTGTGGAGGTGTGAGGGTGTTGGGTGTGGAGATGTGGGATGTGGAGGTGTGGGGTGTGAGGTGTGGGGTGTGGAGGTGTGGGGTGTGGAGGTGTGAGGGTGTGGGGTGTGGAGATGTGGGATGTGGAGGTGTGAGGTGTGGGGTCTGGGGTGTGGTGGTGTGGGATGTGGAGGTGTAGGATGTGGAGGTGTGGGGTGTGGTGGTGTGGGTGTGGAGGTGTGGGATGTGGAGTTGTAGGATGTGGAGTTGTGGGGTGTGGAGTGGTGGGGTGTGGAGGTGTGGGGTGTGGAGGTGTTCAAACAAAATCTATTTGTCAGTGGTTGTGAAATCTACACATGTAAAACACAAATGAATGGGAACAGTTTCGTAGATATTGTGAACTATTACGTTCAGGTTTACACATTTGACATTATCTGCATTTATTTCTGGATATGCCTAAATATATTGACAACTAGATCTAGGTAATTATATTTATATATCTAGATAAATCTAGATTAAACTCGCAATCTATACGTTTTATGTGGTTACAAATGACGAAGCCACCAAAGTCTATGCTTCAATAAAAATCCATTATAGATATAAAAACTACAACCAAAATCCACCGTTTTCCGGATGCAATCTCCAGCTGTCTCACATTGGTCCCCGCCTCTAGCAGCCCCCTTGGGTAGTTAGAAAACACACATATATATATATGCCCCCAATCTGCTGGTCTCCTTGTCATTTCGTAGGGGAGTCTTCTCCGAGCGTTGATATGTATATAATAGATTATATATAATATATATGAAAAGCGCTTTCCCAAAACGCGATGAGCGCCAATGCAAACAATAATAGCTCTTTATATATAGGAAGAGCTCTTTTCCAAAGCACGAGCTACGAACTTGGCATTGGCATTGCAAGCTCTTTTTTGTTATCTGCGCGTCTCGCGTTTTGGAAAAGTGCTTTTCATATATGCATTTACTGTTGGTAGTACTAGCCTACTGTAGTCGGTGCAGATATAGAACCCAACACTGCACACACTTTGATCTGTTCCTTATGAGGTTACCTTATTGCATTTTTTTCACTAATTATGCTGATTCATAGAAAAGTAGCGAATCTCATTATCATTCTACACAAGCCCGCGGCAACGCTCTCATGTTTGGCGGCCATTTTGCCGAAGTAAGCTTCTTCACGCGTGTCTATAAGCTAGTTTAGTTCTGGTGCGAACCGCCAGATGGCGCCACCATAAACTATGCGAACCGTAAGTCTATAAACTATGCGAACCGTAAGTCTCCTCAAGCACTTCTGTAAATTCATGACACGTGATATTGTCATTTGCCTACTTAACCTTCCCCATTTCATTGTTCTTGCTGGTTTGTTCAAAGTTGCATAGTCCCATGGATTTGAATCTTAGTAATTTGATCTTAGATAAATATATTAAATTGGTCGCAATGTAATCTACTCTACTTTAATTTGAAGTAACTTTTATTTTAAACAACTGACTTTTGAGATATTTGAAGTACAAGCATGTCAACATAGTTTTGACAAGCACCCCAACACTGTGACACCATATGCTTCTGCAGTAACAGGTTCTATTAAATTGCTTCAGTGTTCCCTTCTATGTGGCAACAAATGCTTCATAAGTGCACCAGTATCTAAGGTAGATACAGTATAACCCTGTTAAACCAAATTTGAAGGGACCCTAGAAATTTGTTTGGATTAACCGATCAGTGGTTTAACCAAGCTTTGACTTTGACTTTGACTTGGCTTTGGCAAAAACGTGGGTGCATTATGAATGTAATATACAATGTATGAGGACACTTTGAGTATTGTTTTTTTATGTATATACAGTATAACCCCTTTAAACCAAGCTCAGTTAAACCAAACAATTAGTTAATCCAAACCTTTTTTGGCGGCCCGGCAAAATACTACCATTTATCATATAACAAAGTTGGTGGGGTCTCAAATGACCTCATAACCACATGAACGTTTGGTTTAAGCATACCGGAAGTGGCCTGGGGCCTGACAATTTTGTTTGGATTAACCGATAATTTGGATTAACCGACTTTGGTTTAACCAACTTTTTTATATGATAAATGGTAGTATTTTGCCGGGCCGCCGACAAAAAGTTTGGATTAACCGATCATTTGGTTTAACCGAGCTTGGTTTAACGGGGTTGTACTGTATGTGGGTTCAAACCTAGATAGTTGTTTTAATTTTCAAAATGTAATGCTTCAGCGGACTATGCAGCTCGAAAACAAACGTCATTCGTCAATTAACAGATTAAGCGGGTGACATTTCAGACATAGACAGCTGGTCTTCCTCCATCTACTGACCGTTGCCTAGTTACTGTCGCAACCTGTGACAGGGGCCAGGGCTGCTAAACACCCCTATAAGAGAAGTGTCAGAAGGCTGGCTTACGGACCTAACTACATGAATGTGCAATCAAATGGGCTAAATATATTGCTAAAATGTTTATCTCTAAAAGCATGTTATTTTTGGAGTGCGGAATTGATTAAAGTATGGAGGACATTAACGGTCAGGTTGAAAGCATCCAATGGCCGCCATCTTGGTTTAACAACTATGTATCTTGTAGTTTAGTGACTCTATGCCAATAGAGACAGACAGCGCATGCTTGAACCAGGTCCTCTAGATGTGTGTCCATTTGATTCCTATCGAAGCAGTTATTGCGCAGCAGGGTCAGTAATGACACACATAATTTGTTTAAGTTGGGTACTCTAAGTCTGTGCCATAATCTTTTGTAAACACATATTTGTTTGAATTTAACTTAGACTTCCCTTCTAGGCAACAACACATGTCCCAAGAAGTGCCCCAATGCCTATGTACCTACGCAGGCTGAACTCTAAATAGGAGTTTGCTATAGAAAAGTAATGCTTTAATCAGACTATGTAACTCTAAACAAACTTTCCCCACCTTCCACTGTTGGTGGAGGTTTTAAAAAAAAGTGTTCATTCATTGATTAAAGCTGCATAGTCCGATGAAGCATCACATTTTCAAAATCAAAACAATTATCTAGATTTGAGTTTACATATCTACATATCTAACTTAGATACTGATGCACTTATTAGGTATTTATTGTCACATAAAAGGGAACACTGAGTCGATTTAATAGAACCTGTTACTGCAGAAGTCTATGGTATCAGAGTTTTGGCATGCTTGCCAACATTATTTTCACATGTTTGAATTTCAAATATCTCAAAAGGTAGCCAGTTCAATTAAAAGTTACTTCAAGCTAAAGTAAGGTAGATTATAATGATCAATTTAATATATTTATCTCAGAAAAATGTCAGAAACTCAAAACCATCAGACTATGCAACTTTAAGCAGAGTGAAATTTCAATGACATACAAATTGGTCTCCTCATTCCACACCTCATTGCCCTATCCTAGTAATGCCAAGAGCCAAGCGCGGCAGTGACAAGCATCAAGTCATTTATTTGACTCGGCCAGAGGTCATTCATAACCCATGACCTGGCACAAGGGACGCGGCAACTCAAATGATAGCCATGATAATCACGTGATAGCCACGTGATAGTCACATGACTGTCGACCTACCTTGCCCTCAGCCTCGAGACGCTCGAGGTGTTGCATCTGTGACCGGTGAGCGACGATCACTTCCACCTCCTGGTACCTGCAGGGACCACACCATTATTGCAGCATTCGCTCCTTTTGAGTTTCTGATCTAATTCTTTAGATACACATATTTTATTCAGTTATTAACCGGATCTACTTTAATCTCAAGCAAATCTTACCACTACTGCAGAATCCCGATCCAAATCGTATGAGACCATGACGTCAGATGCCCAGCCGAATAAGGCTTGCTGGCCGAGATAATACTAAGGGGTGCTTGTGTACTATCAGTCCATATTCTTTTTGTACTATCGATAAGGCCAGGGGACCATGTTGACAGCAAGCCAATCAGTGGAGGAGACAAGGGGACCAGAGTACTCTGCATCTCAACGTCATTCCTCTTGCAGGTTGTTCAGGAAGCAGTGAACAATACACTAAACCTTTTCTCATGATTATTAAGGTACATCTGATCAAAGTAAGCTTAATTATACTCTCCTAGATACATGTGACAATACTTAGCACAATTCTGGTCATGGTCTCATATAGTTTGGATCGGGATTCTGCACCACTCACCTGCCACCACTACGGCTCCATGCCCTCAGTTTGCACCACTGACCTGCCACCACTATCACTCCATGCCCTTAGTTGGCACCACTGACATGCCACCACTACGGCACCATGCCCTCAGTTGGCACCACTCACCTGCCACCACTATGGCCCCATGCCCTCAGTTGGCACCACTCACCTGCCACCACTACCACTCCATACCCTCAGTTGGCACCACTTCCCTGCCACCACTATCACTCCATGCCCTCAGTTGGCACCACTCACCTGCCACCACTATCACTCCATGCCCTCAGTTGGCACCACTCGCCTGCCACCACTACGGCCCCATGCCCTCAGTTGGCACCACTCACCTGCCACCACTACGGACCCTTGCCCTCAGTTGGCACCACTCACCTGCCACCACTACGGCCCCATGCCCTTAGTTGGGACCACTCACCTGCCACCACTATCACTCCATGCCCTCAGTTAGCACCACTCAACTGCCACCACTACCACTCCATGCCCTCAGTTGGCACCACTCACCTGCCACCACTACGGCTCCATGCCCTCAGTTGGCACCACTCACCTGCCACCACTACCACTCCATGCCCTCAGTTGGCACCACTCACCTGCCACCACTATCACTCCATGCCCTCAGTTGGCACCACTCACCTGCCACCACTACGGCCCCATGCCCTCAGTTGGCACCACCTACCTGCCACCATTACCACTCAATGCCCTCAGTTGGCACCACCTACCTGCCACCACTATCACTCCATGCCCTCAGTTGGCACCACTCATCTGCCACCACTACGGCCCCATGCCCTCAGTCAATACTGTTTGCCCTCAGTCGGTGCCGCTTGCTTGCTTTCACTACCGCCTCAGGCTGCTCGCCTGCTGCCCAGAGGCTTCACGTGACAAAAGAGGAATTGACAAGTCTACTCTCCTCCATCTCTTTATTAAACAACAAGCAAAATAAAACAGCCTGGGCCTCGGACAGCAAGAGATGTATGTATTGTGATGTCATAGCCGATCGAATTGTGCACAGTTTAATAGACGAGATCACTGTTCCGACTGCGCATGTGCTGAAAACGGCGTTGGCAGCAAAGCAAAGGCCCTAAAGCCATTTGAGTTTGCTGATACGCGTAGGTCAAAACTTTGATTTTATTCAAAATTAATAAAAATACATAACAATTTGGTACAAACATCGATGGATGGATGCAATATAATAATATAATGAATATGTTTAAGACACACCTCTCCATAACTAAGCATTTTGATCTAAGAAACATACAAGTTCAGTCACTTTACAGGCTGATGATTACATCACCATTGACTAGACATAAGTAATTCTTGTTCTGAATATTAAAATGCCATCTGTGTCAACAAAAACTTGTTTCAAAGAAAGATATAACCAATATCTGATTCACCCTACTCATTTTCTAGTTCTACATATGTCATTAACCATAGGATATAAAAAAAAACATGAATAAAATAAGTAAAACTGACTCTGGCTATGGCTCTAACACTAGTCTGAGTGCCCAGATTTGTCTAAATCTAAATGCACATGGCATAAGATGTGCTGATTATATTGATGTAACTGCAACACTGAATACAAGATTAATATCTTAATTTATTATATATATTTTTTAGTTGGTGTTCTATGTTTCAAACAAGAGCTGAGATGAGCTGAAACTAGCACATTTCATAGCTGCACCCAGTGTATTACTATTAGCATGTGCCATGTGCTTATTGTGGGTTTGTTTTTCTTCCATGCATCCCACAATGCACCGCGCAGCTGGAATGGCGATGTAGTCTATTGCAATTGATTCAACATGATGTGGCAGGTCCTCACTTCAACACCAACTCACCAGATGGCACCACCAAGCCTCAGCCTGCTCCTGTGACTTGACATTTCAGTCAAGCCTTCTCTCACTTTGGCATCTCAGCTGACTCCAAGGCATATCACGACCCATCGATGCTGGTCCTTTTCAGTTTAGTCTCCTCAACAGCCTCCAGAACCACCTCCAGCTTTCTCACCATCCACTCACTCCATCTATAGACATTACTCTCTAACTTCATGATGGCTCGCCGGGCTTGCTGCCTCTGTTCCTCACCTGTTATCTTGTTCACCCAATTAAAATAAGACTTACTTCCACCTTCACTTAACGACTTATTTATCCGAATCAGTAATTTTGACAAAATATTTACAGAAGAAACTAACATGATATTAGCAATATGGCCGCTTCATGTTCAAAGTATAATACTGTATTGCATATATAACCACGAGGAACTACAAGCAATGCAGGAGTTGCGGTCAGGCTCCAAACACAGCATGGCGCTGCTACCCTGCCACCTGGTGGATCAGAGTCGCACCAGAACTGAATAGACCACTTACCCTTCGTAGTTCTTCCTCCCCGCCAGCGCCACTGCTAGCACAGCGGCGAACGTGAGAACTAGCAGACCTTCCATGCTTTCGGTTGGTGAAAACGAGGATGAGGGCTGGGACCGGAGCGACTGATATACATGGAGGCTGAGAATGGGAGACAGATGCAAGGTTTCCCAGGCAACATCGTCACGACCTGCCCATGCGCCATGTGGCACATTAAGCAGTTCTTGTCTGATATGAGCTACTGATATGGAACATGATGCCCAGTGTCCCTGCAGTGAGTGTTTGTTTATGGGGAGTTTTCAGTCGTGTTGGTGCGCTGAAGGCTGCACATCTGAAGCACTGTATGGGCACCACTGAAGCTGGTCCCATGCGGCCGGGAGTTGGCTTCCAGAGGGCAGTGGTCGGAGACATCAGGGAGGGAGAAAGGGCATGGGCAGGTGGGTTGGTGGGGCAGCACACGGGGGTGAGAGGAAAAGATAATCTAGGAGCCGAACCCCGGTCCTCTTAAGAGGTCCGGAGGAGGGTGGTTGTTGTAGTTTTACGCTCTAGTAAGACCCTAGGCCATACCAGAATGGGTACTGACTTGTGCAATCATGGTGAATTTATAGCACTGCCTCCCTAGGATGTCGATATGCATTCAATATAAAATAGAGTCATCTTCGGGTGTTACACTGCATGGTTTTAATAGCTGCCTCTAAATTTGAGTAATGTCAATAATGTGAAATTTGGAATTTGCCTGAATAGAACGGTAATATCAGGCTGTTCAGATATAATTTAAAATCAAATCAAGGGATTGATTGGGTATTGTCACAGGGAAAACACGATTCAGTAAAATGCAATTAGCGGAACGGTTCACATCCGTAAGATAAGATATGTATGTTATCTGTATCGATACCAAAGAATGTGTGTGAAGCTCTTATCTGACTCCTACGATTAGCATAGGGCGCTTATCTTGATAAGGGGAGACAGTATTTAAAAGAGATTTCGTTATCAACACCGGTCCTACCATAGAACGAATTACTGCGAAGCTTTTTCAGTTTTAGATGATATATGTATTTACTTAAAGCTGCATAGTCCAATCAAATATCAAATTTTCAAAACCAAACCAAATATCTAGATTTGATTTTATATATCTAACTTAGATACTGATACACTTATTAAGCATTTGTTTCTGAATAGAAGGCTACACTGAGTCAATTTAACAGAACCTGTTACTGCAGAAGTCTATGGTGTGAGAGTTTTGGCAAGCTAAATATAGAAATTCAAAACCATCGGACTATGCAACTTTAATATATATACTGATAAAAAAAGTGATATATATATATGTATATGCAACAGCCGTGTAAGGCTACACAGGACAAGGCTCACATCCGTAAGATAAGATATGTATGGGACTGGGTAATATATTTTATTGACAATCACCATATGTCAATCAAAATCAAATCAATCAGATCAATCAGATAATCAACTGGGCTGGGAGACACGCCCTACCAATGATAATCAAAGAAAAAATAACCAGTTATGTCCGCCAGCGGCCGCTCGGAGGTATGTGTGGCTGCGGGGGTGGTCAGGGGCCTCCGTGTTCCGACCCTTACACGCAGATATACGTTGCATATCTAAAGGCCCTGTCACACTATGACGTAACGACGTCAGCGTAGGGAGAATGTGAAAAACATCGAACTTCTTGGCGTAGTATGCCAATTTGGGCACAAGTTGAACGTGGATGCAGCATAGTTGACGAGAGTGTAACGTCGGTAAAGCGTAGTGATAGCATCATTCAACGAGAGAGGGTAACGTAATGATGCTCACGGAACGTTATGAACGTTATTCCATCGCCAGAACTACGTTGCTTTACGTTACCTGACGTTACTTACGTCATTAAACGTTGGTGAAACGGTGAACGTACATTGGACGGACGTTTGGCGTACGTTCTCCTGACATTCTCCTGACATTCTCCTGATGTTCCCATTATGCCGCATGGACGTTTCCACCGGCTTTAATGTGGGTCAACATAGTGGAAGCTAGCGGAATGTAGTGAGCAGCATTTGACTAACATCCGTATAACGTCATTGACATTCGCCGAACGTGTACAGAACGTACAGCGAACATAAACCCTTATGTTTGAGATACGTAAAAAGTTTTGAACAGGTTCAAAACCTTGACGCGCGCCGACGTAACGCAATGTAACATGACGTAGCTCGACGTCAGTCTAACGTCATTCTGACATCATCATAACGTAACCCAATGTATGTCAACATAATGACGAAAAGTGACCACATCAGGCTTACATTGGCTCGTTACATCGTAGTGTGACAGGGGTATAAGCATATATATATACATATGCACACGTGACCCATTATGCGAGTATAAATAATGGCAGGCTGTATTACTCATGTTTTGTGCGCAGTGTCCTGCACAATGTATACTGGTGGCGCCCCTGCAGCTCACCCCCTCACTAACTGACGACTGCCAGCCGTCCTCACTGGGGGGACCTGTATCTAGGTCATTCTCAAAAAATGTGTACCACATTTTTGGTGTCCATGTTATATTGTTAAGGATTGTGCCTTCTCATAGGGTGTAGAAAGTCGAATAGTTAGTGTTGACTCTGTGTATTAAGTATGTTAACAATACTACATGTATTTAATATATCCCACAAAATGTATCTGAAATGTTTATCTGATTTTGTGCTAAAGTCAAAGTATGAATATTTGCATATTGACACCATACATCTATGTACACAATTTTTGTTGGCTCAACTTTTTTATTATAAGAAGCAATTCTGTTGGCTTAACTCTTGCTTAAAATCATGTTTGAATGTGCTGTGTGTGTAAAAATGATATCACGGATGTATGTTAAAAAGGACTTATGGATGGATGTTACACAGTTAATTTTAACAGCTTTCTCAATTTGTACAATATCAAAATCAAAAACTGAAAAAAAAGAAATTCAACTCTGACTGATGGCACAACATATAAACGTTCATGTGAATCTGATTCTGGTATTATTTGGTATGTTTTCTGATTTTCTTTATGTTTTCACTTGTGGTTTCCATGTCGCAAAAGTAGTTTACACAACTTCTGAGAATGACCCATTCACATGTAGTGGGATATTTACGGAAAATAGCGTTTACAGCAAGCACTGAGATTGAAATATGGCAGAAACTTAAAAGTACTGGATTATGCAACTTTAATCAAACACGCTAGGAAGGTTCTACACCGCACCAATTAATTGGAGACAAAACGGTGTCCTGGAACCAAGTCATTATCTTGAGCACATGTAGTGAGTACTCCAACTGGATCTAATTCAACTGTGTCCTGGAACCAGGTCATTATCTGGAGCACATGTAGAGAGTACTCCAACTGGATCTAATTCAACTGTGTCCTGGAACCAGGTCATTATCTGGAGGACATGTAGTGAGTACTCCATCTGGATCTAATTCAACTGTGTCCTGGAACCAGGTCATTATCTGGAGCACATGTAGTGAGTACTCCAACTGGATCTAATTCAACTGTGTCCTGGAACCAGATCATTATCTGGAGCACATGTAGAGAGTACTCCAACTGGATCTAATTCAACTTCAGCATTTTAAAACTGCACTGTCTGGTCGTGTTCAACTTCCGTCACATTTTAAAATAAATATATGAGTTTGATCTTATAATCTACTAAAAGTAAGTTTGATTATAAATGGCTAACATTGGATATATTTGAATTGAAAACAGTCCATTGTATTAAATTGATTGTACGTCCCTTATGTGCAGCAGGACATGTTTTATAAGTGCACGAGTGTCTAAATTTGATATTTCGGATCAAATCTAGACAAGTGTTTTGGTTTGGAGAAATTTAATCTTTCATCAGACCATGCAAATATTGGATCAATTGATATATCTTTACATAAATAACAGAGAGGATAAATGGATGCGCTTACGGTGGCGCTTCTAAGGTGAAGAAAGGGGCAATGCAACATCCATGTTCCTCCATTGGTTTCTTGTCAAATTAATCAGGGCTATGATTTTCTGAATGACTATACCTAATATAAGGGATATTTAGACACTAGTGCCCGATTTGCCGGTGTTTGCGGGGTTCATATACAGTTTTAAGCGAGAGTATGCCAATCCACAAACTAAAAATGTTGTAGTCCAATCAAATGAAAAGTAGGCAATTTAAATATATTTAGTGTAATTTTATTTATAGTACACACATTTTTTTTTCACCGCAGTATGGAGTACTAAACGGGAAATTTGGGTAAACAAGACCTGCCTACCCGTACGATTTGTGTGTATTTTCTACACAATTTTCAGCTGGAGTACACCTATGTACATACTTACAATTTCGTACACCAACACAATTTGGAAAGTACACAGTGATTTTTTTATGTAGACAGTTTTTTTACACTGGAGTAGGGGAAACTGGGGACCGATGAGCCATGGGGACCTTTGAGCCACCCCTATAACTCCTGACTGGAAAATAGTAGTGACATATATCCACCATCAATGCAACTACTACACACGTGGCCTTCAGCCATGTTGTTTATAGAGCTTTGGAGCAGGCGACCAACAAACCAATCAACAAGTAAGTTGTTAACCACCTTGAGTAAATCTTTTGTGTTTTGGTTACAATTTAATATTGAGGTGATAATATATATTTCATAGATCCTCTAAAGGTTTGTACTTTTTGTTAGTAATTTCTATTGACTTCTAAATACAGATTGAGTCGATCAGCCATGTGGTTCTCTGGTATATTGGGCTAACATAATGAAAGGGGTGTTGGGGACCAATGAGCCATTTTCTATGGGGCCCCATGACCCACTTTGGGGTCCAATGGGCAGGTGGCTCATTGGACCCCCTGCATTTCAAAGGAATATATAGCAATGAAATCAATGTTATTTGGTAGAAAAATAAGTACTGATATTACTTTTCTTCAGAATAGATTAGAGTGCTGTATCGAGTATAGGAAGAATGCCTAGAAAGAAAGAAGGGAAGATGGACAGAGGTCTCTTCTCAGCAGAGCTAATGAAGAGGGCTGTGGAAGAAGTTGGAGAGAAGAAAAGAGCGGTTCGAGCACACAGCTACAGCCTTCTACCAACACACAGTCACAACAGCCTTCCATCAGTCAAATAGAGATTGTAACCATTTCTCCGGAGCAGATACCCCAAGAAACCAAAGAGGAAGCAGACTTCAAAGCATTATTCTCACAGACAGACCTCATCGCAACTGTGAAGAGCAGCAAGAAGGACGGGGTTCAAGCAAAACGGTGATTGCTAGATGCACACCAGAATACTGTTATATCCACTGTTGAATGTTTTGAAGAGAGCAGCTCTGAGGAAGAAACAGAAGATGCACATATTCCCTTTCGGGAGAAAGACCCAGCGCCAGGTGATTATGTACTCATTGAGTATGCCGGGAAGTGGAGCATTGTTCACTACATTGGTGTAATCACACAGCCAAAAGATGATGATGGGGACTATGAAGTCCAATTTCTCAGAAAATCTACCAGGCACACTATGTCATTTGCATTTCTTGAGCTTGTCCAGGAAGAAATAAACTCAGTTAAGGAAGATTTGATTGTGGGGGTCCTTCCTAGACCTGTTGTGCAAACTACCAAAATGCAGAAGGGAATCATTCAATTCAGTGTCAACTTTGATGGGTTCAATCTTGCATAAGATTCAGTATTAGGTTACTACTCTGAAGCTACCTGAAACCATGGACACTGAGTCAATAGCACAGTAGGACGACGCACTGAAGTCAATGTGTTGCAACTGTAATTCACCACTTAGTTTATTACAGTAAAATCTCAGATGAAATTTGTGACAGGAATAATACAAACAAATATTTACATGTGCGTTGTTTCTAGTTAGTTTCATTGTTTGAGATCATGGCCCATAGGACCCCAATGGGTGGCCCATAGGACCCCAATGGGTGGCTCATTGGTCCCTTACCCTGGGGCCCAATGAGCCATCACGGACCCTGTTACATAAGTGTCTCCGATAGAGATGTTGTTTAAGACAACCTATCAAACTCTTTATTGCAATAAAGAGCAATAACGTCTCTATAAGATGAACAGTTTTGGTATCAACAGTTATGATGGTTTGGGTGATATGGTCAAATATGTAAAAAAAAAATGGCTCATCGGTCCCCAGTTTGCCCTACCCAATTAAGACTTTACGGTAGGCAGTTCTGCTGATAAGAACGTCGCCGGTATCAGCAGCCTTATCTCCTACATCACGTGACCGGCCAGCAGGGCTTTCCCAGGACATCCAACACCCCCCCCCCCCCACCCTGGTACATAGGGCACCGGCAGATTATGACTAGAACCTAAATAAAAGATTCACCCCATACTTGCAGTAGGGGTGAATGACAACGTAGTGTAAATACGGGCGAAAATAGCTTTAGTATGGAACAGGAAGTGGAATTCATGGTTCCAGTATCTAATGCCTACTTATATTGTCACAGAGTTGGTGAAGTGGGAGAGAATGCAAAAACACAAGATGGCGACTACATAATATTGTTGATTTCACTTTTGAAGTCCATTAAACCACATCATAGTATATGTTTATTATATTTGTCAATGCAAAAATAGTGGGTCAATATGAAGACGTATATAGAGAATATATTTTGCTTCTTAAATTAAGAATGTATGTGTTGATTTCATTTACCCAACCTTTCGCCATTACTTAGTTACAACAAATATACTTTGTCTGCCTAATTTGTACATCAAGATGACATTTAGTAGTTTTCAGTCATGTTACAACATACCATAATTATAAGGAATACGAATAACATATCCATACCCCAGATTAGGGTTAACACTCACATACAAGAGGGGCGTGTTCCCAGTCACTAAAGCATTCTTTCTGATGTGTTAGTAAGTGGGTACGGTTGCAGGTTTTGTTCTGCAAGCAAGGCTGTCCAAACAAAGAACTTCTACCTGACTGCTCAAGAAGCAGCATTCCCACTGACGCCTTTAATTAAAATAGACAACATTTCTTTAATCAGAACCGTATTATTTTATAAACTGTTGTCACTATTACCGACCCTCTGCCTGGGAACACATGAATGCAACCTGTATGATGATTATTGATGGTTTAATGTTTTGACGGCAACAATGGCAATATTCACATCGACAAGTTAGAGGCGCCCCCACCGGCAGCTCTTGGTACTTCCGCGCACGCTATGTCTGAATCACTTTGCTCTATACATAGTGCATATTATATATAGTATATATAGTAAGGATAATGATTATAGTATATATTGCATATATAGCATATATAATATGTGTGATGTATAAGACATTATACGAGTATAAATTCTAAGGGAACATGTTTACTTTGCTACCTCCTCCATCAGCGCATTGGTGGAGTGACCCCCCCCCCACCTCCAAAGCTGTCAGGAGTGGTATACAGGTGGCTGCCCTCGCGCCACACTCACAGGAGGAATTATATATATATATAGGTAGTATATATAGTATTTATATAGTATATATGGTATATATATAGTATATATAGTATATATAGTATATATAGTATATATAGTATATAGTATATATAGTATATATAGTATATGTAGTGTATGTAGTATATGTAGTATATGTAATATATGTAGTATATGTAGCATATGTAGTATACATAGTACATATATATAGGGTATAGTATATATGGTAGTTACAGTGTAGTATATATAATGTACTGCATGTAAATATATATATATATATATATATATATAAATATATGAATAAATGTATATATTAAAGACCGTGCCCTCGGCGGGGGTGGGGGGTCGTGGGGGTGGGGTAGCAGCGCTTTCGGCATTCAGCCACACACCACCCTGTCGCCCATTATACAACAGGCGAGTGTAATGTACCTTTAGTGTGTCAGCCTAAGCCTTGTTGCATCCTCCCAGTGCCCAACTACACTCAGGTATGGAACATCGATCGTGGGTTATGTGTGCGTGGCACGCGCAGGGCTGAGGGTGCGGGGGGGGGGGGGGGGTGTGTGCTCGAGACGGCCTTGTTGTCATCACTGGTTATTTGTGGACATTCCCTGAGGGCAGCAACATTGGACATCCATTACTGACGTCAGCAATGTCGCATAGCCTGCGTTGTGACACCTGAATCCCTGATCGTTGACATGCAGATAACAATGTGTATTACAATGTACCAAAGGTTAGAGTGTCGACGCACGCATTGTTCATACTCTATATAATACATACAGTATATCTTGTATATATGGTATATATTAATTTAACGAGGCGGAGTCAAGGAGTGATAGTGGATAAAAGTCTTTAATCAGGGAAAAATGAGTAATGTTGGAACAAGACAGGTCAGACAGTTCCGGTATCAATCTCTGCAGTCCATAATGGGCGGCCCCCGAGCCTCAACCCAACCCTAGCATAATAACCCGGTAAAAGGTGTGGGTGGGTGGGAGAAAGTGAATCAGTGTGATCAGTAGCTCGGGTCGGAGGGTTGTGGTAGCGGTCAGGCGAAGGGAGGTCACGTGATCAAAATGGCGGGAACGGTCAGCTGGTGGGGTCGGGTCGGATGCCCCTAGGGTTACTCGAGTGGCGCCACCTATCGGTTCGTTCTGCATTTCTCCACCCGTAAATTAGTCATGTTACATATAACATGCGCAATTTAACGAGGCGGAGTCAAGGAGTGATAGTGGATAAAAGTCTTTAATCAGGGAAAAATGAGTAATGTTGGAACAAGACAGGTCAGACAGTTCCGGTATCAATCTCTGCAGTCCATAATGGGCGGCCCCCGAGCCTCAACCAATTAAGTGTGGCGAGGGTAGCCGCGCAGGAGGCTGTTGTTCGGGACGTACTGATGAACCGCCGCTGATGTCCACAAACCGGGCTGCATAATCTCAGCTAGTGAGGTGCCTGCCGCTGCACAGGCCTGTGCCCCTCCCCTCCGGAGGCTGTGGAGGGTATAGTCCGAAGGCGACCTCACGCCGATGGCAGCGAGGGCCGTGCGGAGGGCCGCCAGCATTACTTGTGGCCGGAGAGGGAGGTCAGGAACTAGCAGGAATGCCGGATCAGAAGGGTGCGGGTGTTGGAACTCGACATATCGATCCCAAGCCGCCACGGGGCAGCACTGGGACCCTGGTATGCTTGGGATGGTGATGCGGTACGCTTGATCGGTTCTCCACCTGGTCTTGGTGGTGCGGACCAGTACCGTGAGCCCTTCTCGGGATCTAGAAATGTCTGCCCGTCTGAGGTAGTCGTGGTTTGTTCGGTGTAGCCTGTGAATAGAGGGAGCAATTAGTACGAAATTCGCAGGCTAAGTTATAGGCCGTGCGTAAATATGTTCTCGAACCGGACTTCAATTTCAGTAATGCTCATCTCTCTAGCGAGGCGACCTGCCCTGATGCGAGCGTCTAAGTCAAATGCCCTCCTGCTCAGGGCCTCCGCCAGAATAAGGTCCTTTCCGGGCTTATGCCTATTTCGATTTCACATCCATTTGTTGCCGCGAAGAGCCATATCTCCCTAGCGCATGCTGTTAGTATGGGGTCCCTGCCCGCCCCTGACTCGAGTACCTGTTGGCTAGCCGCGTTATCGGTGTTTACGATGATGAGGTATTCGTCCGGGTGTAGGGGGGCCAGGGCCCTGATGGCGGCGACCAAATTTATTGCCTCTAGGTGTGCAATATTGCTGTAATTGGAACTGATACTGTCCGGGTATGCTTTCCCGTAGAAATGCGACTGGGAGAAGGCGCCACCCGCTTCTAGGAAGTCCACCACCTGGCTATCGTGATAGCCTATTAGCAGCTCCCTCCAAACCTTGATGACGAGGCCTGAGGGGATGGGTATCCGAGCCTTCATGTGGTTTGGTAACGCTGTAGCCCTTACTTGCTGGTAAATGTTCAGATAACCCTGGTGTTTTCCCCATAGGTCTGTTTGTGGGTGTGGCCATATGTCACTCAGAATGGGCCTATAGTCCATGGGTGTCATGGGAAGGCGTGAGTTTAGGCTTGCAATGTCCGCGCCTGTGTCGTGGATTGTTGGATCATCCCAGCCCGCTTCCTCATCACCTCTGCTTCCTAAGGCCGTGACATAAGTGTCATGGCTGCCGCCATGCACGCCACCATCCTTGATCCCTATGCTGTCGTCACTGATGCTGACCTTTTGTATGGTCACGGTCGGTGGCTTGGTCCCAACGGCGTATTCTGCTGGCGGCCAGGTATACGTTGCGCCGGTGGCGCCGCTTGTCTTAACTTCCTGGAAGCTGTGGTGGTTTCTTGAGGACTGCATGGCATCGGGGATGCCAGGATTTCTTTCAGGTTTGAGTGCCTGACTGCGTCTGTTTCTTGGGTTGTCGAGGGTCTGAACGGCCTGTTCTACAGGTGGCTTGCCGTTATCCGTAGGGGCCTGCGCTACGTTGTGCCTGCCCCGGAGTTTGCCTGTGCTTGCTCTGTGTGGGCTGGTTGCCTCGCGTTTGCCTTGGTTGCACTTGACAGGCTCCTCGTCTGCCAAACCGGTGTCGCGCGGGGAGCCCCATTTAAAAAAAACTGAGAGGTCTGTTGCGCGTTTGATGCGGCCGCTCCTTTCTTTTCGAGGAAACGCTTTTTATTTATGCAGTCTTTCTCTCTGTGGTTGTTCGCGCAGCGATACTTGTTCGCGCACCAGGCGCACACGTGTACCTTCCTGTCTGGCATCGTCTCGTGCGTCTCCGCGAAACCGCACTCGTTGCCCCAATTCCAAAGGTGGCATGTCTTCCCGTCTGTGTAATGATTAAACTCGTGATGGTTCTCTGTTGCTCTGCCCGCACCGCCAGCTACGTGGGTGGTGTTGTAGCTGTTGCGGGTACCTTTCTCAAGAACCGTGTTATGGACACGTGTTCCTAAGGCAAAGACGTCTCGTTGCACATCCTTGATTGCGTATTGATCTGTCCATCCATTTGGAAGTCGACCATCGTCAATCATTGAGAAGACGCGGTCCGACCAATGGCGGCATGTCTCCCATTGCCAGTCCTTCGCCATAGTGGCTATTTGGTGAATGTGGTCTACTAAGGGGTCGGACCATGTGTCCGGGATCTCGGGTGCCCTGAGCATAGTGCATAACGCCTCGAAGTACTCAGGCCAGGTCGCCTCAGCCATGCCAATCCTCTCCCTTCTGTCTCCACGCACTACATAGTTATGGGGGAGCCGTGGTAATTTACCTTTCTTCTTCCCGAGTGCTGCCCCGGCCGCCGCCAAGAGTTCGGATATGTTGCCCGGGTCGTCATTATCATTGATTCGATCCCGGTTATGTCTTCCTCTGGGACCCGTCTGGCTTCCTCCCCTGATTGGGGCCGAGTTATAGCAGTCCCGGTATTGGTTGTCACTGTCTGGCGTGTTCCCAAAGGTTGCTTTACTTTTTTGTTTTTTATAAGTTTTGGTAGGGGCCATCTTCGGTACTGCGACGCCTTCTGTCACTCGCGCCCGTTGTCGGGCTGAGCTGTAGGTGATGTGTTGAGTCTGAAGCGCACTGTCGCTGTCACTATCAGGTTCCCCCGATGATGTGCTTTCCTCCTGCTCTTTCGCTTTCCTTGTTGAGCGGGGCTTGTGTTTGAATGCGTCCATCTTGTCCGCTATCTCGGACCTGATGGTGGCCATCTGTGTCTCCATTGCGCGGCTAACGGCTGCATTTACCGCATGTATTATTCCGTTCGTGGCCGATGCCTGCTCCGATGATGATGCCTCTTGCATTGCTGAGATTGAGTTCCTGCTGGCTGGGGACACCGGAGATGCTTCCATGTTGTCTCCATAGAGGTCCGGCTCCATCTGGGCCCTACTTGTTCGCCCTCGCGGCTTTGGTGTGTCATTTTTTCTCGCTTTCCTCGCATTTTTTCTTGTGTTCGGCATATTTGGGTGGTAACAGAAACTGTCTATTGGACCACTGACCAGTCAGTGACTTTGAAATATCTATTTGTCGTATAGGTATGTTATAATAGTTGTATGTGCCGAATAGTCTCCGTAGAAGAGTTGGTAAGAAATAAAATAAATAGCGTTGTGTTTGTATATGGGTAGTGTCGTTCAATGAGTTGCCTAACATGTAAATGTCTAGGATAAATGTCATAAATAGTGCTAGTAAGTAAAGGTATCAGTAAAATCAGCGGTAAAACATGGTGTAGTAGAATAATGATGAAGTTGGTGATTTGTGGCTGAGAATGAATCTGGTGTAAAGCGATGACGTTAAATGAGTTGATTAATGTAAATGGCTATAATATCAATGCCACAAAGTAGTGCTGAGGTAAATGTTTATAATATCAAATGTCATAAATAGTGTAAAATAAATAATTGAGTTTTTTGTGCGCTTTGTCGCTATGCTATGGCAGCTTGGGTGAACCTTGGTCTGGTTGGTTCGCTTTAGCTACTGTGCTATGGCGTCCACGTCGATCCTGGGCCCGGTTCTATCGTCCCACACAATAAGTGAGTTCATTCAATTATAAATAACTGTAAATGTTTATAATTTCAAGGCATAAAATAGTGTAAAATAAATAATTGGTCTGGTTGGTTCGCTTTAGCTACTGTGCTATGGCGTCCACGTCGATCCTAGGCCCGGTTCTATCGTCCCAAATAATAAGTGAGTTCATTCATTTATAGATAACTGTAAAAGTTTATAATTTCAAGGCATAGTATAGTGAAAAATAAATAATTGAGTTTTTCTTTGGTTCGCTTTAGGCACTGTGCTATGGCGTCCGCGTCGATCCTGGGCCCGGTTCTATCGTCCCTAATAATAGCGTTAGGAGGTAATTACCCTAAGCAAATTGCCAATTTGTGGGTATTAGTGGTAGTATCGGCTAGCTAATTTAACTAGACTGTCATTTCAAGCAATGTTATGTCAATAATGACCGAGATGTCGAGTTATCGACAGCAAATTGTCCCTTTGTGCATCGGCTGATTGTCGAATTCTCAATTTTCTTGAGTTAACGTGTACATATACATTTCTTCTTTCTGCTCATTTTGTCAGAATACAGGTAGAATGAGCTATATGATTTACAGTAGACTATAATGTCAAGCCTATCGACATGGGGAGCTGAATGTTATATCAACAATGAGTGAGTTGTCGAGTATCGACAGCAAATTGTCTTTTTGTAGATTGCTGATTGTCGAATTCTCAATTTCTTTAGTTAACGACCTGCGCCAGTAGTATAGGTATAGATTTCTTCGTCATGGGGGCCTATTTGAATAGTGGCGGCGATCGTCGACACTCCAGTCAGGTGAATGTCGATTTTCAAACTTCTTCAGCCGAAAGTCCCGAATACCACGTCGACACGCAGGCCTGGATAAGACCACGTCGACACACAGACCTGGATGAGACAATAGCAGGTTTACTTCGCCCACACATCGATTCTATATGAATATTTTTTGTTTTACAATACCGTGAGTCGACACGTCGACGATGAATTCTCGACCCACTTGCGCGGCTAGGCGATAGATGGGAGGAACGGGGTAGCATGAGCCTCGACACACTTGCAAAGGCTATCGTCATAACACAGGTAGCATGTAGACTGTGTTGTAGCTGCATTATAGTATGTAATCGACTTGGAAAGTGAATCAGTGTGATCAGTAGCTCGGGTCGGAGGGTTGTGGTAGCGGTCAGGCGGAGGGAGGTCACGTGATCAAAATGGCGGGAACGGTCAGCTGGTGGGGTCGGGTCGGATGCCCCTAGGGTTACTCGAGTGGCGCCACCTATCGGTTCGTTCTGCATTTCTCCACCCGTAAATTAGTCATGTTACCTATAACATGCGCAATAATATAATATATGTAGTATATAGATATATAGTGTATATAGTATATATAGTATATAGTATATATAGTATATATAGTATATATAGTATATATAGTATACATAGTAATTTTAGTATATATAGTATACATAGTATACAAAGTATACATAGTATACATACAGTATATATAGTATATACAGCATATATAGTATATACAGTATATATATAGTATATATAGTACAGTATATAGTATATAGTATATATAGTATATACAGTATACATATTATATATATAATATACATAGTATATATAGTATATACAGTATATCTAGTATATAGTATATCTCGTATATATAATATATATAGTATACATAGTATACATAGTATACATAGTATACATAGTATACATCATCATGCTGTCGGTCGCAATGCGACAAAGACTGCTTTTATTTCTTAAGCGCTGCTATTTTGTGCGGTTGTGCATTTCATAAAAGCTGCTTGCAAAGTGTTGAAGTGCTGCTGGCTTTTGCAAGTTACTAGCAGCACTCTCTCGGGGAGCAAATAGAGGTCTCACACCGGCAAGAACATGTCAAGACAGGCGCAAACTATTTGTCCCTGCAGTGGCTGGTCGGGAGATGTTGGGAGTTCCATTCATCACCACCCTTAATGCTGCCACGGAAGCATGGTTTTCTGTTAGGGTTTGCTCCCTTAGCCTTTGGTTCTATCAAGTACCTGTACACCACAAGGCAGTGGTTTATAACTTTGCAAGGCAGGGGCGTCAAACTCCCTGAGGTATTTTAGCAGGTAGGTACTGCAATACCCGCATACCCGCATACTCACATAGTATACATAGTATACATAGTATATGTATATTATTAATATACATAGTATACATAGTATATATATAGTATATACAGTATATATAGTATATACAGTATATATAGTATATATAGTATATAGTGTATAAAGTATATACAGTATATATAGTATATATAGTATATACAGTATATATAGTATATACAATATATAGAGTATATACAGTATATATAGTATTAGCATTATGCGAGTATAAAGGCACGAAAGGGATTATGTTTATTTCCTACCTTATTACTGATGGGGTGGCTTACTTGATGTATGGCCCCCCCCTCCAACCCTGTGACTGGTGGCTCCACCACCAGCACAGTTCTATCCTGGATGCTATACTGTCACTTCCACCCGAGAATATATTATCTCAACCCACCACTTTGTCTTGTCTTCTTCATTTGTACTGTAGTCAGCCTTTATATAGTATATATAGTATATGTAGTGTATATAGTATACATAAAGTAGCTATAAAGTATATATAGTATATATGGTATATATGGTACATATAGTATATATAGCATAACTAAAGTAAATCACATACGTTGACACGCATTGTGGAGAAACGTCGTAATGTGACAGCCCCATTAAACCAGTAGATGTTGCATGTTTTCACCTTAAGCCCCTTAAACCACCCCAACTATCTCTAGCTTAGTGGATGAGTTAACAGGGGACACATTAATAGACATAGGGAGAAGTTAGTAGATACACTAGATAATATACCAGAAAAAGATAAAGTTAACATAGTAAAGCCAAAATGCAGTCACATATGACATAAGGGTGGTAACTAAGGAAGAAGTACTTACAAATATTAAGGGCTTGTCTGAATACAAATCATCAGGACTTAAAGATCTCAGCTCAAGGATACTAATTGATTCAATAACTATATTAATCAAAGAATTCACCCATATAGTAAACCTATCAATTGAAATGGGTATTTTCCCAGATGACTGGAAAATTGCAACAGTTGTACCTATCCCAAAAGTCAGCAACCCTAAAACATGCAATGACCTCAGACCAATTTCTCTTCTACCCAAAACTGGGAAAATAGTTGAGCAACTCATTCATGATCAAATAAAAGCATTTTTTGAAGCAACAAACTACCTAGCAGATGAACAAAATGGCTTCAGGAAAGGCAGGTCCACAACCAAAGCACTCTCAACACTCCTTGATGTGCTTCTCAGTGTGATAGATTCTGGCAAACTTACCTTAGCAGTATATATTGATTTAAAAAAAGCATTTGACACTATAGATCATCAAATCCTGTTGCAGAAGGTTGTCAAGAGCGGGTTGGGTTAAAAAACGGTAGCCTTTCTGACAAACTATCTTTCCAATCGAAAGCAAACTACCAAACTAAATGGCATTGAGTCAACCTTAAGACGAGTAAAAACTGGAGTACCACAGGGATCAACACTGGGCCCCCTTCTATTCCTTCTGTTCATAAACGACTTACCCCAAGCACTGAGGCAAACAAAATGCATTTTATTTGCTGATGACACAGTCCAACTGGTATCAAACAGTAACTTAGCAAAAGCAGCAGAATTGACAAATGAAAATGTGGCTAGAATAAATATATGATGCAAAGAAAACAAATTAACTCTCAATATAATCGAAACTGAATATGTTATCTATGGCACCAAGAACAAAAAGGACAAAGCCCCAGAAGTCCAAATAAAGATTGGGAATGAAACACTAAGGGAGGTAGAGACCTACAAATATTTGGGAACTGAACTGGATGGAACTCTAAATGGGAATAAACAACTAAGTAGATTAAATCAGTCACTGGCAAGGGAACTGAATGCTTTCAGAAAAATCAGGGGTTTTATAAGTGAAAACACATCTCTTCTTATGTACAAAACAATGATCCTCCCAATAATTGATTATAATGACCTAATATATGAACTACTCACAAAACAGCAACAAGCAAAGCTTCAAACAGTACAAAATAGGGCACTCAGGACAGTTTACAAAGGCCAAAATCTACACACAGAAGAACTACATGCTAAAGCTGGAATGGACAAACAAGACACAAGGCGCAAACGGCATCTCTTAGGACTCATGTACAATAGAGCCCAAGACACAATATATACCAACACAAGTATTCACAATACTAGGGCAGCAGATGGCAACCTCTTGAAAATTCCCTATCCAAGGACTAACAAACTCAAAAGAGCACCTATTTATCAGGGAAGCCAACTCTGGAACAAACTCTCTGCCAAAATCAGGAATGCAACAACCTACCTGCAATGTATATCTAGATTAAAGGTTTAGTACCCAACATAGACATACATGAATAAACCTACCTGGATAGACCACAAACGTTGAGAACTGAAATAAATACATAGTCCCAAACCACTCCCTTCCCTCTCCCTCTCTGAAATCCCCCCCTGGCAAAAGGAGTAAAAGAAATAACAACTACCAAAGTATACCCACCAGCCTATAACACCTGACTAAACCAATAAAAACATATACTACTGACAAAGCTATAGTTGACCCAAGACAATTTAAATGAGTCGTGCAACCATTATTTGCATATCCAAAATCCACGACTACCTGCAGATTGTTACGATCAACCTAATATAGGTAGAGATTTTAAAATATACATAGTACTATTACTAGTATTACTATTACATAGTACTATTATTAGCAGTAAGCACTGATCTCTCAGGGAAGGATCCACATAGAGAGGTGGAAGTGGACAATATGATGCCGTCAGGGAGCCTAGGTGGTGTAATGGTTAGCACACTAGTCCGGAAGTAAAGAGGTGTGCGTCCCAATCCTGCTCTACATTAATATTTCCCATTTTCATCTCCCCTCGGCCATATAAATGCTTCCGACTGAGTGGCGAAAGCAGCCCAGAGAAGAGCGGGGGATGGGGCGGGGAGGGGGGGGCGAGATGCAGGCTGGTCACCTCCCCGGCTTTGCCCCACTCCACAAAAGGGGGAGGAAGGAAACACTACAGAGCTTATGACACGCGATAAAGGGTTTATCACTATCCAAATTAATATATATATATATATATATATATAATTATGGCAGCACTTCAAAACCCTCGGGACGTGCAGAGTGAGGAGGTATTTATTTGACGCACCTGACGGGTTCATCACGTGACCAGCCCGCCGGACCGCCAACCCACCAGCGTCTCCCAGAATGCATTGCGCTCGGTTCGCAGCTGGCTTCACACTCCAACACAGGGCGGCGACACCACAGACGGGTTTGCGTTGCCATAGTGATGGCGTAACCGGAAGCGGCTGAGACAGACATACGTTACATGTACGTTAAACATATGTTGAGCTACATTGAACTACGTCAGGCATAAGTCAAGCCGGCAGAAAGGTACAGTCTGCATATTGACAACATATTGAAAACGTACGTATAATTTATGTCTAACATAACTCTAATGTATGTTTGGCTTTTCTCCACCGTGTTTTGACATATTTAACATATAAAGGCATACTTCTGGCGATCGAATAACGTATATAATGTTCACCGGCATTCTGCGAGCGTTCCATGAGCGTTTTTTAAATGTTCTCATGCACTACCACTATGTTGGATTGACGTTTCGCCTACATCCACTACGTTGCACTGACGTCCAACTTGGCCCTGAAACGCCGAGATTTTCTTCGTATCTCGACGTAAACAAGTGATTTCTACCTTCCCTACTCGCTGGCCTGTTACATCATAGTGTGACAGGGGTATAAGACTTAAGGCCCGGTCACAGACACATTTGTGGACGTAGTTGAACATAGTGGAGGCTAACATAGTTGAACGTAGTTGAATGTAGTTGAACATACCGGCATCCATACCTATCCTTCGTAATAACGTGTGCAGGCCGTGAGTTCCGATTTAATATTTGGACAAGTTCAAAAGAGCGCTACGTTAGGGGCTGAATTTGCATCCATGATGGGAACATACTCTAGCGTACTCTAGCCTACTCTAGCGTACTCTAGCATAATCTAGCATAATCCAGCATACTCTAGCATACTCTAGTGTGCTCTAGTGTGCTCTAGCGTACTTTAGCATACTTGGACGAAGTTTTTAAGCTATATATGTCTATTACTCAAACCAACATTCAAATTCTCCTCTTCAGCAGTTGTATACAGGTCTGTATGGCAGGTCCAGGACTATAAGTTCTGGGGGTCGTGTGTCTAAACCTGTATTCTGCATGTCATGGATATTGTGGAAATTGTGGAGGTCATTGATATCGGGGATGTCATGGATATCGTAGGTGTTGTGGGTGTCATGGATAGTGTGTTTGTCATGGTTATCAGGTTATCGTGGTTGTCATGGGCGTATATGGTGGGATCGGGACATAGCTCAGGCGGTAGTGTGTCTGCCTGTGAAGGTGTTGGTCGTCCGGTCGATTCTGTTCAGTGGACACATTCTCAGTTTGGCCTATTTTCCGTTCCAATCAGTGGTCCACAACTGGTTCATCAAAAGATGTGATATGTGCTGTCCTGTCTGTGCGAAAGTACATGTAAAAGACCCCTTGCTGCTTATCAGAGAGAGTAACCTATGTGGCTGCAACGGGTTTCCTCCAAAGAAATTTACAAAATGGACATAGATGCTTGATGTCCAACAGTCGGTAATCAAAATATATATGCTCTCGAGGCATCGTTGAATAAAACAAACTTTCTTTGTGGGTGTCGTGGTTGTCATTTATGTCATGGTTAGCATGGTTGTCATGGGTATCGTGGATGTCATGGTTCTCAATGATGTTATGGGTGTCATGAATGCCATGAGTTTCATGGATGTCATAGTTATGTGTGTAATAGATTTCGTAGGTGTCATGGGTGGCATGGGTGTCGTGGTTGTCGTGATTCTCGTGGTTTTCGTGGTTGTGGCTATCAGTATCATGGATGCCACGGTTGGCACGGTTGTCATTGATGTGGATGGCATTGTTTTCATGGTCGTCGTGATTGTCGTTTTTGGCATGTATGTCGTGGGTGTCATGGATGTTGTGGTTGCCGTGGTTCCTGTGATTGTCATGGTTGTCATTGGTGTTGTGGTTGTTGTGGTTGTTGTGGTTGTTGTCGGTGTCGTGCTTGTCGTGGTTCTCATGGTTGTCGTGGCTGTCATGGTTGTCCTGGCTGTCAGGGTTGACTCGGCTGTGATTCGAACTCCCAACCTTCCGCCCGGGAAGCCTGATCTCTACTGATTCGGATACCGCGTCCGGTGTCATGGATCTTGTGGGTGTCCTGATGTTGTGGATGTCATGGGTGTCATGGTTGTCGAGGGTCTCGTTCGATGCATAAATGATTTTAGCACCAATAAACAAATTCCAATAACCGTGTGTGATTAATGATCACAGCTGCTCATAATTATGTTCTAATTGCTGGAAATAATTGCCTCCGTAATTGTAATCAGCACCGGCCGATGTAGAGGGTTTCCATTAATCACCCACTCCCCAACGTCACCCCCACATGAACTTCACCAGCCTACAGGTGAGCTGCCACCCGGTTGCCATGGATACCTGGGTGATGTCATCTGAAGGTACGTCAGCACTCGCCGGTTGACTCCAGGGACAGCGACAGGTGGCCGAATCGGTAGAGCGCGGGCCTCGTGTGCGGGAGATTGGCAGTTTGCTTCCTGGTTGAGTCAAACCAATGATTTATAACTTGTCGCTTCCTAGCCTGGCGGGCAGCATTAATAGGATAGGTCAAGGGCTGGTTAGTTCAGTGTCAGGATAATGTGACTGAGTGGGGTATCGGGTCATGATGCTGGCTGTCCGATCTCCCAGTGTAGCAGCACTATAAAGTTGTCAGGAGTGTGCACTGTCAGTGTCACAAGTCGGGACCCATCCTGATATGACCTCATATTTTGCCAGGATGTAAAACTCCAACAACCAACCAACCAACGAAACCGTGCCGCGTTCTTCTGAATTAAATTGAATTTGACTCGCAAAGTGATAAATGTAAGAGATAAGTAAGTAGTCCCCGCTCTGCACGACGTAACGCACCCTGCCCCCACCAGAGGGAGGTGCGAGTAGCTCAATCATATCTATGTGGGAGTTGGGTCACGTGGTCGGAGCAGGAGATGGGTAAAGGTCCGTTTATATTTTTGACGGCGTGTTACGCCGTCAACCTTATGCCGGTTAGCGCCGTGTGACGGCGCAAAGCGGTGGGGAGTGCTATAGTCTGGGATCCACAACCAGAAAAATAATTTTGAAAAGTGAATTTGGACACTTTGAATGTATTGCGCAAATTCGGTAGACACCGTTTTTTTACGATAGGCTGTGACGACACCAGCCGCCTAATTCCGGGGTAGGGGAAACTAAATCTAGTATATCATCACAACGCAAGACTCTACTGCAACAAATTACCACTCATTCTTTTGGTATGGATGTAGGCTAAAACAATAAGCAGAGTAGATTCTGATTGGATGAACCTCAAGGTCACTAGAGGTCAAAAGGTCACGAAGGTTGGGGCATGCCCAAAATCTGGGACTTCCATCAAAGAAGTGCCTATTAATATACCATATCATAAGTTGTTTCACTAAAATCCTGTTTCAGTCAACTCCGTAGATCCCCCTGATGATTTTAGAAAAGGGATGTGAGGATTGGCAAAGAACTAATGGCCCCCTGTACATCTTTTACTAAGCGATATTTCAGAGAAAAGCCAAATTCAGTGAATTTTCCTTCGTACATTTTATTGATATAACTCTCATTATCCAATTAGTTTTTTGTTATTATTTGTGAAACTATCAGTAGTAAATGTCTGAACTATCTGGAGATAAGAAAAAGAAACTTAATAAGCAGTATGTTGTCATCCCAAGTTCATCATTCTAACAATACCATATAATGTTCCGATTACAACTACACCTAGTAGAAAATATACTTTGTTCTTGGTTACCTAGTCCTCATCACTTTCATTGTCTTCAGTCAGTCGCCCACATTTGTTTGGGTCCCCATTGCAGGTGCATGCAATAATGCATGCTGATACGGCCTTTGCACACAAACAGTTCCTTAAACAGCCCTTCTTGCACTTGCAGTACGTCAGTTTTGCCACTGCAGGTTTGTTTGGCTTGCTCTTCATGACAGGAACTAATCTTCCTTTGTCCATATATCTGCCGTACTGCAGAGAAGAGTTGGATTGCTTAGATGTGCCTGTTTGTAGAGACTAATGTTGCAAAGACTCCTGAGAATGTGGAAATGAAATGCATCTTCAGTGCAAGGTGGAGAGCAGAGGTCCCGTTTGCTTGACGCAAATAAATGGGCTCATAACCTATCTAAAGATGAATATCCTGCCCTTCCGTACAAATCACATAAGAAATCATGTGCTTCTTTGTACAACGTATCATCTAGGCACACAGTGTTGTGAGCGAAATTTGTCAATGCTGGCATTGAACCGACATGCTGCATTGCTACAATTGCTGCCCTTTTTTTTCCTCTTCTGTGTGGATAACTCACTGAGTCACAGCCGGACATGACATACGAAGTGAGTAATGTGGCTGTTAGTTCCATTTCATTTTTTCCCACCACTTTCGCCAATTCCACAACCAAGTCATGAATGGGCAGGAAGAGTTCATTCTTTTCCACCCATATGTTTATAATGTGTGGAAGCCAAGGATAATGGTACATAGCAATCATGATGATATCTGTGTCGGTTGCGTGGATAACAAATATGCTCCTGTCTTGGCAGCTAGCAAGATGTGCGATGATTCTTGTGTCGGCTTCCTCATGCGTTTGGCAGCACAGCTCCTCCATCACATTGGTGCCGCTGTTGGTCACACATATTCCCTCTGTGTTAACTCCTATTATAAGGGTAAACCCATCTGGCAGGGATACAGACTGCGACCAAGAAGATGACAGGTATGAGAGCAGGTTTGCCTTGTTTTTAGGGTTCGAAAGGAATGTTTTCCACACAGGTATTTTCATGTTATGAGCAGGAATATACTCCGGTGAGTTTGCTCCAATGTCCCGTCTATGGCGCTCATCAATCTTTAGGCTCATTGAACCAAAGTCATATCTATCGCCGACAAAATGCACTTTTAGACAATGTTTGGGTTTCATGCTTAGAATCTTGTTTTTGTACCTCTCCTGAAGTTTGCCAAAATCACTTGCCCCAAGGGTCTGAAAACGTTGCACGAATGCCATGGCATCAATAACATACACCGGTTCCGATTCGGAGGGAGGCAATACTTTCATTGGTTCCCATGAATCCTTAACCTTGTTTTGAAGAGTTCCTATAAAGTCAGATTTAGTTCCTTTGCGCATGGTAAATCCCCCAGTCTTGTCTGGCTCAAATAACGATGGTGGATAGTCACTCCATTCGTAACTGAAGGCTTCAATTCTTGCCTCGTCACTCAACTCATGTGTAAAGCAAAGGGCCCTAGTAACCAAGCTTTCCTCAGAAATTAATTGTTTTACAGAGTCCTGCTTTTCTTTGCCTTGCATCTGTTGTGTGGCAAAAGTCATTATCTTAGGGGTGATAATTTGGTCAGCATCAGTTTTGCTGGCAGCCGTCATTGCCTCTAACCCAAGTTTGTTGGCGTCCACGAGTAGTGTTGAAAGAAGCATTTCTCCCGTTGCAATGTTAACTAACTTATCATCTGCGAGGGAAGCAGCAAATGGATTTCTCATTTTCTCTGCCACAGTGTCTCTGATATTCAGTCCCTTTACCATATCATCTTTATTCATTTTCTCATGATGATCTGATTGAGAAGACTCATATATGTACCATCTGCTTCACACTCTCAGAGATCGCTGTTAGGAATGGCACGGTTTTTATGTATTTCTCTCTTGTTAATTCTGCCTGGGTAATGCCCTTGAATAGGCTTGTCTTCCCTTCCTTGTTGTAAGTTTGTTCCAATGCAAGGTCTGTCCATACTAAATTAAAGTCTCCATCCATCTTGTGCACTGCAAAATTACCCGCTTCAAATTCCTTGCATACTTCAGGCGCAGTGTTAGGGAGGTCATTCATTTCGCTTAGATAAATTGGCAGACAGGACATGTACTTGCTATGTCCAGAACAGACTGTGTACGGTAGCATGTTTTGTGCCTCGAGCAGGTGTTGTTTCCAAATGCCAACTCTTTCAGCATGGATATAACGTTTCAAAATGAGCATCATTTTATTATACATTCCCCATAACCGAGCTGTTATACCCAATGTATTCTCAATGTACTTCCAGTGAGATTGAACTAATCTTAGACTTGTCATGACATCACCAACAAGTTTTGTAACACTGTCTTTGTCTTTCATTTCAAAGCCTGCCCTGAGACATTCCAACACAGATGACAAAGATGAGAGTAAGTCAAGTTCATCTTCTTGCAACAACCATTGCTCAAAGGCTTCCCACTTGAGCATAAAGAATGCCTCACTGAGCAAGGAATGGTAACGAACCATTTTATAATAGTCCTTCCCTGCCATCACTTTATTAGCTGTTCCTCTACCACATATGTCACTTGCAACTAGTATGTCTTCAATGTCGCTTTCTTTCATGAAGAAACCAATGGACCCCAACAAGTTCTGTGCAATATGGAATCCACCCAATCGTATTATAACATCTTTATATCTGGCAGGCTCCTTTTTCACCAAGCCTTTTATGATATCATATATTGCCTGGTCACATGTTACCACAGTCTTTGACAGGCCCAATTTCAGACGCAGTGTAACAAAGTAGTCAAGAGAGGTTTTGACAACATCTGGATTTGTAGGAGTTTGAGGATACATTGGACCATAGCCAATTTTTGTTTTCGGTGTCTGTTTCCTGGAATAAAATTCAAAGAATGCGTTCCAATTTGGTGTACAACAAACACTTTCATCTTCACCTATCATCATATGGGTTGGGAACATCCGAAGTAGAAATCAGACAATGTTTTCATCAACCAAATCATCACCGCTTATATTGCTGCCACATCTAATCTCTGTACCATGTAACGATCTAGCTTCTTTTCAGTCCTTCAGTGATAGATTACTTACAACTGGTTCAAATGAAACAGCTTCCTTAATTGTTACTTGTCTTGTTTTCTGAAGAGGAACTTTTCCAGTCCCAACATTGTTCTCCTTATCATTTGTATACTGATAGATAATATTTGTAGTTGCATCAAGACTACCACCATCCTCTGTTTCTGAATGAAAGTTCAGGTTATCAAAAGCATACTGCGCAAATTGACCATGAACAACATTGGACGGAATAAAAATACCTTCTCTTTCTTCCCGTTCAGTAACCTCATTAGCTATGGTTGTCAGGTAACGTTGGGCACTGGCATAGCTAATGCTATTACCAAATCGGTTTAACATTGTCACAATATTTTTACTATGCGCTTCTTTGAGAATATGCAGAGCAACTCCTACGTGTTTAGGTATAACCTGTGTACCAAGATACCCAATAATGTCCTGGGCTAGGTTCAACACATTCTCTTTGTCATTTTCCGGAAGATGAACTTTTCCATCATCACCGAGGCTATCATCATTGTCAGTAATTACCCATGCTATTAGATTGTACAAATCTACTGGAACCTGGCGAGAGGCTGTTTCATGAGATATCTCTATTTCTCTATCTTCAGCAGCATGCATTCGTTTTGCAATTGTTTTTACCTCTGTTCGCAAGTACTTTGCCAAAGGATATGATGTACTCAAAATGTTTTTGAGGAGATTAAAATCAACATCATCCCCCTCACAATATAGCTGGTATTCATCTAATTCATTTTGCAGGTCAACTATCTGGTCACACAATTCTGTCACGGTCAGAGAAGATGCAATGAATGAATGAATAAATGCTTAACGGCAGAGAAGATGCACAAACTAAATTACTGTGGGTGGGGGGGGGGTTGGACGTAATCAAATGAACAGGAGGGTATAGACTAAACATTCATTATTTGGACTCATAATCAGATAAGTCACTGTTACATTTGTTATTACTTTACATAATGTCTAGGGCAACCCAAGAACGCACACCAACTTCGAAGAGGCCAAACACCAATCTGCCCGATTCATTACTGGCTATTAGATTTCGCTGCTCGATTTTCACATCTATGTGCATTCTTGAGTTGCCCTAGACATAAGAGGCACTGAACGCACATGTATACATGTGCATTCTGCATGGTATAGTGTTCCATGTGTTGAGGCCTATTCAATGCTGTGGGTTGTATTCAGGCACTTATTGGTAGCTAGAACTAGAACTAAAATGTTATTACTGGTACTTACCAATTTAAAACCTGTGGCACTGGCTATATATCATTCTTGAAAATTATTTCTTTTTAGGAGAATTTACAAACCCCCTTTAGACTTGTCCTATATGCTATATTAGTTAATGGCTGAAATAAATGGATTATTACACACATTTTATTTGACTTAAATGGATCCGTCAAAAACTAATGTTTTTAGATATTTTTCCAAAATATAACTTAGAAATATGTCTACAGGATGCCATTTATTCTATATGAGCCTTGACACCCCTTTCCTAAGAACATCACAGAGATCAAAGGAGTTGATTGAAACAGTATTTTAGTGAAAAAAACTTATGATATGGTATATTAATAGGCACTTCTTTGATGAAAGTCCAGGATTTCTGGCATACCACAACCTTCGTGACCTTTTGACCTCTAGTGACCTTGAGGTTCATCCAATCAGAATCTACTCTGCTTATTGTTTTAGGCTACATCCATACCAAAAGAATGAGTGGTAATTTGTTGCAGTAGAGTCTTGCGTTGTGATGATATACTAGATTTAGTTTCCCCTACCCCGGAATTAGGCGGCTGGTGTCGTCACAGCCTATAGTAAAAAAACGGTGTCTACCGAATTTGCGCAATACATTCAAAGTGTCCAAATTCACTTTTCAGATGTCCAAGTCCCCTATAGACATAATCCAAGTGTCAACAATTTTATAGCAGGGGTGTCACATCAAAACCCTTATTTTGCACATTTTCTGGTTGTGGATCCCAGACTACTACGACTGGAACGTCGCCGTGAAAGTTTGAATGCTTTGACGCACATGGTCGCTAATGTCGACCTATTTTCCAGGGGTTGGGACTTTTTGCACATGGCATGTGTTTTTGTCGACTCCACTCGTGGTGTTCGATTTGAAATTCTAGCAACTGGGATGACCCGAGTTGACTGGGTCGTGTTAATCAAATACGGTCCAAGTGACTCGACCACTTCTGATTGGCTGAAGTGCCGATGTGTGGAAGCACTGACATTGAAAGTTCAACATAGTTGAACTCTGGCCAACACTTGTGCCATGTTGCGCCGTCTAATGTCATCAAGTTGCGACATAAAGTCTAAATGGGAGTGTTGGCTTGCGCCGTTTAGTGCCATCTAGCGCCGTCTAGCACCATCTAGCGCTGTCACAAGCCATCAAAAGTATAAACAGGCCTTAACTTGAAACCGCGGTCACAGTGCGTATGCCCAACACACACTCACACACATGCACAAGAACTTGCATTCTCACGGCTAGTCCAATCCAGTCATGTGGTTACACGTCTGGAGCCAATCAGAATCAATAGGCCTTATTGAATTGGGCCTAATAGAAGATTTCCACCACCAAACCGCCCTCTTGGGGTAGTGGCAAGAACTACGGTTGTGGATACGATTGATTGATTGGTGGTTTCTTTATGCTGTGTCGGCAGCATAGGCCATATCCACGGCGAGAAGTTTTGGTTTGTATTCAACCATCGCTTTTACAGAATGCAAAAGCACAGAATCAATTTTGTGTCAGTACACTGTGGTTTTAAAAAGCTCATGGTTACATAATTTGTGGCAAAGGAAATATAATTTATATCAAAGTTAAAGGTTGTTAATTGATCTAATCGGTTTAATGGACTATATGTGATGATATAGACCAGCTGCCCTTTAAAAGGCTAAAATGTTTTCTTGTTTTACTTTTGTGAAAAGGTTGTGCATGCTGCTTGCAGTGCAAAACTGTTGGCACGGGGCCAAGAAATCGACTCAACTTAATAAGCCGCGAGTTGCCAAACTCCTGTGTGGGTATGTGGTGGCTTTCCCACAGATGTTTCAATTTCTTGCAGTTTATTGATGTTTTCATCCCACTCATGTTGTTGTGGATACGAATCGAGTTACGTTTGAAGGATTCTCTGTGGAAAAGGTCCTATTTATGATTTCCACCATCACACTGCCCTCTAATGGCAGTAGCAAGAACTAATGTTGTGAGTTGCATCTCACCGTGCATGCTCCTCTGTAATAAAGGTATCATAGAGGATTTCCACCACCATTCCAACCTCTAGTGGCAGTGCAAAAACTAGTAACATTGACAGCAGTTCATGGTACAGCCTACTCTGGGGAAAAGGCCTCAAATGGGAATTTGTCCACCAACCCGCACTCTGATGTCAGTGAAAATAACTAATGTTGTCTGTAAAAGCCAGATGTTAGGTGGATCTGAGAGACCACTCTCAGTTCACCGGTCAGCTTCTTCAACACGCTAACTTGCCTAAAATGCTACCTTCGACTGGAATTTACAATTACTCACAAAGTTTTCTAAACCAAACCACTTACCTAGATTTGATCTGATATCTCCAACTTAGATACTGGCGGAGTTGCACAGTCCGGTGGCTTTAAGTTTCTGTCATATTCTGAGATGAATACGTAAGGTTGATCATTATAATATACCTTACTTTGGTTTAAATTACCTTTTATTCTAAATGGCTAACTTTTGAGATATTTGAAGTGCAAACATGTCAGATTAACTTTGGCTAGCACACCAAAACTCTGACACCATAGCTTTCTGCAGTAACAGATTCTATTAAATTGCCTCAGTATTACCTTCTATGTGGCAACAAATGATTAAGTATCTAAGTTATGTAAGTTAGGTATATCAAATCAAGTCTAGATAATTGTTGTGGTTTGGAAAATTTGATGTTTTCATCAGATTTTGCAGCTTTAATAGAACCTGTTACTGCTGAAACCTGTCGTGTGCAAAATTCCCACATGCACGCCCAAATCAAATCAACCTTCCATCTTCTCATTTCAAGTATCTTCATAATCAAACATTAAGAAAATAAAAGAATGTAATCTAAATAAGGCAGAAATTCGAGTCGACAGCAATTAGTGTAATGGATGAATCGGAGAAAAGGCTACTGTGGTATAAAAGGTATGAAGTGTATAAAGTGTATACCACGTGACACAATGTAAAGGCCCTGTCACACTACAACGTTTATCCCGGCGCGCCGCCAACGCGCAAGATATTTGCTCGGGCTCGAGACACGTCCAACTTTTCAGCATTGTGGGAGAAAATTTGACGGGTTGCAGCGTGCTATTAGCGTGTTGGTGGCGCGTCCGTAACGCCCCCTCCAACGCATCGGCGTGTGTCGGGGCGCGTCGGGGCACGCCAAAAGTTTTGTGCAAGCACAAAACGATCGGCGCGACCCGACGCATGGCGACGCGCGGTGACGCGCGGCGACACGCGGTGACGCATCCATTCACACGGTGCTATCACTCAACGTGTACCGACGTGTACCGACATGCGGTTGACGCGCCGGTAACGCGCGCGTAACGCTTCCTGACGCGTGCCGACATTTCACCCAAAAAGGCAACCCCTCGGCGCGCGTTGGTGAGAAATGTCGTAATGTGACAGGGGCTTATGGTGTAGTACAGGCAGGGCCTGGGTGCAGAGCGGGATTGCCGTTAAAGTGCAGTAGCATGGCCACTGCACCTTCACTTATTCACAATTATTGACTACTCATGGTTTCTACAGCCTTAAGCAACCTGTTACTAGTACTTACTACGAGCTAAGAGTTATTTAGGACCAAACCACAGTTTCAGGGTGTCTGTGGTCAACGTGCGGCTAATTTAGCTCTAATAAATGCCCTCAATGATGTAGGCTAGGATTGGTTGGTTGGTTGTTGGAATTTTACATCCTGGCAACATCTTAGGTCTTATCAGGATGGACACCAACTTGTGACAGTGCGCACTCATTGCGACTTTATAGTACTGCCCCACTGGGAAATCAGACCATCAGTACCATGACCCAATATCCCACCCAGTCACATTATCCTGACACTGAGCTAACCAGTCCTTGTCCTATTAATGCTGAGTGCGAGGCTAGGAAGTGACAAGTACCACTTTTATAAGTCATTGGTTTGACTCGACCAGGATTGAACTCCCGAACTCCCGTACGGGAGGCCTGCGTCTACCGATTCGGACACCGCTCCCGGTTGTAGGCTAAAGCATATTACAGACCTTGAACATAGTGAAAACCCTACTGTCATTTAAAGTAAATTTGAAGGTTATGGCTTATTCTATGCCACTTATACCACACTTTCGTTCCCCTCACGATGTCACAGAACTACTAATATTAGCCATGAAGTACTGACCATATAATGATGATGGGCAGACCAATCCTGGCAAATAGATCTTTGCATTAAATGTGATTAAGATCCATCAAATATTGTGATATTTCCAAGTAAGGAATACATGGTAAAATCAAATGACCAGATCGTTATGTACTTGTGTCATCTATATGTACATGTTAGAAACATTTATGTTTAACTAATGTAAAGCAAGAAGCGATCCTAGCCTTCTTGAGGATTATGCGGCCTTATATTGTTCAATTTTAAATAATTCAGGAAGAATAATATCTTGAACTTTTATCTAGCATGTTTCCTGGCCACAATTGTTGAGCTTTTGACTTAAAAAGTGTCTCTCGACATATAGTTGATTTTGTGTTTTTACATTCTGTGTAAAAGTGATGACCCGGGAATAATATGACAGAATAAGATTTGAACACTTCTCATTGTGATTATGGCCTTTGTTGCTGACACAGCATTAGGCAATCACCACTAGCTAACTAACTATAGCCCCCTTTCAATGTTTACAAACATTGTGTATACGTGCGCACATTGGCTGCAAAACTGACGTGCACGACCATTGAGTTTGCCGATATGCACAGTGCAAAAGTTCATTTTTATTCAAAATGAATAGCAATGCAGAACAATAAACGTATACATTTAATATAATCTGTTTGTGAAACATGTTATCTGTTTGTGGCCAAAGCGGTTTGTTTCTAAGTCATGCAGTTTTAGAGATATTTCACTTTTTCTGTCTGAACATTGTGCATGGCCATTGAGTTTGCAGTACAACCGGGTGTTGTTTTGGATCCAAGTTGTGTGCGCATAGACCTGATTAATGATGCTGACTTCAAGTGAAATAGGTCTATAAGTTAAAGCAAATATTCTACGATAGTTTACTAGAATCTTTGATTATAGTGCAGTGAAGAGAGGCGGCATAAAAAGCTCTAATTTGTATCTGTTGTACATGGACGAGGAGTGTAGATTGTTTGGTGGAGATCAGAAGCAATTCTGAAGGTTATAAAACAGTGGCCCTGAACAGTAATCCACGGGGTGACGCAGTCGTGGAACGAGCACAGACAGACTACCTGCAGTGAGTACTGTGGTAGGTGGATCATTACCAGAGGGCGGAGCAATGGTACAGCCTTCAATGGTGGGCTTAGTCTAAGGGTTACTCCTATCTGTCAATAGTGAACACCAAATGGGCTCACTTGAAAACACTGATCAATGTGTCTGCTGGCACCAGATAGATTGGCATACAAAGGAAAGCCATTGGCTGTATCCAGCAAAGGAACCACACTCTAACCATCAAACCAAAGCCATTGGCTGTATCCAGCAGAGGAACCACACTCTAACCAACAAACCAAAGCCACTGTGTTGAGACGACCAGTGCTTTCTTATTTTCCATAGCTGCTATAGTTGGGTAATGAGGTCTGGACACAGAGTGAGGTGATACTGGGTAATGAGGTGTGGACACTGAGTGAGGTGATACTGGGTAATGAGGTGTGGACACAGAGTGAGGTGATGTGGGATAATCAGGTGTGGACACAGAGTGAGGTGATGCAGGGTAGTGAGGTGTGGAGACAGAGTGAGGTGATGCAGGGTAATGAGGTGTGGAGACAGAGTGAGGTGATGCAGGGTAATGAGGTGTGGACACAGAGTGAGGTGATGCGGGGTAATGAGGTGTGGACACAGAGTGAGGTAATGCTGGGTCATGAGGTGTGGACACTGAGTGAGGTGATACTGGGTAATGAGGTGTGGACACAGAGTGAGGTGATGCGGGGTAATGAGGTGTGGACACTGAGTGAGGTAATGCTGGGTCATGAGGTGTGGACACTGAGTGAGGTGATACTGGGTAATGAGGTGTGGATACAGAGTGAGGTGATGTGGGATAATCAGGTGTGGACACAGAGTGAGATGATGCGGGGTAATCAGGTGTGGATACAGAGTGAGGTGATGCGGGGTAATGAGGTGTGGACACAGAGTGAGGTGATGCTGGGTAATGAGGTGTGGATACAGAGTGAGGTGATGCGGGGTAATGAGGTGTGGACACAGAGTGAGGTGATGCTGGGTAATCAGGTGTGGATACAGAGTGAGGTGATGCGGGGTAATGAGGTGTGGACACATAGTGAGGTGATGCGGGGTAATCAGGTGTGGATACAGAGTGAGGTGATGCGGGGTAATCAGGTGTGGACACAGAGTGAGGTGATGCTGGGTAATGAGGTGTGGACACAGAGCGAGGTGATACTGGGTAATCAGGTGTGGATACAGAGTGAGGTGATGCGGGGTAATGAGGTGTGGACACAGAGTAAGGTGACGCGGGGTAATGAGGTGTGGACACAGAGTGAGGTGATGCTGGGTAATGAGGTGTGGACACAGAGTGAGGTAATGTGGGATAATTGGCTGCGAACACAGAGTGAGGTGATGTGGCATAATGAGGTGTGGACACAGAGTGAGGTGATGTGGGGTAATGAGGTGTGGACACAGAGTGAGGTGATGCAGGGAGTAACAGAGCTGGAGCCAGTTTGGTACGCCACGTCTATAAGCAAAATGTCAAGCAGTAAGGATCCCAGCAACTAGAGGGCTGGTTCAAAGTGGGACACACACCTGAGGATCACGACGCACACTTTGTCGGTCAAGGACACTGAGAAATGACATGAATAAAAGTCGTTTATCAATAAAGCCAAAAAAGCTGAGGTATGAATGAAATCTCACAAAAGAAACATCGTTTTACATGTGGACACCCGAGGGTGGCATGCACGTCTGCCACTCGGAGATCAGGCACGGTGCCCGAATCCGTAGAGCGCGGGCCTCGCATGTGGGAGATCGGGAGTTTGGTTCCCGGACGAGTCAAACCAATGACTTATAAAATTGATACTTTTCGCTTCTTAGCCCGCCGCTCAGCATTAACAGGATAGGTCAAGGACTGGTTAGCTCAGTGTCAGGATAATGTGACTGAGTGGATATCCAGGTCATGGTGCCAATGACCTTGTTCCCTGGTAGGGCAGCACTATAAAGTGATCATGAGTGCACACTGTCACACATCGGTACACGCCCTGATAGGACCTTAGATGTTGCCAGGATGTAAAACTCCAACAAACAACTGACACTCAGAGGTCATCGGAAGTCATATTGTCAGGGAGTTAGTTACTGGTGGTGTTAATTACTGCCGGAAACAGCGAATCTATGCCATCCTGAGAATAGATGATGTTAGGGAGTCTCCAGGTCCTGGAGAATCCCCCAGGGGGCTGCTATTGTTGGCAACCTGGTGATGAGTTCCTGATGCGGTTTCAACTAGGCCTTTCTGGAACACAGCATTGTAATCTTAACCACAATGCACCACCTGATGCACCTTCAACTAGGCCATTCGGGAACACAGGATCACACTCTTCATAACCTGATGCAGCTTCAACATAGCACTTTAATCTCAAGCAGCTGATGCAGCTTCAACTAGGCACTTCTGGCACATTGCGCCGCAATATTAACGACCTGATGCAGCTCAAACAAGGCCTTCCTGGAACATAGCGACGTAATATTATCCACCTGATGCAGATACAACTAGGCCCTTCTGCACACAGCATCGTAATCCTAACCATCTGATACAGCTTCAATTAAGTCTGACTGGCACATAGCGGAGTAATCTTAACCACCTAATGCAGCTTCAACTAGGTCTGACTGGACCATAGCGGAGTAATCTTAACCACTAAATGCAGTTTCAACTAGGTCTGACTGGCACATAGCGGAGTAATCTTAACCACCTAATGCAGCTTCAATTAGGTCTGACTGGCACATAGCGGAGTAATCTTAACCACCTGATGCAGCTTCAACTAGGTCTGACTGGCACATAGCGGAGTAATCTTAATCACCTGATGCAGCGTCAACTAGGTCTGACTGGCACATAGCGGAGTAATCTTAACCACCTAATGCAGCTTCAATTAGGTCTGACGGGCACATAGTGGAGTAATCTTAACAACCAAATGCAGCTTCAATTAGGTCTGACTGGCACATAGCGGAGTAATCTTAACCACCTGATGCAGCTTAAACTAGGTCCGACTGGCACATAGCGGAGTAATCTTAACCACCTAATGCAGCTTCAACTAGGTCTGACTGGCTCATAGCGGAGTACTCTTAATCACCTGATGCAGCTTCAACTGGGTCTGACTGGCACATAGCGGAGTAATCTTAACCACCTGATGCAGCTTCAACTAGGTCTGACTGGCACATAGTGGTAATCTTAACCACCTGATGCAGCTTCAAGTAGGTCTGACTGGCACATAGCGGAGTAATCTTAACCACCTAATGCAGCTTCAACTAGGTCTGACTGGCACATAGCGGTAATCTTAACCACCTGATGCAGCTTCAACTAGGTCTGACTGGCACATAGCAGAGTAATCTTAACCACCTGATGCAGCTTCAACTAGGTCTGACTGGCACATAGAGGAGTAATCTTAACCACCTGATGCAGCTTCAACTAGGTCTGACTGGCACATAACGGAGTAATCTTAACCACCTGATGTAGCTTCAACTAGGTCTGACTGGCACATAGAGGAGTAATCTTAACCACCTGATGCAGCTTCAACTAGGTCTGACTGGCACATAACGGAGTACTCTTAATCACCTGATGCAGCTTCAACTAGGTCTGACTGGCACATAACGGAGTAATCTTAACCACGAAATGCAGCTTCAATTAGGTCTGACAGGCACATAGCGGAGTAACCTTAACCACCTGATGCAGCTTCAACTAGGTCTGACTGGCACATAGAGGAGTAATCTTAACCACCTGATGCAGCTTCAACTAGGTCTGACTGGCACATAACGGAGTAATCTTAACCACCTGATGTAGCTTCAACTAGGTCTGACTGGCACATAGAGGAGTAATCTTAACCACCTGATGCAGCTTCAATTAGGTCTGACTGCCACATAGCGGAGTAATCTTAACCACCTAATGCAGCTTCAATTAGCTCTGACTGGCACATAGCGGAGTAATCTTAACCACCTGATGCAGCTTCAACTAGGTCTGACTGGCACATAGCAGAGTAACCTTAACCACCTGATGCAGCTTCAACTGGGTCTGACTGGCACATAGCGGAGTACTCTTAATCACCTGATGCAGCTTCAACTAGGTCTGACTGGCACATAACGGAGTAATCTTAACCACCTGATGCAGCTTCAACTAGGTCTGACTGGCACATAGCGGAGTAACCTTAACCACCTGATGCAGCTTCAACTGGGTCTGACTGGCACATAGCGGAGTACTCTTAATCACCTGATGCAGCTTCAACTAGGTCTGACTGGCACATAACGGAGTAATCTTAACCACCTGATGCAGCTTCAACTAGGTCTGACTGGCACATAGAGGAGTAATCTTAACCACCTGATGCAGCTTCAACTAGGTCTGACTGGCACATAGCAGAGTAATCTTAACCACCTGATGCAGCTTCAACTAGGTCTGACTGGCACATAGAGGAGTAATCTTAACCACCTGATGCAGCTTCAACTAGGTCTGACTGGCACATAACGGAGTAATCTTAACCACCTGATGTAGCTTCAACTAGGTCTGACTGGCACATAGAGGAGTAATCTTAACCACCTGATGCAGCTTCAAATAGGTCTGACTGGTACATAGCGGAGTAATCTTAACCACCTAATGCAGCTTCAACTAGGCCCTACTGATATGTGGGCGCAGATTTGAAACCTACTTCACCTGGAACAAACTAGGACACAGCAATGCAATCTGAGTCCCAATGTAGCGAATAACTTGAATATAACAATGCAGTCTGATGCGTAATGTAGCAATGTATTGGAATATAGCAATGCAGTCTGAATCCTAATGTAGCAGTCACACTACGACGACAAGGGAGGGACGACAGCCCGGCGGCTGGGATTTTGTGAAATCCCGACGACCTATGCAAATTCGGGCTAAGTTGGATGACAATCGGACGACATCCGGACGACATCGGGACAACAGACGGGACGACAGCGGGACGACAGTGTCTGTGTGTCTGTGTCTGTGTGTGACTCTGTGTCTCTGTGTGTGTCTCTATGTGTGTCTGTGTCTATGTTTGTGTTTGTGTCTATGTGTGTCTATGTGTGTGTGTCTGTGTGTGTCTGTGTGTGTGTCTGTGTGTGTCTGTGTCTCTGTGTGTATGTGTCTATGTGTGTCTATGTGTGTCTATACAGTGGTGTAGTAGTACAGTGGTGTAGTAGTACAGTGGTGTAGTAGTACAGTGGTGTAGTAGTAGAGTGGTGTAGTAGTACAGTGGTGTAGTGGTACAGTAGTGTAGTAGTACAGTGGTGTAGTAGTACAGTGGTGTAGTAGTACAGTGGTGTAGTAGTACAGTGGTGTAGTAGTACAGTGGTGTAGTAGTACAGTGGTGTAGTAGTACAGTAGTGCAGTAATACAGTAGGGTAGTAGTACATTAGGGTAGTAGTACAGTAGTGTAGTAGTACACTGGTGTAGTAGTACAGTGGTGTAGTAGTACAGTGGTGTAGTACAGTGGTGTAGTAGTACAGTGGTGTAGTAGTACAGTGGTGTAGTAGTACAGTGGTGTAGTAGTACAGTGGTGTAGTAGTACAGTAGTGTACTAGTACAGTGGTCTAGTAGTACAGTGGTGTACTAGTACAGTGGTGTACTAGTACAGTGGTGTAGTAGTACAGTAGTGTACTAGTACAGTGGTGTAGTAGTACAGTGGTGTACTAGTACAGTGGTGTAGTAGTACAGTGGTGTAGTAGTACAGTGGTGTAATAGTACAGTGGTTGTGAGTAGTACAGTGGTGTAGTAGTACAGTGGTGTAAGTAGTAGAGTGGTGTAGTAGTACAGTGGTGTATTAGTACAGTAGTGTAGTAGTACAGTGGTGTAGTAGTACAGTGGTGTAGTAGTACAGTGGTGTAGTAGTACAGTGGTGTAGTAGTACAGTGGTGTAGTAGTACAGTGGTGTAGTAGTACAGTAGTGCAGTAATACAGTAGGGTAGTAGTACAGTAGGGTAGTAGTACAGTAGTGTAGTAGTACAGTGGTGTAGTAGTACAGTGGTGTCGTAGTACAGTGGTGTAGTAGTACAGTAGTGCAGTAATACAGTAGGGTAGTAGTACAGTAGGGTAGTAGTACAGTAGTGTAGTAGTACAGTGGTGTAGTAGTACAGTGCTGTAGTAGTACAGTGGTGTAGTATTGTGGTGTAGTAGTACAGTGGTGCAGTAGTACAGTGGTGTAGTAGTACAGTGGTGTAGTACAGTGGTGTAGTAGTACAGTGGTGTAGTAGTACAGTGGTGTAGTAGTACAGTGGTGTAGTAGTACAGTAGTGTACTAGTACAGTGGTGTAGTAGTACAGTGGTGTACTAGTACAGTGGTGTAGTAGTACAGTGGTGTAGTAGTGCAGTGGTGTAGTAGTACAGTGGTGTAGTAGTACACACAGAGACACATACACACACAGACACACACACACATACACACACAGACACAGACACACACAGACACATACACACACACAGACACACACATATACACACATATACACAGACACACACAGAGACAGACAAACAGAGACACAGACACACACAGACACCCACACACAGACACACACACAGACACACACACACATACACACACAGACACACACATAGACACACATAGACACAGACACACACATAGACACAGACACACAGAGACACAGACACACACACAGACACACACACAGACACACACAGACACACACAGACACACACAGACACACACACATACAGAGACACAGACACACACACACCCAGACACACACATAGACACACATAGACACACATAGACACACATAGACACACATAGACACAGACACACACATAGACACAGACACAGAGACACACAGAGACACATACATGGAGAGAGAAGCAACTACAGCTTAACGACAAGACGACAGTGCCACGACAGTGCCGCGACAGTGCCGCGACAGTGCCGCGACAGTGCCGCGACAGTGCCGCGACAGTGCCGCGACAGTGCCGCGACAGTGCGACAGTGCCGCGACAGTGCGACAGTGCCACGACAGTGCCGCGACAGTGCCGCGACAGTGCCGCGACAGTGCCGCAAAATCGGCTGTCGTCGAAGTTTTTCAACATGTCCAAAACAACTACGACAACCCGGCGACAGTCGAGAAAATGCGGAGAAACTGGAGGTGTCGCGGAGGTGCCGCGGCGACACATCCGCGACACCTGCGTGACACCTGCGCGACAATCCGCGACAATCGACGACACACCGGAAGTGGGTGTCGCAGGGCTGTCGCCGCTGCTTGTCGTCGTAGTGTGACTGCTACATAACATAATGAACTACACAAACATAGCAGAATAATCTTAATCCTACTATTCCACGCTACTGCAACATAGCTATGTGATCTGTAGCCTAGGTTAGCATAAGCTAAATTACAGTAGTGGAATCTAGTTGGTTGGTTGTTGGAGTGTTACGTCCTGGCAACATCTAATGTCATATTAGCACCGCATTCTAAAATGTGAAGTAACATATCAAACTATTACTAGAACATAGTAACAATGATCTGAAACAGTTTTATATATTAACTTGTAACACTTGATTATCTCAAAAAAGACAATAAATATAGAGTTCCCGTTTTTGACATTTGGTTTGTAATTACAATGTCTAAAAGAAGCAATCAAAATATCTCACATTATCCAAATATGATCATTTCGCTGACGGTTTCCTAGCTATAAGTATGCAGTGACACATCACGCCATATTCAGTACGAGCTGTAAAAATAGGCAGTAATTACTTACCAATATTCAAACCTAACGATGTAAACAAGAGCAACTGCATACATAGCAACGCACATAAACTCTGTCCCCATCATACACACGCAGCATATTCCACACACACCACACACCACACCACACCCCACACACCACACCTCACCACACACCACAACACACACACAACACAGCACACACCACACCACTCACCACACCACACACACCACACCACACAAGACACACCACACAACATGCAACACACCACTCATCACACCACACACACCACACCACACAAGACACACCACACAACATGCAACACACCACACACCACACCACACACACCACACAACACAGCACACATCACACCACTCACCACACCACACACCACAACACACACCACAACACACACCGCACAACACAGCACACACCACACCACTCACCACACCACACAAGAGACCACACGACATGCAACACACCACACACCACACCACACACACCACACACCACACCACACAGCACACACCACACACACCACACCACACACCATACCACGCCATAAGGGGCGGCCATTTGCAATCGAAAAGAACAGGTCTGATTGGCTCAAATTATGGAAAGATCCCATTATTTATTTAGTAGTTTCTTGTTCAGACATAGTTACACATATATATGTATCTTTTGCACAGATTAAAGTGCTTGAAGTATATTATTAATTTATCTATATCAACTTCTCTTTAAATCACACAATATCAGGACTTAAAGAATGGGAAACTCTTCCCACAAGGATATGCTCAATATGACCCAGTGGTCACCCGTTTTTGCTTCTTTCCTCGCTATGGACCTTTCTCCTGGCTGTGGCGACCGCTCGCTCGTGACGCCGCCCACCTGAGCTGGTCCCCGTACACCTGTGCGTATACCACGCCACCTGCCGGCCGCGCTCCACACCAGAGCAGGCCGCCGACTGTCTGCTGTCAGGGGGGACTGCGCTCAGTCCGCCAGCACGACATGCACCCGGTGTGACGATTTCAACTTCCCCCCCTTCTCAAGTTCCCCCCCCCGGGAATCTAAAAACGTTTTCAACTTCCCTCCGGGGAACTTAAAAACGTTTTCAGATTCATGGGGGGGAACTTAAGAACAGTTTTCAGATTCCCCCCCCCCCCCTATTTTCAAATTCCCCCCTCCGGGAATTTAAAATTGTTTAAAATACTTTAAAAAACGTTTTAAATTTCAGACCTATAATATTTTTTTCTTAACCATCTTGGAGACTTTTTGTGTCATTTGTGGTTAAATATATTTTATTGTACTAGTAATAACGTCCATTATGTTATTCTCTGTATATTATAATATTTGTCATGAAAAATTATCAAAAATAACAAAAAATTACAAAAATAAAGAAAATTCCCCAAAAATGGGGGGGAGGGAAAGTTAAAATGAGGGAGGGAATTTGAAAACGTTTTCAAATTCCCCTGGGAGGAATTTGAAAACGTTTTCAAGTTCCTGGGGGGGGACTTGAATATGGGGGGAATTTGAAATCTTTACACCGGCTCAAGCCCATCTCAGCCACAGAAACAGCCAGTAACCAGGAGCCCACACGCCGGCAACCGGCAGCCCACACCAGTGCTGACTAGCCGGTAACCATCAGCCGACCAGCCGGTAACCTACGGCCGACCAGCCGGTAACCAGCAGCCGATCAGCAGGTAATCAGCAGCCGACAATCTGGCTGGCGAATCCGGCGGGACTGTGTCAACCAGACGTGTGACATGACTGACGACGACGGTGTGAAGCACAGCGTACACGTCTGTCAGTTGTGTGACAGTCATACGATGTGCACACACCACATGCTGACAGCTATCTGACTCTGACAGTGCCACTGTCAACCTCCTGCTGAACCTACAGACACTGACATTCCACGAGCACTTCTCTGTTGCTACACATATTGCCGCCATTGTCACCCCGCCCCAGTGCGAGTGGTTGTTGCCGCGCACCAGCAGGCACCGTCCCAGCCATGACGTCACACGCGCTGCTGCACCGCACACGTGACTGACGCCATTCCCAGGGATATGCGCTCATCTCAACGGACGTTCGATTCACACGGATCCACACACATGACTTTATTCCGAGTCGCCCCGATCCATGACTACTCGCACATTGTCCGTCAATACTCTGTTACCGACAACCAGGCGGTCCGCCATCTTAGAACTGCACTGATAACAATACACGCAAGGAGGGAAGTGCTCAGAACTAACAACAAACTCCCGTCAAGCTGTTGCCATCGATACACACTGCAATCTAGTGACGGCCGCTGATGTCAGTCATGGAACTCAACATGTGAATTTCCCAACGTTGGTGTTAAAGCTGCATAGTCCGATGAAATATCAAATTATCAAAACCAAACCAATTATCTAGATTTGATTTTACATATCTAACTTAGATACTGGTGCACTTATTAAGCATTTCTTTCTGCATAGAAGGCAATACTGAATCAATTTAACAGAACCTATTAGTATTACTGCAGAAGTCTAGGGTGTTGAGTTTTGGCCAAAACTAATTTTCCATGTTTGCACACAACATATCTAAAAAGTTTACCATTTAAAATAAAAGTAACTTTGAACTAATGTAAAGTAGATACTACTGGTTGATCTAATACATTTATCTCAGACAAAATACAGCATTTCAAAACCATCGGACTCTGCAACTTGAATTGTTGAATCTGACAGCACATTGGACTGCAATCTAACTGTGACATACTCTAGTTGCTGGGTGTGACAGTCCGCTTCAAGCTGCAATGACCTTGCATTCACACAGCTCTCTTTAACATATAGTTACCACGGAGCTCATGGGACACGTAGAGTTACTGCAGAGTTGTTCAAATCACGAGAACAAAAGCTAGCCAATGCAAGAACAATAACAGAAGTAAACACAACTTTAATGAACAATTGAAAGTTCAGTTGATTTTACAATTGGCTTTGTACATTAATTAACAAAAGACTTGACAAGTGGAACTTTCATATCACACAAAGGCATTATGGGTAATGGCTCATCCATCGAGGCTTCCAAGGTGATTTTCGTTGATGTGAAAGGCAAGCACGAAAAGGTAGGATCAGCTCACGTATTTAAGGTAATTATTATTTGGGTGGTTTTTTTGTTGAGGCTGTATTTATACTGTCCATAGCATATAAGCCGGGGTACCCAGGCTTGTTTTCAATGCTGGCCAGCTGTCGTGTTGGAGTTATCTTATCATACAGTAGCTGCTGACAAGGCATTTGATTGCCTGCATTTCAGTTGCAGCTAAGTAGTTGGTTGTTTTGTTTAGTAGTCTATGTTAGTTTTTTAGATTTTCTTGGCATCTATGTGCTTTATTTTTTCTACTCTTACTACTAGACTATCCTACTCCTATATATCATAGGCCTGTACTTAGCTCTGTGTTGTGCTTGTCTGGCTACTTTTGGCATGGTTACCTTCCACTAGGCACCCCGCTGGTGGGCTGTGACATACCACATGCCCTCTTGCATTGCAGCCTAGTCGGGGCTTTCTAGCCTTGTCCTGCACAGATATTTGTTATGTTTCTATGTCAGGAATTTGTTGTTCCTTTATTGTTTTGTTAGTCTTTTCTTAAGGTTATATTTTGGGTTAGTGATCTATCTTAGTATTTTGGGGTTTTCTTGGGAAGACTTTTCCACTTTTTCTTTTTACTTAATTCTATATTACTATTAGCCTATTTTATTTACATGTTATAGGCTTGTACGTAATAAGTGGTTTGGTTATGTTTGTTTGGATTTGATTTGATTTATATTGTTGGTGGACATGTTATCTGGGTTTTATATTTCCGGGTTCTCCGCCATGGGCTGTCCATGGGCCATATGTATGAGCAACTTTTTATCGGCTCCGGTGTTAAGGGCCGCTGTTGGGTTAGCTAACACCGGTGTTAGGAAATGGGTGACTGGAAATGTATGTGGCAAAGCTGCAGCGTAGCTAACTAATCCGTTATTATAGTTTGGGAATCCCTTGGCATGTTGCTGGCGACAACACTCTTGACATATAGCTGCCGATTCGGCGGCGACGATTTGTTTTGTTCGTGATATAGTCATACACTGATTGGAAGACAGGAGTGTGAACACTTACTTGTCTTTCATTCGACAATAGGAATTGCCGCAATGTACCGGATGTTAATATCGCTTTGATTTTGGGTTAATTTGATAAAATACCACTTTATTGCAGTATGTAATTTTGTTAAATATGACAGCATTGGCCTAATATATCGCCGACGATGCGCCAGCGGCGTTGGCAAATTGTTTTGTATAGATTGACAGAATGGATATCGCCGCCAATGTAGCGGCGGCATAAATATCGCTTCGATTTGTGTTAATTTGACCAAATTCCCATTTTATGAGCATTGTATTCTGTAAGACCTACATCGCATTGAATAGATTTGGCCCTAATATATCGCCGACGATGCGGCGGCAGTGGCGATTGTTAGTTTACATTCAGCGATCGACAATATTAATATCGTAGCCGATGTAGCTGCGGTGATAATATCGGTTTGATATTGCAGTATAACTTGATACAAGTTCAGGTTAGAGTATGTCACTTCTGTTAATATGATAGCATTGAATGATTTTGGCATCATCTGTACCGAACACCGATGTTAAACTTGCTATGTCTTGTGTTAGTGTAGTAGACGTTAAACTCGTAGTGTTTGCCTACACCGTGAACATACAACAGACTTTCTCGCGCTAGAACCAGAAAGTCCGGCCAAAACCAGTTTTGCTACGGTAACACCGACACATAAATATGGCCCAGTTGGTGGCCATTACAAATCACCTGTCCCCTTCTGTGCAGCTTAGTTGGGTGCCCAGTTTTCATTTCCCAAGATATTTTTTGCAATTTTAGGTCAGGGATTTGCCATTCCTTCACATTTTGCATTCCATACCTGTGAACATTTTGTCATATTTTTGTTTTGTTCGTTTATAAAAGCATTGAGTCAAAATTCATTTGATAACATCTTTGACATGCAAGACAACTTAAAAACATGTATAAACATACAAAATGCATACACAGCTGGCTGCATGTGTCATTTCTTATGTTATCATGCGTTGTGTCCATTCATTGTTCGAACTTAAGTATGTGGCGTAACAAATTATTGTACAGCTTTTCCAGCACGTTACTTATTTAACTATAACAATTTCAACCGTGAACATTCTTTTATGTTTGCTTAATAAGCATTGAGTCAACATATATAGTCAAGAACATCCATGACATGAAGAGCAACTAAACATAGCATTTATAAAAACATACAAAATGCATACTCAGTTGACTTCATGTGTCGTTTCTTATGTTTGCATGAGTTGTGTCCATTCTTTGTTTGACCTGAACTATGTGTCGTTATTAATTATTGTACTGCTTTTCTGGCATGTCAGTTATTTAATTATAACAATTGCATCAGTGAACATTTTTGTTTGTTTGTTTAATAAGTATTGAGTGAATATTTATTGGATAACATCTATGACATGTAAGACAATTTAAAGCATTTATACCAACACACAAAATGTATACTTAGTTAGCTTCATGTGTCGTTTCTTATCCTTGCATGTGTTGTGTCCATTCTTTATTTGACTTTAATCATGTGTCATTCTTACTGTACTGCTTTTCTAGCATGTCACTTGCTTAATTATTACAATTGCATCAGTGAACATCACCTACAATAACAGTAATGAGTCAACAGCTATTTGACAAGATCTATGACAAGTACGACATCTTACAGCATTTACAAAACATCACCAAAAAGCGTACTAAGTTACCTTCATGTGCCATTTCCTATGTGTGAATGTGTTCTGTAAAGTCTTTGTTTGACCTCAAATGTCTGATGTTCTTCATGTATTGTCATGGTAACATACTGAAACAATTTAAAGTTGCACAGTCTAACCAAACCATTCCTAATTCAAAACGTCATAATCGACATACTATGTCTTTGTTTGCATTCTTTGACCTTTTCCACATATATATATTTCTATTACATATAGATATATTTATTAAATATATTTATATACATTATTTTATTTTAATGCATATGACATTAAATTCAATGTTACAATATCAGTATATCCGGTAGATTCTGCATATTCGGCTTACTCTGGTTTCTATATAACCAATATTTTACACAACTGCAGAATTTACAGGTTACATAACTGCATGTTGTGATAACATTTTGTCAAACAATTATGTGTTCAACAACAGGCCTTTCTCATAGTGAAAATATTGGCACACACTTCACCATGTAACTCTGACATCCTACAATATAGTCATTTTTCTCTTCACACTAACATTTTGTTATATATATATATTCCTTTGTAATATATATATTGCCATTCGTTCAACATGGGAGTGTCATACAATAACAGTACTGTCACCTGCATAGTATAAATATATGAATGTATGTACTACTTTTCATACGATATAGCAGATTTAGGTTTTATTTTTCCATCATTAATAACTAGTCCATAACAATATTAAAGGATGGAACCATACATCAATGTTGGGTATTTAAAAAAGAAATAATTTATATATATTTGTTATTTAGTATGCAGCTTTAACAAAGCAGACTACCAACTGCTACTTTGTCGCTTTCACTGATTTGAACTACATTCTTTCATGACGTGGCCTCTCGCTGCCTTGGGGGTGTTCGGATAGCAGCACACATTACTTTGACAATTTGATGTACGTAAACGTATATGCTACACGTCATATAATACATAATCAGTTGTATTGTCTTTCAACTGACAAAAACAATTACCATCACTAATAACTAGTCCATAGCAATATTAGGATGGAATATATCAATGTATGTTTTGACACTGCATCTCGTATCATATTTCATGCCTTTCACGTACCTCAAGTGGTGTGGCGTCTGGTGCTTGCTTACCAGCGCTCCGTGTACTGCTGTAGCTTAGCTGGCTTGACGTCCTGTGCGTCGTTGTTACGGCCGTTTTCGTTCATCTCTGTCGATGATCCGTGCATCTGTGCTTCGTATCATCTGTGTCTGTACCTCTAGGTATCTGTGTATCTGTGTGCCATCTTCTCAGGCATCTGTGCATCGTATTGTCATTTATTCACTCCAAGCAATGTTGTGACGTCCTGCGCGTCCTCATTCCGGCTGTTTTCATTAGAGCCGTTCGTTTCCACCGACGATCCGTACATCCATGCTTCTTGGCACCTGTGTAGTCGTGTATGTGCCTCCATGCATCCGTGCATCCATGTGCCATCTTTCCAGGCATTTGTGCATCGTCTTGTCACTCGTCACATTAAAAGCAGTGCTGCTTCTGTTGTTGCCCGGGAAGTCGCTGGCCGGTGCGCTGCAGCTACTTCAACTTGAATTTCAAGTACTTGTTTCTGTCTCTGCGACCAGGGTGTCGATCCTGGTAAAATGATCTTGCAACATTTCATGTTGGTTGGTGTCCGGGGTGCTGTTGCCCGGTATCCACCAGAAGCAATGGGCCTGAAAGCACCATTGCCTCCACATCTGACACCATGTAATGTAAAGGACGTCTGAACACAATGAGTTCTGTACTGTAACTAACTTTATTTAGAACGTTCTGTAGTGACCTCACTCTGTGCCACACTGGGGGTGTTCGGATAACAACACAACTGGAAGACACATACATTACAGCTAACACCGGTGTTAGGAAATGGGTGACTGGAAATGTATGTGGGCAAAGCACGGCAGCGTTAGCTAACTTATCCGTTATTTATAGGTTTGGGAAATCCCTCTGAGCATGTTGCTGGCGAGCAACACTATTTGACAATATAGCTGCCGATTCGGCGGCGACGATTTGTTTTGTTTGTGATATAGTGATATAGTGATTGGTAGACAGGAAGTGTGAACACTTATTTGTCTTTCATTCGACAATATGAATATTGCCGCCAATGTAGCCGTGATGTTAATATCGCTTTGATTTTGGGGTTAATTTGATAAAATTACACTTTTTGAGTATGTAATTTTGTTAAATATGACAGCATTTGGCCGTAATATATCGCCGACGATGCGGCAGCGGCGGTGGCAATTTGTTTTGTTTAGATTCGACAGTATGAATATCGCCGCCAATGTAGCGGCGGCATTAATATCGCTTCGATTTTGTGGTTATTTTGACCAAATTTCCCTTTTTGAGCATGTTATTCTGTTAAATATCATCGCATTGAATAGATTTGGCCCTAATATATCGCCGCCGATGCGGCGGCAGTGGCGATTTGTTTAGTTTACATTCAGCGATTCGACAATATTAATATCGTCGCCGATGTAGCTGCGGTGTTAATATCGGTTTGATTTTGCAGTTAACTTGATAAAAGTTCACTTTTAGAGTATGTAATTCTGTTAAATATGATAGCATTGAATAGATTTGGGCATAATCTGTACCGAACACCGATGTTAAACTTGCTATGTCTTGGTGTTAGTGTAGGAGACGTTAAACTCGTAGTGTTTGCCTAACACCGTGACATACATACAGACTTTTCGCCGCTAAACCAGAAATCCCGGCCAAAACCAGTTTTGGCTCGGTAACACCGACACATAAATATGGCCCCAGTTGGTGGGCCATGACAAATCACCTGTCCCCTTCTGGTGCAGCTTAGTTGGGGTTCCCAGTTTTTATTTTCCACAGATATTTTTTGTATGTTTTAGGTCAGGGATTTGCCATTCCTTCACCATTTGTGCATTCCATACCTTGGCGGCCATTTCCAGTGGGCTCCTTTCATGGGCTTTGATTTGGCTTCTGGTCTGCCTTAGTAGTGGTGCCTTGCTTGCTCTGGTGTTCCTTAGTGCTTGGGTTAGATGCTTAATGTCTTGGCTATATCCATACGTTAATGTTTTTAAGTGGATTATTCTTCTGTTTTCTAGTAGCTTTACTTTAGTTTTTTTGTGTAGGTTATAGGTGGGTGTAGTTTGTCTACTTTTAGGCACATTTTTAGCACCCTATTTTGTAGTATTTGCAGTTTTTTAATTATATTATTGTAGATTATACAACTAACCAGATTGTCGCTCAGTAAAAGGCACGGTCTTCATGCGCTACTCACTCACAGAATCGCGTCCGTTTTCCTAAAGCTAAAATTCCATATGCGCTGTATGCGGCATGTGAATGCGGTATACGTGGCACAGATCTATGCTTGCCCCAATAGCCGATGTCTACTTTTTGTGCTGGGGGGTCATTAAACAAACAAACAAAAGAAAGATACATATGCCATTTTGGTGGTTTTTTAATCCAAATTTGTGAAGAAAAGTCAAAGTTAATGTTGTTTTCTAGGGCAAACGCAGCAGCATTTGTATTCGCATTTTCACCGATCGGTCCATCAGTCGATCCATTTGCTGCATTCACATTCACATTCACATTCGCAATCGCATTTGGATGTATGGAAGCACTACATGCCTTTACATGCTTTTCAATTTTTGCCGCATTCACATTCATATTCGCATACCGAATGCTGCGTATATGGATCCTTAGCTTAATGCTGCTTCATGGCACTTTAACATTTTATTTAACAACAACGTACACTTAATGAAAGTTGTATAGTCCGATGCTTTTGAGTTTCTGTCATTTTTCTGAGATAAAGATATTAAATTGATTGTTATTACCTTACTTTAGTTTGAAGTAACTTTCATTTTAAATTGCCAACTTTTGAGAAATTTGAATCACAAACATGCAAAATTAACTTTGGCCGCATACCAACATTCTGACACCATGGTGTAAGATATTCTGATGAAACGCATTGGTGGGGAATGCAAATGGTCTATAATGGAAGACAAATGGTCTATTAATGTAAATGGTATATAGTGTCAGGTGCATGAATGTATTTATGTAGTTGCTGGTGATCATTTACTTATGGTCAAGAGTCATTGTGTATTAGGTAGATAGTGTGAAGGAGGCACTAGTGATAGTGTGTAAGGAGCCTCAAGAGCTCTACTCACTACCCCCTCCCCTCCCCCAAATGTTAGTCACGGATCACCACACACACAGCTCAGGCAGGTGGTGGCCACGCAGCCACACCGCAAGGTGGTGGTGGGCAGATCACGGTAGCCATGGTGACACAAGAATGCTTACTGTTCATTGGTGGAACTATAAATGCTTGTTGCTGATTGGAGATAATGGTCAGGTGGTATGCCATACCAGATCCATGTACCACTATATAATAATAAACCTGAGGGTACAAGCTCTCTCTCTACTTTCACTCCTTATACTCTTCCTTTCTCTTCTTGCCTGTGTTGATTTCCTATAGCCTGCCTACAGAACCACAGATGCCAGCCGTCGACTTTACAGTGGGTTTCTGCACTAACATGTTCTATTAAATTGCCTCACTATTCCCTTCTATGTGGCAACAGATGGCTATTAAGTGTAGCTTTATCTGAGTTAGAAATCTAATTGTTTTTGTTTTGAAAATGTGATGCATCATCGGACTATGCAGCTATAAATATTAGATTTGTTCATTTGTCGTTTCCACCTTTGGTCTTATTGGATAATTGTCGTTATAGAGTCAAAAATGAAATTCTTTTTTTTTAAGGTGTTGTCTTCATTATGTCTGATAACGCCACATGATTTAATTGTATACCTAACCAGAAAGTACTGTAATATTATTTAAGAATGGCCAGAAAGTATGATGCAGGGAACATTTCTGTAAACTATTAATAGTATAATCTTATTGATGATGCAACATTTCTGTATAGTGGCGTTATCTTATTAAAGAGTGGCATGACATATTGATGCGGCAAACATTTCTGTGTATCAGAAGTTGAGTGAATATCACCCACCTGTCACAAACACTTCACGATATTCACCCACCAAGAGGGGATGTGATATTCATCTGCCGAGTTGACACATGATTTTCACCTAGCTAGATTACATGTGAGTCACCTGCCCAGCTGACATGTGACAGTCATCCTCTAGTTGACATGTGATATTTGGAACATCCCACTACCATGATCTAGTGATATTCATGTTCTAGTTAACATGTGATACTCATAGCGATATAGCGATATAGCGAATGGTAGACAGGAAGTGTGAACACTTATTTGTCTCTCATTTTTGTTTGAGTGCAAGTAAATAAGCAACACAAAGAGTAATTAGTAACATGTGGTGAATAAGGGGTCAAATTTCCCTGGATCATCAGCCCATGCTTTTTCTAATCTATTCTTGAATGAATTAATTGACTCGGCATCAATAACATTTTGTGGGAGACTGTTCCATATATTTATCCTCCTGTTCACATGTGCTATTCATGTTCTAGTTGACATGTGATATTCCTACTCCAGTTAACATGTGATATTCATGTTCTAGTTGACATGTGATATTCATACTCCAGTTATCATGTGATATTCATCTATTAGTTGACATCTGATATTCATGTTCCAGTTGACATGTGATATTCATGTTATAGTTGACATGTGATATTCATGTTCCAGTTGACATGTGGTGTTCATGTTCTAGTTGAACTGTGGTATGTGTACCCCAATTGACTTGTGATATTCATTTCCCAGTTGATGTGTCATATTCATGTTCTGGTTGACATGTGATATTCATGTTCTAGTTGACATGTGGCATTCATGTTCCAGTTGACATGTGATATTCAGGTTCTAGTTGACAGGTGGTATTCATGTTCCAGTTATCATGTGATATTCATATTCTAGTTGACATATGGTATTCATGTTCCAGTTGACGTAACATTCATTTTCTAGTTGACATGTGATGTTCATGGTCCAGTTAAGATGTGGTTTTCATGTTCCAGTTGACATGTGGTATGTGTGTTCCCATTGACATGTGATATTCATGTGACAGTTGACATGTGATATTCATGTTCTAGTTGACATGTGATATTCATACTCCAGTTATCATGTGATATTGATGTGCTAGTTGACATCTGATATTCATGTTCCAGTTGACATGTGATATTCATGTTATAGTTGACATGTGATATTCAGTTTCCAGTTGACATGTGGTATTCATGTTCTAGTTGAACTGTGATATTTGTACCCCAATTGACTTGTGATCTTCATTTTCCCAGTTGATGTGTCATATTCATGTTCTGGTTGACATGTGATATTCATGTTCTAGTTGACATGTGGCATTCATGTTCCACTTGACATGTGATATTCATGTTCTAGTTGACAAGTGGTATTCATGTTCCAGTTATCATGTGATATTCATATTCTAGTTGACATGTGGTATTCATGTTCCAGTTGATGTGACATTCATTTTCTAGTTGACATGTGATGTTCATGGTCCAGTTGAGATGGGGTTTCATGTTCCAGTTGACAAGTGGTATGTGTGTTCCCATTGACATGTGATATTCATGTTCCAGTTGACATGTGATATGTATGTTGCAGTTGACATGTAATATTCATATGCCAGTTTGCATGTGGCATTCATGCCCCAACTGACATGTGATATCCATGTTCTAGTTAACATGTGATATTCATGTTCCAGTTGATATGTTATATGCATACTCCAGTTGACATGTGATATTCATGTTCCAGTTGATGTATGATATTCATGTTCCGTTTGATGTGTGGAATTCATACCCCAGTTGAAATGTGATATTCATTTTCCAGTTAACATGTGATATTCATACTCCAGTTGACATGTGATATTCATGCTTCAGTTGGCATGTGGTATTCATGCTTCAGTTGACATGTGATATTTGGGACAGCACACTAGATGTTTATGTCAATGAAATAATTACATCTAAAACATTATATTTTGATAGTTTTCAATTATCCACTTATCATCTTCAGTCGTCGACCTTAGATGTTGCTAGGACTTAAAACAACAACAAACAAACAAATCTGTAAGTTGTCAACAGTCTGAGTATTTATTCTACAAATTTAGCTTGACTGCTGATTTGATCACATTCTCTGCCTTCATATATATATAGCCATCATATTGTTGTTTTGTTGTTTATTTTTGGTGTACAATCATGTGTAGACACTTTATAAGCAATTTGAGCCATCATATTGTTGTTTTGTTGTTTATTTTTGGTGTACAATCATGTGTAGACACTTTATAAGCAATTTGGGAAAGTGCATATAAAATGCCCCTTGATGCTTATCGGAAAGAGTAGCCTATGTGGCGCCAGAGGGTTTCCTCCAAAGAAATATGTCAGACTGACTATACTTTTGACGTCCAATAGCTGATGATAAAAATCATTGTGCTCTAGAGGCGTCACTAAATAAAACAAAATTTTGATAAATGAACTTTGATCAGAAATGTCAGTGCCTGGCGCATTGTCTTGATATTAGGAACCACCAGTCTGGATGCTGAGTTGGTGTACTGGTTATGACCCCCCCCCCCCTCCCAACAAAACAAAAAAGTAATACAAAATGGAGCATTCTGGTGCATTTTTATGAACAATATACAGAAAGAAATATTTTAAAATAAAATGGGAAAAAAAGCTAACTTTCTTCTTTGGTGGGAGATAACAAATTAAAAGCGGGAAATCAGAAGATTGGGATCAGCATACGGTATTTAAGGGAGATCTCCCGCCATATCGGGCAACTTGGCCCCTCTGATTGTCTTTACCTGCAACTCGGCCCAAGGTCGTCACTCGTCTGTCAGTGTCAGACTGGGGGACCAGTTCAGGTGTTGTACCAGCGTGTCTGCTCGAGTAAAAGTCAACCACTGGACAGTGAGCAGCGGTGGTACTGGGATAGTGACAACAGTGGTGCTTGGAGAGTGACAGCAGTGGTGCTGAGGGAGTGAGGAGCGGTAGTCCTGGGAGAGTCAGGGGTGGCCATACATATTCCATTCAACATAAGCAAAGAAATGTCAAAGATTTTCAGTTCAAGCCAACGTATAATACTCAGAGAATTCACAATGCTGGGCTTAATATAGCTTCCCACAAAATATTTCCCCAACAATGGAACCTTTAAATGAGTAATTTATTCTTATAGTTGGTTTTCCCTGTACAAGAAACAATCACTCTCAGGTGGTTCTAACGGTTTGTTCAGGCTTGCCCATTGTGCCATTGCGACTAAATGATGCTGAAATTCTCTCACTAGTCTCAGTGAACGTTTGTTTGGTAATTACATTTATTCTTGTGGGGTATATATTTTGTTCAGTTGGGAACTGGTTTTCTGGTCAGTGTAGATCCCGATTATTTACACACATGCTATCCTACACACAGTTCATATCACTGAGGGTGAGCTTGCACTTATTTTAATTTATTTATTATATATGAATATAAATTATTTAAATAAATAAAATAAATAAGTTAGTTAAATTGATGAAATGATAAATACTTGCGTCAACTTCTAGTGATGCTGTTGTAACGCTGCTGGTCATGTGCTTACAACCGTTTGATCTCCAACAACAGACAACGGAATACCTTCACCTTGAGCTGATTCCGGTGCGTGCACCTGAATCACCATACAAGGTCACGTGATGTCACTAGTAAACTTGTCTCCCAAATCATGAATCAAATGCCGTCAGATTTCGTGTTTTTGTTCTGTAAATAGTAGAAAGTCATGATACACAATTCCATTTTAACTTGTGTATTATACAAAATGGTGCACATTGGGATATCAAACTTTGCTTTGTTGCAGCAAACCATCATGTAATTATTTAAGGGTAGGCCTAATCTATGTCATATCTGATTGGCTAATTGTATGTGGCTAACTTGTAACCAGTAAATATCTCTGGATACACACAGGGGCTCTCTTACCCCCCTCCCCCCCTGGCACCTCATGGAAATCAAAGTACTAACCTCAACTAACCGACACATACACAACCAAGGCAATGCCCTTACATTGGTTTGTATGGCTGTGGTTGATACCCCACTAACACTTGCAAACCACTTGCTAACCATTACCTGCAACTTACAAGAGACAAATGATAATATTAAAACTGAACACTCCAGCCATCACTACTAAAATCATAAGAATGTCAACTACTGGTTCCAAAGCCAGATCAACACATATCAGCTTAAATATGCAGTTCATCTTCATTCATCTTCACAGAAAAACTGTTTTGGGGATTTGTTTGCTTTGTTTTGTTTTATTTACAACAGTTAACAGAATGACAACACAGGGGGTACCTGGGTGCCAAGAGACAGTGTACAGTGGTTATAGGCAAGGGACACATAGCTGGACAGACTTCCTCTGAACGAACTGAAGGGTCTGCCAGGTTTCAAAATAGCACATCTCAATGTACGTAGCCTCACACATAAAATAGAACAATTAAGAATTGATCTGCCAGAGTCAGGAATCAACATTTTCACAGTTTCAGAAACATGGCTCAATAGCCATACAGAAAATAAACTGACATCAATAGCAAGCTACACTTTCATCAGATCCGATCGTGAAGCAAAACACCTAAATGGGCAAACAAAGGCTGGAGGTGTACTAGGAATTTACTATAGAAACTCTTTACAAGTAGACCCTAATAAATATGCGGATACAAATATTTCAAATGCTATGCTAGAACTGCAGTGGGTGGTCGTCACAAGGGCTTATACAAAGAAGATCCTGATTGGGAATGTGTACAGACCACCAGACGGAAGTGTTAAGCAGGCCTTTCAGCAATTGACCAATGTGATGAGTGAAATACATGATATAGACAAATATGAAATCCTCCTGATAGGTGACATCAATGCAGATTATAGTGCTAAGAGAAAGCTACCAGCCATAACCATAAATCAATTTGCTTCGGAACATGAGCTCCAACAGCTGATAGACAAACCAACCAGATCAACTCGAAATACCACAACCATAATTGATTTAGCCTTTACTAACATCAAGTATTTCACTCAAGCAGGAGTCCTTAACTACAACATCAGTGACCATAAGCCAGTCTATATTATCAAAAAGAAACCCAGAAACAACCAAAGAATCACAACATACTGGGGCAGAACATATAGAAACTTTACAACTGAGGCACTAACAACAATCTTGCAGAGTTATAACTACACCACAATACTTGAAGAACAAAATTCAAATAAATGTTGGGACCTTTTAGAAGATATAATCCACCAGGCAGCAGATAGACTTTGTCCAATGAGTGAACTGACAATAAAAGAGAGCACAGCTGTGTACATCACCAGTGAACTGATAGAACTACAAAAGGACAGAGATTATTTTAAGGAAAAGGCTGACTTGACGAAAGACCCAAGAGACCAGTTCATAGCAAAATGCTTGATAAGCAAAGCCAGGACAGAGGTGAGGAAAGCAAAATGTATGTACTACATCGATCAAGCCATAAAGCACAACCAGAATCCTAAGAAATTCTGGTATGAACTGAGTCAAATTCAACCAGAATCCAAACCACAGATCAACAACATAATAGATGACAGCACAGGAGAGAAAGTGCCTGATAGCCAGTTAGCCGAAGTAATAAACAATTATTTTGTAGACATTGGGGAAAACCTTGCAACAAAATTCAAACAAAACACCAATGATCAAAAAACATATCAGCCAGTCGCAAATCGATACAAATACAATTTTGAAAAAACAACAAGAGAAGAAGTACTTGCCAAGGTTGATAAACTTTCATCATATAAATCATCTGGCATGATGAACATAAATTCTGCCTTTGTTAAGACAGCCATTATCATCCTAATAGACAAATTTACACATCTATACAACCTTGTCATTCAAACAGGTTTATTCCCGGATAAATGGAAAATAGCTACTGTCACACCAATACCAAAGATAAGGAATCCTAAATCATGTAATGAACTGCGACCAATATCAATACTACCCGTTCCTGGCAAGGTCATTGAACAAATAATCCACGACCAAATAAAAACCTTTCTAGAAGACATCAACTACCTTACTAAACAGCAAAATTGTTTCAGAAAAGAGAAATCCACCACAATAGCATTAGCCAGTCTGTTGGATGAACTGCTGATTAACATGGATAGAGGAGAACTGACAATAACCGTCTTTCTTGATTTCAAGAAAGCTTTTGACACCATGGACCATGAAATTTTACTCTGGAAAATTGAAAGAGCAGGACTCTCTCCTAAATCTTGTGCATGTATAGCCAACTATCTATCAAATAGGCAGCAAGTTACAAAAATAAATAACACTAAATCAACAGAGAGATCAATTACAACTGGAGTACCCCAGGGTTCTACACTTAGGCCACTACTCTTCCTCATATTTATTAATGAGTTGCCCTTGGTAACAAAGGAGGCAATGTTTACACTTTTTGCTGATGATACTGCCCTCACAGTCCATGGACAAAACATTGAATCTGCAGCGGAGATAGCTGAGGATGTGCTAGCTAAGGTTAACATCTGGTGTAAGGAAAATAAACTGACAATAAATGCAAAGAAATCTGAATACGTAATTTTTGCAACCAAAGCAAAAAATCAAGAGCACAACCTATCACTCTACATTTGGGTGATACAGCACTGAATGAGGGAGACACATACAAATATTTAGGGAGCACACTCGATTCAACGCTTAATGGTAATCAACAACTGTCAAAACTCAATCAAATGATATCCGTAAAAATGACAACTTTTAGGAAAATTAGATACTATATGAGTAAGAACACATCTCTTTTGCTATATAAAGCCACTATTCTTCCAATAATTGACTACAATGATTTGATCTATGGACTACTGACGAAACAGCAGGAAACCAAATTACAGAGGATTCAAAACAGGGCACTTAGAACTGTCTACAGAGGTAAAAACCTGTCTGTAAAGGAAATGCATACCAAAGCACAAATCAGCTACCTTAGCCAAAGGAGGGACTCACATCTCCTCACTCTCATGTATAAAAGATCGAATGACAAGCAATATTTTGACCATACAAACAGAGTCACCAGACAGAGTGATGCTACACACCTAAAAATGCCCAAGCCACTAACAAACAAACTGACTAAAGCACCGATTTACAGAGGTGGTACATTATGGAATAAACTCCCAGTGAGGACAAGACGGTCCACAAGTCTCCTTGAATTCAAAAACTTAATAAAAATACCACAGACCTGTCAGACCCTACACAGTTGCAGGTATCCTAAAGGCCACCATTGCCCTGACCCCTGTACACTCATACATACAAATGGTCTCAAATTAACTACATGGCCCAGTGAGCTAAGCCCCTACCCACCCCTGCTACAATGTCCAGTACATACCTAGTACCTTTTTATCCCCAATACAATCTCAGAACCCCATTCCATTCATCAAATCATGCAATACAAAGAACTAACAATTACTAATTAAATGACAGTATTGCAAAATTAACATCATACACATTGACATCTAGTTGTAAAAATATACGGATTTTCGGTTAAGAATTATATATTGGCAGAGAGCATTATTATTCTTGGATGTCGGAGTGGGACTTAAGTTATGTAAACTAAAAGGAACTGAAATCAATAGAATCCCACTCCCATTGTACATGATGCTGAGTGAGGTAAACTATGTGTTATATATTATAAGTGGAGTTGATGGAAATGTACATGATGCTGAATGATGTAAGCTATCTGTTATATATGATGTTTGGAGTTAATGAAAAGAGCTCCTTTGCAAGAAACAGTACATGATGGTTGAAATGTTCTCTATGTGTTCATAAAGAATACAAAGGAGGAAAAGAATGATTTTACTATATACAAATCTGTAACTGTTTGCAACATCCTGTCCACCCAAGACCACCGACTGACCCACCTGCCTAATTTGCATATGTATAGAGTACACCACCTGCAGCTGGTTTGAGTGACAGCCCCTAATGGGGTGGTCACCCACCCAGTCTGTGGGGAGTGTCTCATTGGCTGGCTGGGGCATGTCCGGTCACCTGACTCCCTTGGCCTATCCTGACCACACACTAGTCTCAGCTAATGAATTATTCAAGAAGTTTGCTTCAGACACCCTGAAGGAAAATGACTCTCATCCTGGCTCTTGAGTGAGACACACCTACTCTAGAGCAGGACCCCAGACACTCTGTCTGATGCTATCCAAATTCACCTATTCAAATTGAGTGCATCCACAACCATAGGACTCCTGTCCCATGGGTTGTGGGCACTGTTTCAGTATACAGGCTAAAGTGACAATGAGACATAGTGTGGGCAGTATATGAGGAGTGCAGGTGCTAGGTCACATGTAAGGGGGATGACAGGAGTTGCTGCCAATAAAGCACAACTTATTCACTGTTCATCTTTGTGACTAGTTTTCCTTCCTCATTCCAGACATGGTTAAATTGATTAGGCTGATTGCATCACAGGTGAAATGAAGGGGGAGAGTTTTGTAATTACATAGGGTGCTCACAGCGGCAAAGCATCCATGTTTTTATATAGTGTTCTTGTCACCATCATACCATATCTTTCAGTATATGATGACTTACATTTATGGGAAAATCAGTGTAGGTATTTGCTGGATACCAGCATATTAATTGTGATCGGACCCGCTGATTTGCATATACACGGTGCATGTATTTGAAAATAGGAATATATATTTTGATATATTTCTTTCTATACCCATGTAATACATATTGTTGACTGAATTTGCATGATTCTTTGTTGGACTGAATTTGTAAACAGTTACTACTACAGCTGATACTTCATTTATAAAATGTATAGTACTTCTAGTAACAAACAGGATTTACATGCAGTCACTATTACAACTGATAGTAGTTTCATTTATGCATAATACTGTTATTGGACTAGACTTGTACACAGCTGATACTTCATTTATAAAATGTATAATACTTTTAGTACGCAGTTACTACTACAGCTGATACTTCATTTATAAAATGTATAATACTTTTAGTAACAAACAGGATTTGCATACACTCGCTATTACGACTGATAGTAGTTTCATTTATATATTAAGGAATTGTACTGTATGGCTGGAAGACCAGTGCTCTGGCGCTGACAAAAGATATTATTTGATGAATAAATACTTGAACCCAAAAAAACCACTTATAGTTCGGTATATTGTAGACATTGCATTGACAAAAGACATCCGATAAGTAATCATGATAATTGTCCAATGTTTAAAAGCTAAGCCATTGCACTGTAATCTATGCTTGTTCATGTGCTGAGAAATAGATTATTAGGGGATCATTTAGTGATAATGATTTGGCTATAAATCAGCTGTATATAAATGCTTTCAGGTTTTGCTGTAAAGGCAATAAAGAGGACGTCTTTCTGTATATTATTATGTTAATTAATTGGAGCCAACTATACTCGGTGTTGCAGATTTACTACCAGTTCTACATTGTCCGATATCAGCATTTGTTTATTAAATACAATATGCAAAGCTTGTCTTCTACTGTGGCTTTGAGTCTGCCAATCACAGATGTGAAAAGAGTCCTTTAACTGAAGTCTGCACAGTGCTACCCCCCTGCGGTCACGTGGGTGTGCAGGTGAAGCGATGCCAGCTGCGCACATCCGGGCATCAGCATGTCCCTTTGTCCGCTTGTTAGCAGTTGTCTGTGTCCGTATAGACAGCAGAATCAGCAATTATTTATCATTTCATCAATTTAACTAACTTATTAAACCTATTTATGTTTATATATATGCTAAGCAAAGTAAATTAAGGACAAGCTCACCCCTAGTGATATACAATGCGTGCAAGACAGAATGCGTGTAAATAATTGGCACATGCGATGACCGGAAAACCAGTTTGACACTACAAAAATATATATATATTCACGCTGTAATTATCAAACAAACATTCACTGAGAAAATATCAGCATCATTCAGTCCCAATGACACAGAACTAGGGTGGTCTAGGGAGGTCAGGTGACCACCCCAGACCACACAAGTACACAAGAGAAACGCGGTTCTCCCCCTATTGGGTGCAATGGAAATGGTGACATGCCACTGCAAACTGTGCACTATGATATAGATCTGCACAATCGAACACAGCTGCCATGCATGGTCACACTGATTATCAACTGTCAATGTCCACCATCCTGTGATTTGCCAACTGGACCATGCAAACTAAGTTGAATGACACCCATAATTGGTTGTGGTTTATCTGTGCTTGGAGGACGGTGGGGGATTCTCCATGTGTCTGCCGCACTTAACTAACAGTCGTGTTTATTGTCTATTTGATTCACTTTCAGATCGTCTTCAGTCGACATTGCAGCTCTCGCGACATCTCAGAACTTCTCTGTCAAACAGCAGGCGTAAGCCGGTGAGTGTATTGCTGCCGGTAGCAGTCTGTTCCCTGGTTCTTCTGGGGACTTTCAGTAGGTGTTAAGGACAATCTGTCTGTTTATTGCTCAACAACAAAATGTCAGGGAACAATGATGAGTTGTGTGAACGTAAATGTAGATATCATATAATCGAAATACATGTACTACACACACAGGCCTGTGTAGTAGTCAGGGCGGTGAGCCGAGTGTGTTAAGCGGGCACAGTGCTCCGCTTTGGCACATTTCAATGCAGAACCCTATCAATGCAGTCAGAGCCGTGTGTGTGCAGTCAAAGCCCTGGGTACGGATACTAGTATTTACGCTGCCGCCAGGTGGTAGACTGGTGTCGTGGGTAAGTGGTGAAAACGGGAAATATTGCACCTAGAGCAGGAATCAAACCCATCCCTCTTCCATGCATACTTTCTTATTTTATTTAAATATGTGTTTATTCATACACCAGTGTGTTCAACATTTGTTGTGTTAAATAATGATGCGCGAAAAGGAAGACACGAGGCGGGAGTGGGAAAAGAGGCGTTTATTGGTGCGCCTTGGGAAACATACAGGGCAATATACAGAGACAAGGACAGTGAGAAATGCATACAGGAATAAGTACAGAGGCAGGCTATGAGGAAGCTACTATAGGAGTCTAGTCGGGCGGCCCAGGGGAGGCCCGAGGAGGCAGTCCGGAGAGTTTATGTGAGGGGGGGCGCCGAGGAGCCCTCCACCACAGCTGAAAAGAGAGAAGTGTGGGAGAGTTGGGTGGGTGGGTGGAGAGAAATGGTGGCGTGGAGGAGGCTTGGAAGGCGAATGGCTGAAGGAGGCCGGCGGGTGGCCTTATCAGGGAGCGGGGTGAGCAGTGGCAGGGGAGGCGTGAATGCGCAGGCGGGGGGAGGGCGAGGGAGAGAGGTGAGCAGCGGGCGTCGCGCGAGGCGCGAATGCTGCGGGACAACCCCCGGGCGGGGAGGGGGGGGGGGAGGGTCTCTTCCTCTCCACGCATCAAACGTAATGCTTCGCATTACGACCGATGCGCGAAAAGGAAGACACGAGGCGGGAGTGGGAAAAGAGGCGTTTATTGGTGCGCCTTGGGAAACATACAGGGCAATATACAGAGACAAGGACAGTGAGAAATGCATACAGGAATAAGTACAGAGGCAGGCTATGAGGAAGCTACTATAGGAGTCTAGTCGGGCGGCCCAGGGGAGGCCCGAGGAGGCAGTCCGGAGAGTTTATGTGAGGGGGGGCGCCGAGGATCCCTCCACCAAAACGGAGGAGAGGGCTCGAGGCGCGCCCGAGGGGGCGAGGCGGTGCACGTAGGGCTGGGTGATGGCAGCCAGCGAAGTCCTGGGGGCTGGGTGATGGCAGGCAGGCAGGCAGACCTAGGTGATGGCAGGCAGGCAGGCAGACAGACCTAGGTGATGGCAGGCAGGCAGGTAGGCAAACCTAGGTGATGGCAGGCAGGCAGACCTAGGTGATGGCAGGCAGGCAGACCTAGGTGATGGCAGGCAGGCAGGCAGACAGACCTAGGTGATGGCAGGCAGGCAGACCTAGGTGATGGCAGGCAGGCAGGCAGACCTAGGTGATGGCAGGCAGGCAGACCTAGGTGATGGCAGGCGGGCAGGCAGACCTAGGTGATGGCAGGCAGGCAGGCAGACCTAGGTGATGGCAGGCAGGCAGGCAGACCTAGGTGATGGCAGGCAGGCAGACCTAGGTGATGGCAGGCAGGCAGGCAGGCATACCTAGGTGATGGCAGGCAGACCTAGGTGATGGCAGGCAGGCAGGCAGGCAGGCAGACCTAGGTGATGGCAGGAAGGCAGACCTAGGTGATGGCAGGCAGGCAGACCTAGATGATGGCAGGCAGGCAGACCTAGGTGGTGGCAGGCAGGCAGGCAGGCAGACCTAGGTGATGGCAGGCAGGCAGGCAGACCTAGGTGACAGCAGGCAGGCAGGCAGACCTAGGTGATGGCAGGCAGGCAGGCAGACCTAGGCGATGGCAGGCAGGCAGACCTAGGTGATGGCAGGCAGGCAGGCAGGCATACCTAGGTGATGGCAGGCAGACCTAGGTGATGGCAGGCAGGCAGGCAGGCAGGCAGACCTAGGTGATGGCAGGAAGGCAGACCTAGGTGATGGCAGGCAGGCAGACCTAGGTGATGGCAGGCAGGCAGACCTAGGTGGTGGCAGGCAGGCAGGCAGGCAGACCTAGGTGATGGCAGGCAGGCAGGCAGACCTAGGTGATGGCAGGCAGGCAGACCTAGGTGATGGCAGGCAGGCAGGCAGACAGACCTAGGTGATGGCAGGCAGGCAGACCTAGGTGATGGCAGGCAGGCAGGCAGACCTAGGTGATGGCAGGCAGGCAGACCTAGGTGATGGCAGGCGGGCAGGCAGACCTAGGTGATGGCAGGCAGGCAGGCATACCTAGGTGATGGCAGGCAGGCAGGCAGACCTAGGTGATGGCAGGCAGGCAGACCTAGGTGATGGCAGGCAGGCAGGCAGGCATACCTAGGTGATGGCAGGCAGACCTAGGTGATGGCAGGCAGGCAGGCAGGCAGACCTAGGTGATGGCAGGAAGGCAGACCTAGGTGATGGCAGGCAGGCAGACCTAGGTGATGGCAGGCAGGCAGACCTAGGTGGTGGCAGGCAGGCAGGCAGGCAGACCTAGGTGATGGCAGGCAGGCAGGCAGACCTAGGTGACGGCAGGCAGGCAGGCAGACCTAGGTGATGGCAGGCAGGCAGACCTAGGTGATGGCAGGCAGGCAGGCAGACCTAGGTGATGGCAGGCAAGCAGACCTAGGTGATGGCAGGCAGGCAGGCAGACCTAGGTGATGGCAGGCAGACAGACCTAGGTGATGGCAGGCAGGCAGACCTAGGTGATGGCAGGCAGGCAGGCAGACCTAGGTGATGGCAGGCAGGCAGACCTAGGTGATGGCAGGCAGGCAGGCAGGCAGGCAGACCTGGTTCTTGAGGAGCACGGGCAGGGGAGGTAGGGGTGGAGCGGCAGATGAGGCGCACCGAGCCTCCCCGGAGACCCCCCCCCCCACCCGCACCAAGGCGTGGGCGGGGAGTGTCGGGGGCCTGCGTCGACAGGGGGCGGGCGGCCAAAAAAGGAAGAGGCCCGCCCCTTGGCGAGTCCGGCGAGGTCCAAAGCTGGGCTGTGGTCTGAGGCGTGAGGTCCGAGGTGCTTGAGGCGGCAGGGGGAGGGCACGCCCCCCCGGGGGCGTGTGCCCGAGGTGCTGGGATGGGCGGTGTGGCATACGCCGTCCGCCGCCTCGGGGTGGGCGGTGGTGTCCCCTCAGGCGCGGCGGTGTGAGACGGCTGCCGCGCGGGGAGGGTCGGGGTCCCCCCAACTCCAGGGCGTCCATAGGGGCGTTGATAAGAAGAAAGGCGGCGTGGTGGAAGCTGGAGCACGGGCGCAGGAGGGTCCGCCCCCCGGTGCTTGAGGTGGCGGGGGAGGGTCCGCCCCCCCGGCGACGTGTGCCCGAGGTGCCGGGATGGGCGGTGTGCTCTGCGCCGCTCCCCCGGCGCGGTGTGCCCGAGGTGTTGGGATGGGCGGTGTGCTGTGCGCTGCTCCCCCGGCGCGGTGTGCCCGAGGTGCTGGGATGGGCGGTGTGCCGTACGCCGTCCGCCGCCTCGGGGTGGGCGGTGGCGTCCCCTCGGGCGCGGCGGTGAGACGTCTGCCACGCGGGGAGGGTCGGGGGCCCCCCGGCTCCAGGGCGTCCATAGAGAAATGGCAGGCAGGCAGAAATGGTGGCGTGGAGGAGGCTTGGAAGGCGAATGGCTGAAGGAGGCCGGCGGGTGGCCTTATAAGGGAGCGGGGTGAGCAGTGGCAGGGGAGGCGTGAATGCGCAGGCGGGGGGAGGGCGAGGGAGAGAGGTGAGCAGCGGGCGTCGCGCGAGGCGCGAATGCTGCGGGACAACCCCCGGGCGGGGAGGGGGGGGGGAGGGTCTCTTCCTCTCCACGCATCAAACGTAATGCTTCGCATTACGACCAACTCTATACCAACCAAGCATTCAGTTCCACAGTTGGTCTGCAACCTGAATAAGACTTCACTATGAAGAACAAGGAGACCAGCAAATTGGGTTGGTTCGTTTATTCGACTCTGGGCTGAGCGATAAATGCCCTACCTAATTCAACATAAAGCAAAAATTGATGACATGTGACAATTTAAACTACAACTGGCCTTTGGTATGCAGCAAGCCGGCTGGATGACAGTGATTGGTTAATAATATACCTGCAATGAATCGCATAATAATTCAATTAATTATTCTCCGAGCATTTATATGTATATAATTGATTACACTTAATATATACATATATATATATTTTACCTCGGTACTAAGCCTCTGGCTACTCATGGTCGAGGGAGAAGGAAGCAACATCCGGGTTCAGCAATTAGCATATTCCGCTCTTAATGGGAGGACGTTACGAGCAGCTCAGCAGTTTTTACCACAACATTTACTCAATTCTATCATAAGTACCGACTCATAAATTGTCACAGATGTTTATGAATCTATATAGCACATGCTTATCAACTTTTCCACAAGTTGGTTTCACGTTATTATACTTAAATGTATAGCTGTGCTTTTATCCGGTGCCGTAGAGATTGAGACATCCATTTTGTTGTTGCCGCCCATTGCCGAACGGAGAGACACGTTGGCTGGAGCCATTTCGTCGCTTAGATAGTTTTTTGCCGCCCGTTGCCGAACGGAGAGACATGTTGGCTGGAGCCATTTCATCGTTACGATAGGTTTGGCGTACCTCCGAGTTTCATAGCATTTTCTCCAACTCGTTGGCGCAATAGCCACGGGAGGGAGAAGTGTGTGTTACAGAGAGTGTGGGCGGGAAAGGTACACTGGTCCCGACCCCTCGTTAGATGCGGTTCGGCTTGCCGACCGTTATACTTTCGATATACCTTAGCTTTTACGCCGGCGGGTTAAGCTGGTGTAAATACGGTTTACCTCCCCTCTAAGGGCCATTGGGCCCAGTCACTACTGTTCCATGAGTTCAGTTGCACCATGAGTACGTTCTAAACGCCTGTTATTTGGTTTCAGACGACTCGACATGGCCGCGAAGCGGAGTAACAAAGGTGTACCTCACACCATGAGTGAAGGCGACGCGACCCCTGGACGCCTCTCAGCCGCATCACGTGACCGCTCACCCGAGGCAGGGACTTCCCAGCCCGATGCGAATGAGCAAATGGTGAGACTCATTCGCGAGCAGCTACAACAGCTGCTCCCAACGCCACCGCCTAAAACTCCAACCAAGGATGCCTCCCCGTCTGAACAATCCGACTGGGAGGACTTGTCGGACGTACAAACAACCGACTCAGAGATCGCCTTGGGGAAAAAGAGGCGGCGCAAAAAATCGTCAGGAGGCGACGAATACTATCAAGCCAGACAAAAAGTCAGGAAGGTCAAGAGGACTAAGAAAAAGTCCAAGTCAAAGAAAAAGAAAAAAGCTAAGTCCTCATCGTCGGACTCATCTAACGACTCCATGACTACTGACTCGGAATCTGACGATCCGCATCACGGCACCTTTGCGGATATCACCGTAAAAGTGGCGAAAAAGATACGCGCAGATAAAAAGAAGCGAATTAACACCTGCTCCTTAATGCACACAAATTTGAGGGGGCATTTTGACACCTTCAAACCCGCGGAAGCTGTAACCAAATTGGCCGAACAATATACTGGCATAAAAGGAATCCCGCAAGCTACCATCAAAGAAATGGACGATGACATAACAATGAGCGAGGACCGTAAGAAATTTTAAGCGTGTCTCCACACGGTTCATAAAGGAGTCCTGGTGGCACTCGCGGCTATCATGCCAGTAGCCAACCGTATGATGGTAGGAAACAAGTTTACCTCGGTCACCCCTGATATGAACTCCGCTATCGCTGCGCTTACGGCTACTAGCAACTTCCTCTCCTACCGTAGGTTCGAGAATGTGTTCAAGTCGGTTACAACCGACGCAGGGAAGCAGGTGGCCAGATCAAAAAAGGTAGTCGACAACGACGGCAAGGAGTATACACTCTTCTTGGCCCCTAAGCCAATCAAAGGAAAGCCGTTTGACAACACCAAAATGTTTGGAGGACAACTTCAGTACCTCTTCAAACAAGTAGAAACGGCAGCAAAGCAGTCGAAACACCTAGACGGGAAAAAGGACACAAACCAATCGAAGTTCAGAAAAGCCAGATCGGATTTTCGCGGGCGCCGGACCGGTCTCTCAACCAACCGATTCGGGAACCAGAACAAATACCAGCCGAGGGGACGAGGCCAGCGAAACCAGTACGGCTGGAACGACGGCAACCACCCCTTCAGGAGGGACAACCCCTCCCAGAAGCAGTTTCCCAAGCCGGGGAACAAGTAGAGCCTGCAACACAACCCAGTGTAAGCTCCTTTTGTGCAGGGAATGTGGCCAATCATCTTAGTGAGTGGGAACATCTCACACAAGATCAAAAAGTCCTGGATATTGTTAGAGGGGTCTTCATTCCTTTTATAGAAACCCCAATACAGATTAAAGTGCCTTTCCCTTACCGCTTAGCTGTAGAAGAACAACTAGCGTTAAATCTAGAAGTAACCAAATTTGAAACCAAAGGTATTATTACAACTGTTCAACATACAGAGGGAGAATATATTTCAAATATATTCTCTAGGCCCAAACCTAATGGGGACATTAGGATGATCCTTGACTTAACTATTCTTAATACTTTAGTCGAATATAAACATTTCAAAATGTTCTCATTAGAAACAGCCCACGACCTGGTAATGCCGGGAGCTTGGCTGGCAAGTGTAAACCTAAAAGACGCCTACTATACTGTACCAATCCATGAGGCGCATAGAACATTTCTTAGGTTTATTTGGCAAGGCCAACTATACCAATTTACATGTTTACCAAATGGGCTAGCCTGTGCCCCACGTTTATTTACAATGTTACTAAAGCCTGTCTTTGCTGAAATGGCCAAGAAAGGCCATGTCATGTTCCTTTACATTGATGATTCATTTATTGTAGCACGCACTGAGAAAGATTGCCATTTAGCCATAAAAGATTTATGTAACACTTTGACCCATTTAGGGTTCTACATCCACAAAACGAAATCGGTTCTAAAACCTAAACCTCTTTTGAAATTCTTGGGGTTCTTTATAAACACACAACAAATGACAATCTCCTTAACATCAGACAAAATTGAAAACTTTACCACTACATCCTCGGACCTATTAAACATTAAAACACCGAAGATAAGACAGGTAGCAGTACTGGTCGGTTTAATGGTGGCTTAGGCGCCAGCCGTATTGTACGGAAAGGCACATATTAAATCCCTCGAAATAGATAAAAATATTGCCGTAAGGGGAATTTCGAATGCCTCATGACAATCTCCAAGGCAGGACATGAAAACATCCAATGGTGGATGAAACATTTAATTAATTCCGATAACCCCATCCGCATGGATGAACCCAACACAACAGTCACTACTGATGCATCATTAGAGGGTTGGGGCGCCCATAGAGATAATGAAGCTACAGGGGGCCGTTGGCTTGATAATGAAATAGATGACCATATAAACGTTCTCGAAATAAGGGCCATCTATCTAGGTCTCACAAGTTTAGTAAAAATACAAAAACTTAGTATCCAAGTGTTAACAGATAACACTACAGCAATGGCCTACATCCGAAACATGGGAGGCACAACAAAGTCCTCAGCATGCAACACCATCGCAAAACTCATTTGGGATTGGGCAGAGAAACAACAAGTATGGATAACAGTAGCACATATCCCAGGTACACTAAATACATTGGCCGACAATAAGAGCAGACATTTCCATGATCATTTAGAATGGTCACTCAGTCCCGACATATTTAAGACCATCTGTCATAAATGGGGAATTCCAGACATAGATCTTTTTGCCTCTCGTAGGAACAAAAAACTAGATAAATATGTATCCTGGCATCCAGAACCACACGCTTGGTGAGTGGATGCCTTTTCTCTTATCTGGAATAACGCATTTTACTATATTTTTCCACCATTCAGCCTAATCAGCAGGGTAGCCAGAAAAATCAGACTGGACAAAACCCATGCAGTACTAATAGTGCCGGACTGGAACACTCAGCCGTGGCGAGCGGTAGTGGAATGGGAAGCCACAAACTTTTTAAGATTCCCAAGAGGGCCAATAAACCTACTACATCAGGGAAAAGTGACAACCCATGGGGACGTGTCCACAACCCCATTATTGGCATTCCTTTTCTAAGGACTTACGTGCAAAAATATGGCCTTGATAAAATCACACAAGAAAGATTGATTTCCCATGCGTGGAGGCCAGGAACGGTTAAATTGTATACTAGTTATCTAAAGAGATGGGGCCTCCATTGTTTATTGCATGAAGTTAAACCAATGTCACCTTCCATCGCGCAAGTAGGCCGCTTCCTGCGCATGATGGAGGATGATGGACTCGGTTATGGTGCCATAAATGCAGCTCGCTGCGCTCTGTCCATCATTGTACCAAGAATAGATGGACAAACAATGGGCAAACACGAAGTCATTCATTGGATCATGAGAGGAATATATGAAAGAAACCCCCCAAAACCGAAATATAATCGGTTTTGGGATGTTTCTCCAGTGTTCAAGCTTTTCCAATCTTGGCCAGAGAATAAATTTCTCTCTATTCAACGGTTAGGCTATAAATTAGCAGTATTATTATTATTAGTAACTGGACATAGGGGACAGACAATTGTGGCCCTCTCCTTACAGGGCCTCGACATTGACAAAAAGGAGGCCACGTTTGATTTAGACAAACTATTAAAGTCTAACAGGACAGGAGATCCACTCTCCTCTATCCATCTAACAAGTTTCCCACATGATAGGAAATTATGTGTAGTTGCAGGCATTAGAATGTATATATCCAAGACAAAGGGAATATGTAATTCCAAGCAGCTTTTAGTAAGCTTTATCAAGCCACATAAAGCCATCTCACGAGACATGCTTGCCAGATGGACAATTATCATACTAAAGATGGCAGGCATAGACACGGAGCGCTATGCTTCGCACTCTACACGAGGCGCGATGGCTTCCAAAGCAAGAAAGTTGGGGATCTCGTTAAGGAGAATCCTGACACACGCCGGCTGGAAGACGGCCAAGTCGTTTGCAAAACATTACAACAAACGACTAGAAAAGACGAGCGGGGTGGCAACCCGACTACTCACCAACTAACAAGATCGGGTGAGATGTACAAACTTTTATTAATACTACTGATACATTAACATGTTCATCAGGAAAATTGAGGATAAAAATGAGGCTACGTAAAGGTCTCCCTCGACCACGAGTAGCCAGAGGTTTAGAACCGAGGTAAAATAGTATAGTTATACAAATCTTACCTGGGTACAGATGATGGATAACTCTTGTTTTCCCAAGGTACAAGCCTCGGATAGTCGTGGGCTAGGGCCCACCCTCCACACCCTACCACGACTATTACGTTCGCTTGTGCCAAACGAAGACATTAGATTTCCATCATTAAGCTCACTTTTATCCTGAATAATTAGGTGAAGATTGCTGAACCCGGATGTTGCTTCCTTCTCCCTAGCCCACGACTATCCGAGGCTTGTACCTCGGGAAAACAAGAGTTATCCATCATCTATACCCAGGTAAGATTTGTATAACTATACTATATATATATATATATATATATATATATATCTGCATATGTATAAATATAAATGTATTTATCAGAGAGAATTGGGTGGCTTGTAACCTTTACGGTTACTGGCTCCACAAACTGGAGCATTAGGTAAATTGAACCGGGAGGAAACTTAAGATGGTGACTTTGGTGGATGGGTGATGTCGGTGACCTGAGTCTGGGCACCGTAGGGGAGGAGAGGCGGGAAGGGACAGTGGGGTTTCCAGCTAAGAAGAAAGTGCAGCAGTGAAAGAAAGGGCCCCGCCCAAGCAAATACTCTCCCCTAGTCCGGTGGAAAGGTGTACATACAATGAGTCTGTTAGCATTGAGTATTGCAGACGAGTGAATGGAGTTGAGTAGGATGAGTTTGTCAGCGGAGAACTGCTAGCTCTCATCTTTTATTAAAGGCAAATCACAAGTGTGGACCCCACATTCTGCAGATGTGGGGCCTGGAAGTGACGCACAATTGGTCGTAATGCGTAGCATTACGTTTGATGCGAGGAAAGGAGGAGACCCTCCCCCGCCCCGGCTGTCGCGCAGCTTGACACCTCGCCCGACGCCGCCGCAACTCGCTCCCTCCCCCGCCCTCTGCCGCGCAGCATTCGCGCCTCACCCGACGCCCGCTGCTCGCCACCTTTCCCCCCCCCCTCCCCCGGGCCGGCAGCCTTCACACCTCACCTGCTGTCGCCCTCCTCCTTTCCCTTATAAGGCCGCCTCTGGCCTCCCTCAGGCACTCGCCCTCCTGCCGCCTTCCAGACTTCTCCCTTTTTCTATTTGGCTCACCTCGGACCTCTACACTATGCCAGGAAAGGGAAAAGGACGAAAGGGCGCACGGGCAGCCGCCCACGGCACCCCGGGACCGGCTACAACCCCGAGGCGGGACGAGTCACCCCCCTCCGCCCCGGCGACCCCCTCACCGCCGGGCACCTCACACGCCTCGGGCATCGACGCCATCCTGGAGGAACTACAGCGCATGCGGCTGGATCAACGGGACCTCCACGCACGGATCGACGACATGCAGAACGGGGAGGCGCGGCCCACCGCCGAGGCGCCCTCCCCCGCGCCCAGACATCGGGCCGCCCCGGCCCCCACACCTCGGGCGCGCGCCTCGGTGGGTCCCAGGCCGCCGCCGCCGCCGCCAGCAGCCCTGCCGGGAGCCGCCCATCCGCAGTACGAGCGGTATCAGCACATCGGCGGCCATGCTCCCCTGCCGACATCCCCGGCCTACCACCAGGAGCCTGCACAGCACACCCCGGTATCCGCAGCCGACGCCGTCAGGGAGATCTTGGCCTCCGCCGAGGCGCGCCACTCAGTGAGGCGGCAAGGTATTCCGGTTGATTATGTGTTTCCTTGTGACCTTGTGCAGAGGGGGGCGGAGAGGAAGTCGGTGAAGAGGGGGGAAGCGACGAAGGACGAGTATAACCTCGCCCTTCTCTCCCTCATCAACCACCCCGACTTCCCCGCCCACTCCGCCCCCGGACTACATCACCACATCCTCACCGTCCTCCAGGATCACCTCGTCTACCCGTGGGCGACCGTCCGCCATTATTCCGAGACGGTGTTTACTTGGATCGCGGACGGCCGACTCCCCCACGGGTGGCACGACCCAGTGGCCCTGAACCTCCTTAGGGTCGAATGTATAGCCATGCCACCTCAGCAGACTACCGCCACCGCACCCCGCCAACTCGACCCTCCACACCGAGCCCCCCACTTCACCCGAGTCCAAGTCGACGCCCGAGTCGCCTACGACAGGCTCACTCACGGGGCTCCCTGCCCGGCCTGGAACCGAGACCCCGCCTCGTGCGATCGGGCTTCCGTCGGGGAAGCCCACGGCGAGGCGGGGACAAGCGCCGTCACGCATGCGCCTACTGCGCAAACGTGAGGCGCGTACTCACTATGCACTCCGAGGCCGACTGCATCACCAAGCAAGCCCGTGAGCGCCAGACCCCCGCCACCTCGGCGGATTTTTGATCCGCCGGCCTCCCCCCGGCCGGCCCGGGGGGACCCCTCCGGCGCCTCACCCCCACCACTGCCGACAGCCCCGCAAGCCCAGCCGACAACCTCCCAGTGACCATCGAACGCAGCGCCGCCAAGCCCCAGCCGAGGATCATCACCTCGGGCATCACACCTCGGACCGCATCCCAGCCCAGCCTCAGGAGGAACCCTCTGCCACCGATCCTCACGACACCGCCTTCAACTCCGCCCAGACCCCGACCACCACCCCATCCAGCCCCGAGGAGTTCGCTGCCCCCCTGATCGACCCTGGTCGGACCTCCTCACCGGATCCCGCCAAGGAGCGGGCCTTCCCTTTTTTGGCCGCCCGCTCCCTGTCGATGCAGGCCCCCGACACTCCCCGCCCCGAGAGGGAGCCTGACCCCCGACACGGCCCACCGCTCGGCCGGCCCGCCCCACCTGCTCCGCCTCGGGCGCGCCGCCAGCTTTCTCCGCCCAGACCTCCACCCCCGGACCCCCGCCTCGGATCATCACCTCGGGCGTGCCTCAAGCCCTCTCCTACTTTTGGTGGAGGGCTCCTCGGCACCCCCTCACTCCACTGACTTTTGAACTCTGCTCCTTAGTTACTCCGCTCATCATCATTTTATCCTTTCTTTATTTACTTCTCTTCCCCGTTACCCATCTGAGCCCCACACTGACTCTCTTACCAGCTCCTTATGAGCCCTTTATCCTCATTATTGCATTGCTCCTTATGAGCCCCTGTTTACATGTCATATTGCATTGCTCCTCATGAGCCGCTTACCTTTTCTACCATTGTATCTAACCTGTCCTCTGTATTTCCTGAGGCGCTCAATAAATGTCTCTTTTTCCACCCCTGTCTTGCTTTCCTCCTTTTCGCGCATCGGTCGTAATGCGTAGCATTACGTTTGATGCGAGGAAAGGAGGAGACCCTCCCCCGCCCCGGCTGTCGCGCAGCTTGACACCTCGCCCGACGCCGCCGCGACTCGCTCCCTCCCCCGCCCTCTGCCACGCAGCATTCGCGCCTCACCCGACGCCCACTGCTCGCCACCTTTCCCCCCCCCCTCCCCCGGGCCGGCAGCCTTCACACCTCACCTGCTGTCGCCCTCCTCCTTTCCCTTATAAGGCCGCCTCCGGCCTCCCTCAGGCACTCGCCCTCCTGCCGCCTTCCAGACTTCTCCCTTTTTCTCCACCCACCCACCCATCTCTCTTCTTTTCTCTTCTTTCTCTTCCTTCTGGTGGAGGGCTCCTCGGCACCCCCTCACTCCTCTGACTTTTGAACTCTGCTCCTTAGTTACTCCGCTCATCATCATTTTATCCTTTCTTTATTTACTTCTCTTCCCCGTTACCCATCTGAGCCCCACACTGACTCTCTTACCAGCTCCTTATGAGCCCTTTATCCTCATTATTGCATTGCTCCTTATGAGCCCCTGTTTACATGTCATATTGCATTGCTCCTCATGAGCCGCTTACCTTTTCTACCATTGTATCTAACCTGTCCTCTGTATTTCCTGAGGCGCTCAATAAACGTCTCTTTTTCCACCCCTGTCTTGCTTTCCTCCTTTTCGCGCATCAGCGGTCCAGCAAGCGGGGGATGCAGACAGCCATTGGAAGAGCCGTGGGGGTCAAACCCCCGCCACCCTGTCCAAAAGGGAAAGTTGGAGAGCCAACACCGCACCCTGATTATTACAGGTGATAACGGTATATATCAGCATATATCATGGAGACCAGCTAGATAGCCATTTGTATGACGGTAAATAATCTATTGATTATAATAGAGACGGTTCGGGCGGCAAAAGGAGGTAAGGGACCAGTGGATTAGAACGAATTGACTGTTTATTATCCTAGATGATTTACATATCTGGTTGAAAGACACAATAGCCAATCATTTATATAATTACATATTAAATTTAGTAAAGATCAATGGCGACCAAATCTATAAATAAACATAATTTAACGTCGGGAGAATGCCTGAGGCATGTCCGACATTCTCGAGTGTAGTGCTCAAACTTCCTTCCCTCACAGGCAAGCTAGCAGGCGCCACCTCGTGAGGGAAGGAAGAACTAGTCCTTTCTCAGCACCTATAACATTTGCAGGCCCAAGTAGGCGAGTGGCCTACAAAGAAGTGCATGGCACTCGTCCTAGATCTGCAAATGCCTAAGCTTGCCCGCAGGCTCGCCAACTTCATATATATATTGTCTATATCTCAATAGACGTGCACTGCGTGAGTGCAGACACATGGATGTGCATCTATTCAAAGTTAAAGAACTTCATGGATTTGTTTTTGGCGTTTCTCTGAAATAAAGTGGGATTGTATTATTTTATGTGCATTCAGTCTGAATATGATTGTAAATTTTTATTTGTTTTTGTCGTGCCTCTGAAATAAAGTGGGATCGTCTTATTTTATGTGCATTCAGTCTGAATATGAGCGTAAATTTTGTGTGCTTTCAATCTTGAAATGGGGTGTGTGCTTCTATTGGGTAGCGTGCTTCTATAGATTACATCGCTGTGTGTGTAGTCATATCCCTGTGTGTGCAGTCACAGCCCTGTGTGGTCAGTCACAGCCCTGTGTGTGCAGTCACAACCCTGTGTGTGCAGTCACAGCCCTGTGTGTGCAGTCACATCCCTGTGGGTGCAGTCACAGCCCTGTGTGGGCAGTCACAACCCTGTGTGTTCAGTCACAACCCTGTGTGTGCAGTCACAGCCCTGTGTGTGCAGTCACATCCCTGTGTGTGCAGCCCGGTATGTGTGTGCAGTCACAGCCCCGTGTGGGCAGTCACAGCCCTGTCTGTGCAGTCACATCCCTGTGTGTGCAGTCACAGCCATGTGTGGGCAGTCACAACCCTGTGTGTTCAGTCACACCCCTGTGTGTGCAGCCACACCCTGTGTGTGCAGTAACAGCCCTCTGTGTAGTCACAGCCCTGTGTATGCAGTCATAGCCATGTGTGTGCAGTCAGAGCCCTGTGTGTACAGTCACATCCCTGTGTGTGCTGTCACAGCCCTGTGTGTGCAGTCACATCCCTGGGTGTGCAGTCACAGCCCTGTGTGGGCAGTCACAACCCTGTGTGGTCAGTCACAACCCTGTGTGTGCAGTCACAGCCCTATGTGTGCAGTCACATCCATGTGTGTGCAGCCCGGTATGTGTGTGCAGTCACAGCCCTGTGTGGGCAGTCACAGCCCTGTGTGTGCAGTCACATCCCTGTGTGTGCAGTCACAGCCCTGTGTGGGCAGTCACAACCCTGTGTGTTCAGTCACACCCCTGTGTGTGCAGTCACACCCTGTGTGTGCAGTAACAGCCCTCTGGGTAGTCACAGCCCTGTGTATGCAGTCATAACCATGTGTGTGCAGTCAGAGCCCTGTGTGTACAGTCACATCCCTGTGTGTGCAGTCACAGCCATGTGTGTGCAGTCACATCCCTGTGTGTGCAGTCACAGCCCTGTGTGTTCAGTCACAACCCTGTGTGTTCAGTCACAACTCTGTGTGTGCAGTCACATCCCTGTGTGTGCAGTCACATCCCTGTGTGTGCAGCCCGGTATGTGTGTGCAGTCACAGCCCTGTGTGGGCAGTCACAGCCCTGTGTGTGCAGTCACAGCCCTGTGTGTGCAGTCACATCCCTGTGTGTGCAGTCACAGCCCTGTGTGGGCAGTCATAACCCTGTGTGTTCAGTCACACCCCTGTGTGTGCAGTCACACCCTGTGTGTGCAGTAACATCCCTCTGTGTAGTCACAGCCCTGTGTATGCAGTCATAGCCATGTGTGTGCAGTCAGAGCCATGTGTGTACAGTCACATCCCTGTGTGTGCAGTCACAGCCATGTGTGTAGTCACCTCCCTGTGTATGCAGTCAGAGCCCTGTGTGTGCATTCACAGCCATGTGTGCACTCAGAGCCCTGTGTGTGCAGTCACAGCCCTGTGTGTAGTCACAGCCCTGTGTATGCAGTCACAGCCCTATGTGTGCTGTCAGAGCCATGTGTGTACAGTCACAGCCCTGTGTGTGCAGTCACAACCCTGTGTGTACAGTCACAGCCCTGTGTGTGCAGTCACAGCCCTGTGTGTGCAGTCACATCCCTGTGTGTGCAGTCACAGCCATGTGTGTGATGTCCCGCAAACTGGCTGTTTCCCGGAGTGACACCTGCAAGTACCAAGCACCCGCACACAACGCCTGCTACACAAGCATGCATTCATATGTATAATATATATGATATATATAATATATATAAAATATATATACACTATATATAGTATATATAATGTATATGATGTATATAATGTGCATAAGGTACATACTGTAGATAATGTATATGAACATATATATAATATATATAATGCATATAATTTATAATACTGCATAATATATAATATTTATAATATATATATTGCTTGTATAATATATATATATAATATATCTATAATATATATCATGTATCATATGTATATGTATAATATGTAATGTATATAATGGATATCATATATATATAATATATATAATATATAAAATATATAAAATATATAAAATATATAAAATATATAATATATATAATATATAAACAGTTTGGTCCCTGGTAATACAGAATAACAAACGATGGAGTGGTTGAGAAGAGTATATATTCTCTGGCAGGAATATATTAATTGCCCACCTACAATTTTAAAACCGACCGTCTGAGCGGGTCTGGCAGCAGTAGTGACCAGACGCAGCTGGTGTCAGGGAGGTCAGGAGCCCCACACAGGAGGCAGACTAGTGGGGGATGTAGGAACTAGACTAGGCAGCAGCTTAGGCAGTACTAACTCAATGACTCTAGCACAGTAGGAGTAACTAATAACATGACAGTACAGGGTGTAGTAACTAATATATGGGAAGGTAGTTTGGTTGTGTCCTTGTTTATATTCCCATAATAGATTATAGAGCACATAAACAGTTTGGCCCCTGGTAATACGGAATAACAAATGACGGAGTGGTTGAGAAGAGTATATATTCTCTGGCAGGAATATATTAATTGCCAAGAGACCCACAGGTCCCTCCAACCCGAAGTCTTAATATCCCGCCCCCGGCAACTCGGTGAGTGCGTTGCGTGATGCGCACACTCAGAGGAGTCTGTAGGTAAGCAAATATGGTGTCACTCGCCCAGTCCCCCCTCCCCCTGAGTTCTTCGAGGGTGGCACCACACAGGGACAGGAAGGTACATCCCCCACGTCGTAGGGAATGTGAGGAGTAGTCCGATGGGTCCAGGCCCGCAGCCCCACAGAAATGCTTCAGCATACCTTGGTAACCCGAGTACAGCAGATCCGTTGAGGAGCCTGCGGGTGTCGGGATCCGGAAAGCCATGGCATCGGGGCCGGCAGGGACCTCCCCGAAATGCCTCTCGACCCAGTGGACAGCACATAGCGACAGGTCTGGGCACCGGGCCGCGGGGATCTCCAGTACCCGTTCCGAGAACTGGATGGTCTTGGAGCGGCGCACCTTCACAAGCATCCCCCAGGGGAGAAAGGAAAAGTCTCGCCTACGGAGAGATGAGTCCGAGGAGGTCACCTGGCACTTCCGCAGGAGTGCCCTGAAACTGCACAGCACCGCCGCCCTCCAGGCGGTGTGCCCCTCGGAGGAGGTCAGGCCAGAGAAGATCCGCCTGAGCATGTCTGGTAGTATGGGCGCTGCCTGCCTGGGATGGCAGCTCCGCTCTCGTTTGATACCCTTCAAGGTGGAGGCCACCTCAAAGTTCTTGTAGTCAATCGCCTCCGCGCCCTCCGACCTCAGGAAGAAGTTCAAGCCACTGAGGTAGTTGCACACTGATGTGTATTTCAGCGTTCGCGCCAGCCACACAGCGTAAAGTGCCGTCTGGGCTGGAGAGCACGGCGTGGTGGGGAAGTGGCCCCCAAATTCTTCAATGAAGTCCAGGTAACGTCTCACCTGGACTCCGGGGAGTGTGGACTAGTTGCCTCCCGTCCGTCCCGCTCGCGTCTGAGCGCGTCCCGGCGCTTCGTCAGGTCAGACATTCGCTTCTCTCGCTCTAACTCTCTGATCTCCTCCCTCATCAGCTTCTCGTCCTTGTCTATGTCGAGTTCCTGCACGTCCTTTGTGATAACCTCCACTGCACGGTCCTCGGATCCCGAGCCCCCTGTCGCCATGTTGATTGCTGAGAATTTTCGAGTGACTCGGATTTGCTCACCAGCAGCGTCCTCACGCTTTACGTCTGGGATGCAACTCTGTCCGGGATGAATTTTCCCACACGGGACACAGAGACTCTCTGACATCACAGCACGATCACGTACAGGTGGCCCGGAGGATCAGTAACACATCAGGAAAGCGTAATATCATGCATAATCCCGGTCTGACCGGTTGCATAATCCCGGTTTGACCGGTTTTTACACACATCATTTCAGTAATTTAAAAACCGACCGTCTGAGCGGGTCTGGCAGCAGTAGTGACCGTCTGAGCGGGTCTAGCAGCAGTAGTGACCAGATGCAGCTGGTGTCAGGGAGGTCAGGAGCCCCACACAGGAGGCAGACTAGTGGGGGATGTAGGAACTAGACTAGGCAGCAGCTTAGGCAGTACTAACTCAATGACTCCAGCACAGTAGGAGTAACTAATAACATGACAGTACAGGGTGTAGTAACTAATATATGGGAAGGTAGTTTGGTCGTGTCCTTGTTTATATTCCCATAATAGATTATAGAGCACATATATATTATATATAATATATATATAATATATATAATATATATACTTTATATAATATATATAATATATATAATATATATATATTTATATAGGCAGCTATATATAAGTCATGGGTTGTTTGTCATTGATTCGAACTCATATATATCTGGATTCCGGGGGAGCGTACTATCCACTATACTGTCCAACCCCCTGCTGCTACCCGCCTGCCCGCGCCTACCTGCGCGTGCGTCACGTGACGTGGGGAGGTGCGTGCGACTCACAACACTTACACACGCCGAGCCTGGGTTGTGTCCGAGGCTCTCAGCGGTCACTGCCGACCCGATACAGACACCCCCTCCCGGCCAGGCCGGTACTAACCCGCCGCCCGGGGTCCCGGTGTCCGGTGTGGCGTGTTCAAACTTGATTTGAAAACTCCAGGTGCGATTTTACGAGAGTGACCTAAGTGACACAATTTAATGGGTATGTTGCGTTGAAATCGAATATTTCTTGCTCTTTAGAATATGGTTATCCAGCTATTTCAACTGTGCTTTGATGCTCATCCCATGCATGCCTGGAGTTGCGCTGGTCCATGAGGAAGGCTGGAGACTGAGGCGGCACACCGGGGTAAGCTTCAGCACGTAGGCTCCTGCTCGGGGGGGGGGGGGGGGGGGGGCGGGTTGACTAACTCCAGCAATTAGTCTTGAATTCAATGTCAAATATTTACTAGGATATCTTAAAGCTGCATAATCAGATGGTTTTAAGTTTCTGTCATTTTTCTGAGATAAATATATTAAGCTGATTGTCATAATCTACCATACTTCAGCTTCAAGTACTGTTTATTTTAAATGGCTACGTTTTGAGATATTTGAAGTGTAAACACCTAAGATTAGTTTCGGCAAGGATTCACCCTGTACTGTAGTACACGGGTGAATACCAACCCTATATAAAAGCTGTCAAAAAAGCGGAGAAATGAAATGAGAGCCTAAATTCACAATCTAAAAAGCAATACTTATTCTTTATATATATCTTAATATTTCCCCGCCACCTTTGAGTTGAAAAATATGATAAAACATATAGTTTAATAGAATTTAAAGGTGAAATCGACGGCGTTCTATGGCCACCATCTTGTCTTTTTGCAATCTCTCCCATTTCACCAACTCTGTGCTAATATAAGCGTCCATTTGATATTGGAGCCAGGCATTCCACTTCCTGTTCCATAGTAAAGCTATTTTCGCCCCTATTTAGACTATGTTGTCGTTCACCCGTGTACTGCGAGTACAGGGTGAATCTGCTATCTAGGCAAAACTGTGACACTGTAGGCTTTAGCATTAACAGGTTCTATTAAATTACCTCAATATTCCCTTATATGTAGCAACAAATGCTTAAGAGTGCAATGGCATCTAAGTTAGATATGTAGAATCAATTCTAGATAATTGTTTTGGTTTTGAAAAGTTGATGCTTCATCGGACTATGCAGATTTATCTGCAAGTTACATCAGCAATAAATACATCCCAGGAATGCTACCGAGGTCGGTGATTAGGAGTCGTGTGGTTGTAGGTGCAAAGTGAGTTCAAGGTGTGGGGTCTATAGTACGGGATAGGGCTGGGAGTGGCACCAATCTTAACTCCCGGGGCGTAATCGATTAATCAACTCGGGTCACCCGAGCCACTTTTTGGCGCATGCACACATCCTACAGACTCGGGTTGAATAAACAAATACGCTTGGGGTCGACAAAATGGTGGTTTAATCTAAAACTTAATATATTTTTTTTCAATAACCGATATAAGTACAGCAAATTGGGATTTAAAGTATGTTTTGATTGTAGAAGCTGACAATCTGGGTTATTAAAAAAAAAAGTATTAAAACAACACGTAGGACTTGTACTGGTAGCTGTTATCCTACAGGTACCAGCACAGATGTGATGTCATCCCTCCTAGCAAACCCCAGCCAAGAGGTGAGTTACTGGGGTCAGGTTGTTTTGCACACGGCACGTGTATTTCTCGACTCCACTCGCGGTGTTCGATTTGAAATTCTGACGACTCGGGTGACCCGAGTCGCCTGGGTCGTGTTAATCGAGTACAGCCCCGGTGTGTAAGCTGAAGCTGCGACCTGACCTACTGGGTGTCATGATATATGCATGAGGTAGTACGGTGATCCACAAGTGGATCATATATCATGACGTGGAGAGGTGCGTGCCGGTCCCAACTCGTAATATCCGTATTGGTCAATTGTTTCGACTTTCATCAATTGGGCAGATCTAGTGATGGTAACTTTCAGACTATGTTTGACCGAAACGATCTCAAATATCTGTGTATTTCTAATGATATGGAAGTATTCTTATTGTTTCGTCAAATGGGCTTATCTCCACAATCGAAGTGGGCTTATCTCCACACTGTCCATGTGGGATTATAGCCACACAGTTCAAGTGGGCTTATCTCCATATGTGCAAGTGGGCTTATCTCTACACTGTCCAAATAGGCTTATCTCTACACAGTTCAAGTGGGCTTATCTCCATAGAGTGCAAGTGGGCTTATCTCCACACAGTCCAAATAGGCTTATCTCTACACAGTCCAAGTGGGCTTATCTCCATACAGTGCAAGTGGGCTTATCTCCACACAGTCCAAATAGGCTACACAGTTCAAGTGGGATTATCTCCATATGTGCAAGTGGGCTTATCTCTACACCGTCCAAATAGGCTTATCTCTACACAGTGCAAGTGGGCTTATCTCCATACAGTGCAAGTGGGCATATCTCCATACAGTTCAAGTGGGCTTATCTCCATATGTGCAAGTGGGCTTATCTCTACACCGTCCAAATAGGCTTATCTCTACACAGTGCAAGTGGGCTTATCTCCATACAGTGCAAGTGGGTGTATCTCCATACAGTTCAAGTGGGCTTATCTCCACACAGTCCAAATAGGCTACACAGTCCAAGTGGGCTTATCTCCACACAGTGCAAGTGGGCTTATCTCCACACAGTCGTGTCGGTGTGTTCAAATGGCTGGAAGCCAACGGCTCAATTTGAATATAATCTGCTGACATTGTGGGACAATTCTGGCCCTTAAGTCCCAGTCACAACTAAACAGATCAGGGGCCGGACGAGCCCCAGACCGTCATGCGGGGTAGTCCGGGCCGATCCGGGGTGATCTGTGGCTCGTCCGTGGCGACAAGCCCTGATCCGTGGCTCGTCCGGCCCCGTCCGGGCTCTGCCCGGATGTTTTAAACATCCGGGGCTGTCCGGGGTATTTTGCGATCCGGGCTCAATCCGGCATGATCCGGGGGTGGTCCAGGTAGTCCAGGGGTGGTCCGGGGGTGGACCGGGGCCAGTCCGGGCTGTTCGGGGGTGGTCTGGGGCCGTTTTGCCCCGGATGAGCTATGGTTTAACCCGGACTACCCCCGGCGTAGCCACGGACCACTCCTGGACTGCCCCGATAAGACCCGGATCAGCCACGGATCAGCCACAGATCGGCCCGGACCACTCCCAGCTCACTCCCGCTTCGTCTGGTACTGGTCTGTGGCTACACCAGGGAGTCCGGGGGTCATCCGGGGCGGTCCAGGGTGATCCAGGGTGATCCGGCCTCTGCTTCAGGGCTCGTCCGGGAAGGTGTGACTGCGAGGCAAAAAACGGTGATTTTATCCGGGGGGGTCCGGGGCGGTCCGGGACAGTCCGGTCGATTGGTCCGGGGATGGTCCGGCTCAAAATCCGGGGCTCATCCGGGTAGGTGTGACGAGGGCTTAACAAACATGCGCAATCATGGCTTTCGCCTGTTATTGCATACATAGAGCTAGTTTGCTATTCACCGTTGAACTTTATCGCGGAGAATTCATATGGAACACGTGCCATTCGATAGGGAATGTCTATATGTTGTTAGTGGAGTGTAATATCTTTCAACGTGAGTTTCGATTTATCCCCATTTGTAGGTCACGTCAGTTATCAAACCTCACTTCGTCGTTACCATGGCAACGCTAGGGTTTCTGGGATCCACCCCCATATTGGCGTCAAATCGGGTAGTACTATTGCATAAACCATCCAATGATTCTACCCACTACTATTCTGGACTGCTATTTGACCGTGTGAACTTTGTTGCTTTCATTCAAGGTTCGGAAGCGGGACATATCTCAGGCAGTAGAGTGTCCACCTATCGATCCTGCTGGGTGGACCCATTTGCAGTTTGGGCTATTTTCTGTTCCAATCAGTGGTTCACAACTGGTTCATCAAAGGCTGTGGTATGTGCTGTCCTGTCTGTGGGAAAGTGCATATAAAAGACCCCTTGCTGCTTATCGGAAAGAGTAGCCTAGGCAGCGGGTTTCCACCAAAGAAATATGTCAGAATGACCATATGTTTGACGTCCAATAGCCGATGATAAAAATCAATGTGCTTTAGAGGTGTCGTTAAATAAAGCAATCTTTCCTTTCATTGCAGGTTCAGTCAAATACTGCTAAAGGACAAAGATGGCGGCCTTGTGACAATATCCCCCACAATGCCCTGCAACCTGCCCAGGTAAGCGCACAGTGTGACCAGTATCCACGGCACTAATGTCGTTGGAAACCTGGCCTGTTTCTGATCACCGATCGATGCCCAATACTAGTGAGCTGTCCGTCCATGGGTGCTTGTCTGTTTATTGGGGTCTTACGTCCGGGCAACATATGCGGTGATACCGGGATGGGTACCGACTTTTGACAGTGTGCACTGATAGTGACTTTACAGTGTTGCCCTACTGAGGTAACACGTTTATAGATATTTGGTTTGACTCAACCAATCATTAAACCTACGATCCCCCACTCAGGAATCGGGCGTTCTATCAACTCAAACATGCCACTGGCTGACCTCTATGAAATAAACCTTCCTTGAATTCGATCATTCTTAAATTATATATTATTAAGACATTGTTCTCATAGATATCCTACAATCGGGGACATTGACAACAAGAGTGAAATAATCTATTGCCCCAAAGTATTGTTCATAAAGTAGAGTAAGTCTGTGACTGGTAGTAACTAGACGCCATGTTGGAGACTCGGGCCATGTTTTTTGGGAGTTCTTTGGGTAAATGAATTTTATTCATATATATCTTTTAACAGTGTCACAGCACTGGTCTTCCGACCGTAATTCTTACATGTATTTAGGTATTTACACAAATATTTTACATGGTTTATATAGTAAATTGAAGTGTGAAGTAGATTCTGAAATTAAAGTGTACACAATGCGATAATGAGTATGAGGCACTTTAAATCAGTTTACATTTACATGCAAGGTTTTACTTGTTGGTTCAGGATTTCCAATTCAATAGCTACTAATGCCCTCAAAGCTGCACAGTCCGATGAAAAGGTTCACGGCTAGAAATAAGGAAAGTCTATTTCTAACTTCTCCTCAATTGTCTTAACATGAGTGAGACAGTGCATGATCCCAGGTTTTTTTACTCTGGGCCATAAATATATTAGGTTAAGCATTATAATCTACTTTGAGTTTGATTAAATACAGCTAACTTTGGATATATTTGAATTGAAAACATACCCAAATTAATGTCATGCACGCACTGAAGCACTGACCGCCTTGACGTTGTCGGACTTCCGGCAGTGCCACGTTCTATTTAACAGATCTCTGCCGGAACGTAAAACCCCAACAACCAATCAACATTTAATACACTTAAGCCATGTTCACACGGGAATGTAAATCAATTCGTAGAAAGCGACTTGCCTAGTTCGCCTCACATTTCTCGTGTGAACGGACGTCTGAGGCGGATTAGGGCTGAATCGATTCACGTGATCCGGATAATGTAAACCACCTCGCGAGGTAGTTTACGTGAATCGATTTCTGTGATGCGGATAATTTTGCCCGTGTGAACGCACTGATGCGGATTAAGGAAGTGACACGCATGCGCAGTCGAGACCTTAGTTTGTTGACTTTCCGGTCGATCAAAAGCGCATATTATATAATTTGGTCTATGAACCTGTTAGAGGTGCACAGATATTTTTTTCATCATTTATTTTTAGGGTTTCACTGCCCAGCAGAAGTTTTGACCGTTCCAAACCAATACGATTCATTAAATACATATCTAGGTCGAATCCACTCTCTCGTGGTGGTGCTGGTCACACTGGACTTGCTCATGCGCAGATATCGACTTCCGGCCCAAGTACTGCCCGTGTGAACGGGCCGCTAATTCGCCTCACCTGATTCGATTTGTCTGATTCGCCTCACATTTTGCCCGTGTGAACACGGCTTTAGTCTTCCTTCCATGCAGCAAGCAATGCCTAATAAATGCACTAAGTTGAATATTTAGGATCAAATTTAGGGCGATGCTTTGTTTTGAAGATGTTACATTTTGATAGGATCAGGCAACTGTAGTTAGTTAATTAATTAAATCAGTCAATTGTTTGTATTTCAGGGCTCCATATACAGCAGAGTTCAAAGAGGTTCGGCAAGAGCGAGGTGAGATGTCTCTGAAGTAGTTTCCCACCATCCTGTTTACTTTCCTGCACAAAATGAAAAATGTAAAAGAGGGGCCCCGAGGGGCGGGGACAGGGTGGGGACAGGTTGGGGACAGGTTGGGGACAGGGTGGGGACAGGGAGGAGACAGGATGGGGATGGGAGGGGACAGGGTGGGGACAGGGTGGGGACAGGGTGGGGACAGGATGGGGATGGGTGGGGACAGGATGGGGACAGGGTGGGGATGGGAGGAGACAGGGTGGGGACAGGGTGGGGACAGGGTGGGGACAGGGAGGGGATGGGAGGAGACAGGGTGGGGACAGGGTGGGGACAGGGTGGGGACAGGTAGGGGATGGGAGGAGACAGGGTGGGGACAGGGTGGGGACAGGGAGGGGACGGGAGGAGACAAGGTGGGGATGGGAGGGGACAGGATGGGGACAGGGTGGGGACAGGGTGGGGACAGGCAGGGGACAGGGTCGGGATAGAGAGGGGACAGGGAGGGTACAGGGTGGGAACAGTGTGGGGACAGGGTGGGGACAGGGAGGGCACAGGGTGGGGACAGGGAGGGAACAGGGTGGGGATGGGAGGGGACAGGATGGGGACAGGATGGGGACGGGCTGGGGACAGGGAGGGGACGGGGTGCGGACAGGGAGGGTACAAGGAGGGGACAGGGTCGGCACATGGTTGGGACAGGTAGGGGACACGGTGGGGACAGGGAGGGGACAAGGAGGGTACAGGGTGGGGACAGGGTCGGGACAGGGAGGGTACTGGGTGAGGACAGGGTGGGGACAGGTGGGGACAGAGTTGGCACAGGGTGGGGACAGGGAGCGGACAGGGTGGGCACAAGGGTGCGGACAGGGTGGCGACAGGGAGGGGACAGGGTGGGGAGAGGGTGCGGACAGGGTGGGCACAGGGAGAGGACATGGTGGGGACAGGGACCGGACAGGGTGGGTACAGGGAGGAGAAAGGGTGGCGACAGGGAGGGGACAGCATGGGAACAGGGTGGGGACAGGGTGGGGGACACGGTGGGGTTGGGAGGGGACAGGGTGGGGATGGGAGGGGACATGATGGGAACAGGGTGGGGGATGGGAGGGGGACAGGGTGGGGATGGGATGGGACAGGGTGGGGACATGGTGGGACAGGGGTGGGGACAGGGTGTGGACAGGATGGGATGGGAGGGGACAGGGTGAGGACAGGATGGGCACAGGGTGGGCACAGGGAGAGGGCAGGGTGGGCACAGGGAGCGGACAGGGTGGGCACAGGGTGGGGACAGGGAGGGGACAACATGGGAACAGGGTGGGGGGCACGGTGGGGATGGGAGGGGACAGGGTGGGGATGGGAGGGGACAGGATGGGAACAGGGTGGGGCCAGGGTGGGGATGGGAGGGGGACACAGTGGGGATGGGATGGGACAGGGTGGGGGCCAAGGTGGGAACAGGGTGGGGCCAGGGTGGGGACAGGGTGGGACAGGGGTGGGGACAGGGTGTGGACAGGATGGGATGGTAGGGGACAGGGTGGGGACAGGATGGGGACAGGGTGGGGATGGGGCTGGAAAGGGAGGGGATAGGGAGGTGACAGGGTGGGGATGGAAGGGGACGGGGTGAGGATGGGAGCGGACGGGGCGGGGAAGGGAGGGGACCGAGCAGGCCCGGAAGTGACGTTGTGTCCTTGGGCAGTGTCAGGGTGAGGGGCGGAAGTGACGTAGTGTCCCTGGGCAGTGTCAGGGTGGTGGAGGTGGGGGACACAGCTGAGTCTAATGAGGTAGAAATAATTGTTAAATACTCTTGGTTTATTATATGAGAAGTTAACAATTGAATCCGCCACCTTCTGTCCAGAGGGCGCCACGTGTGTCACGTGTGTCATGTGTGTCACGTGATAAGGCAGGTGCACTTCTAGCAAGTTCGGCTGAACCCATCCTGCCAGAGAGCTGCAGTAGCACTGATAATGATAGCACCTGCACCCTGTTCAGATAGAACACAGTATAAAGTCCTCGGCTGGAATCTGTGTTTGTGTAGGCAGGCTATAATGAAATCAGTACAGGCAAGGAAGAGTATAAAGAATGAAAGTAGAGAGAGACAATGCCATCAGGTTTATTATTTATAATGGTACATGGATCTGGTAAGTGGTATGGCATACCTCCTGACTGTGTTCTCCAATGAGAATCAAGCATTTACACTTCCACCAATGAACATCAAGCATTCCTGAGTCACCATGGCTATAGTGATCTGCCCACCACCACCATGTGGTGTGGCTGCTTGGCACCACCTGCCTGAGCTGTGATTCGGAGTGTGTGGTGATCCGTGACTAACAGAGGGGGTAGGGGGTAGTGAGTAGAGCTCCAAGTGCCCTAACACACTATCTATAGTGCCCCCTTCACACTATCTACCTAATACACAATGACTATTAACCATAAGTAAAGGATCACCAGCAACTACATAAATACATTCATGCACCCCGCACTATATACCATTTACCATTATAGTCCATTTGCATTCCCCCACCAATGCGTTTTATCAGAATATTTTACAACAGTCTGCTGAGGGGCGGCCAGAAGTGTCTGCATTTGTACGGACGTACAAAGCATAGAACAGGGGAGAGTCTGTCAGTCAAGTTCGACCTTTAGAGTTTAATCAAATATCTCCGCTCCTTGCATATCCGAGTAATGCCAAACGCCAGGCTATATAGGGACAGTTATACATTTTTAAGTTCTTGGTTTGACTCGACCAGGGTTCGAACCAGGGGGTGGGTTCGAATCCCATGACTTAACAAAGCTGCAGGCGGGCAGTCAACTCATTCAGCCACCCCATCTGAGAGTGTCGTAAAATGCTGATGTGTAGTACTGGGGGGGGGGGGGCGTGGGGTGGGGGGGGGAAAGTAGTACTCTTTCTGCTACCTTGAACATGTTGACAACTTTGGATGGCCCCTAAGCATCCCAGGCAGTATGTTGGTTGTTGGAGTTTTACATCCTGACAATATCTAAGGTCATATCTGGACGGGTACTGACTTGTGACAGTGCGCACTCATGGTGACTTTATAGTGCTGCCCCACTAGGAAATGAGGCCACCAGCACCATGAACCAATATCCCATCAGTCACATTATCCTGACACTGGGCTAACCAGTCCTTGCCCTATCCTCATAATGCCGAGTGCCTGGCTAGGAAGCGAGAAGTATCAATTGTGTAAATCATTGGTGTGACTTGACCTGGAATTGAACTCCCAATCTCCCGCATGGAAGGCCTGCGTTCTACCGATTTGGCCACCATGCCCGGTCCCCATGTAATATATACATAGCTCGGCCGTCAGAGCCCCAGATACCACTACTCTCCCCAGGTGTGTTCTGACAACTGTCTGTCAATTCCCACCTGGTGTCCCTCTCAACAAACTCATAAGGAAAAAAAGGGAAGACAAGTCACGCAAGATGTTGTGAAGAAGTTGTGCTTTATTGGCATCAACTCCTGTTCACCTACTGGCGACCTATCACCCTCACTCCTTACCAACTGTCCACACAGATCCTCATGTCTCTTGCTAGTGTGTATAACCAGGCAGCAGATACACTTTGTCCGATGACTGAACTAAAAATAAGAGAGAACACGGCTGTTTACATCACCAATGAACTGATAGAACTACAAAAGGACAGAGATTATTTTAAGCAAAAGGCTGACCTAACCAAAGACCCAGGAGACCAGTTTATAGAAAAATGCTTAACAAGTAAAGCCAGAACAGAGGTGAGGAAAGCGAAATCTATGTACTACATTGATCAAGCCATAAAGCGCAACCAGAATCCTAAGAAATTCTGGTATGAACTAAGTCAAATTCAACCAGAAGCCAAACCACAGATAAACAGCATAGTAGACGACAGCACAGGTGAGCGAGTACCTGATGGTCAGTTAGCTGAAGTAATAAACAACTATTTTGTAGACATTGGGGCAAACCTCGCCAAGAAATTCAAACAAAAACCCAAGTATCCACAAAATTATCACCCAGTCGCAAATCAACATGAATACAATCTTGAGAAAACAACAAGAAAAGAAGTACTCACCAAGATTGAGGAACTTTCATCATATAAATCATCTGGTATGATGAATATAAATTCAGCCTTCATTAAGACTGCCATTAGCATCCTAATAAATGAATTTACACATCTCTACAACCTTGTCATTGAAACAGGTATATTCCCAGATAAATGGAAAATAGCTACTGTCACACCAATACCAAAGATAAGTAATCCTAAATCATGCAATGAACTGCGACCAATATCAATACTGCCCCTCCCTGGCAAAGTCATCGAACAAATAATCCATGATCAAATAAAAACCTTCTTGGAAGACACCAACTACCTTGCCAAACAGCAAAATGGCTTCAGAAAAGATAAATCAACCACAATAGCCCTAGCCACTTTATTAGATGAACTGCTGACTAATATGGATAGAGGAGATCTGACAATAACTGTTTTTCTTGATTTCAAGAAAGCTTTTGACACAATAGACCATGACATTTTACTGTGGAAAATTGAAAGGGCAGGACTTGGTCCTAAATCTTGTACATTTATAGCCAACTATCTATCAAATAGACAACAAGTTACAAAAATAAATGGCACTAAGTCAATGGAGAGATCAATTACAACTGGAGTACCCCAGGGTTCCACGCTTGGGCCACTACTCTTCCTCATATTCATTAATGACTTGCCCTTGGTAACAAATGAGGCCATGTTCACACTGTTTGCTGATGATGCGGCCCTCACAGTCCATAGCCCAAACATTGCATCTGCAGCAGAGGTAGTTGAGGATGTACTAGCTAAGGTTAACATCTGGTGTAAGGAAAATAAACTGACAATTAATGCAAAGAAATCTGAATACATAATTTTTGCAACCAAAGTAAAAAAATCCAGAGCACAACCTATCAATTTACATTTGGGTGATGCAGTATTGAATGAGGTAGAATCATACAAATATTTAGGGACCACACTCGATTCTACACTAAATGGTAATCGACAACTCTCAAGACTTACTCAAATGATAGCCATAAAAATGACAAATTTCAGAAAAATTAGGTACTACATGAGCGAGAATACAGCCCTGTTACTATATAAAGCCACTATTCTTCCAATAATTGACTACAATGATTTAATATATGGACTGCTGACAAAACAACAAGAAAACAAATTACAGAGGATTCAAAACAGGGCACTTAGAACTGTCTACAGAGGGAAAATGCTGTCTGTAAAGGAAATGCATGTTAAAGCACAAGTCAGCTACCTTAGCCAAAGGAGGGACACACATCTCCTCAGTCTCATGTATAAAAGATCCAATGATGAACAATATGTTGACCATACAAACAGAGTAACCAGACAGAGTGGTGCTACACTTCTAAAAACACCCATGCCACTAACAAACAAACTGACTAAAGCACCGATTTACAGAGGTGGCACATTGTGGAATAAACTTCCAGTGAGGACAAGACAGTCCACAAGTCTCCTTGAATTTAAAAACTTTATGAAAATACAACCGGCCTGTCAGACCCTGACACGGTTATAGGTATTCTAAAGGCCTTCCTTGCCCTGACCCTTGTACATACATATATATATAAATGTTCTCAAATGCACTACACAGCTCTGCATGCTGATCCCCTTCCCGCCCTTACCCCACCCCTACTACACCTTCTTTCAAAACCTATTACCTAAAATTTCCCTTTAAATTGACATAAAACCTGTCTGATGTAAGTCCCCACTGCAATCTCAGACCGCGATCCCATCATTAGGCCACACAGAACGGAGCACTCGTGATGGGATACAAAATTTTTTTTTTTTTAAATGGCCAGGTTTCCGCATTTGGTATTGGTGATTGGATCCACTGATTTGCATATTTGCAATATAGTATATATATATATGTGTATTGTAGATATGTTATATCTTTTTGAAAAGAGAAGAGAGAAAACAAAGGAAGAAAGAAGTGTTTAAACACAATTCTAGAGTCATCTTGTACATTTATTGATGCATGCTCACCAAGTGCATAATACATATGTTGAACTGGAATTGCATGCAGTTACTATTACGACAAATAGTCAATTTATATTATGCTTCTATTATCGAACAGGTTTTTCATGTGGTTATTATTGCAACTGATATTGTCATTTATGTACCAACAAATTGTAATTAACGGCCGGAAGACCAGTGCTCTGGCGCTGACAAAAGACATTATTCGCTGAATAAAATACATTTAGTAAAAAAAAATAAGAATCAGTGCATATAGCCCATTGAACCTGAGTCTCATGGTTGTTGCACACAGCTCAGTGCCTTTTGAATAGCTGCTCTAGTTTGTGTATAGAAAGTGGAGTCTCAGACAGAGTGTCTGGAGTCCTGGACAAGATTGGCCAGAGTGGGGTTTGTGTGTCAGGTATAAGGAATGCAGGTGGCTGGGCCTCCCACAGCCAGCCAATCAGATCCCCTCTACAACCTAGGGGGGGGGGGGGGCGACTCTCTAATAGGGCCAGCTGTCACTCAATCCCCAGCTGCAGGTGGTGTCCATAATGTATGCAGGATGGCTGGGTGTGCTTGCCCATCGGCCCCGTGGTAACAGGTAGTTGCAGACGGTTACAATAAACATATATTAAAAATGTCCTTCCCCTCCACTTACACTCTTTCTGGTGCATGGAGGGAACATTTGACTAATCATTAACTGTCTCTTAAATATGAACATCACATCACAATCTCGGTCACTATGTGTTATCACATTTTCCACATAGGCTTGTATGTCACACAGCGAGTGGGGCACCCATTGCTTCTCTGTTACATAATCCTGGTCCCCACTCCATTGCCTGAGAATAGTAATGCTCTCTGCCAATACATAAATCCGAGCTGAAAATCCGTATATTTTTACACCCATGCAGTAAGGGTCAGGCTATATAGGGACAAGTATCATAATTTTTGGTTTGAGTCGATGTCTCAGGTATCTGGTGTCCTTGCACTCTGTCGGAGACACCTGCCTCTGACTGGTCCCCGTCGCCATCTTTATTACCCCCGGTTCTTCCGGTCCGCTGTGGGCTGGCAGCGTCCGGGTGTTGAGCCCTGTCTGCACCCTGCACACAGCGGCACCAAGACACTACTGTAACAGCCACACGTTCCACTACAGGTGAATCGGAGGTCATCTCACAGGTGTTCACTCAAGTAGCCGAGCAGTTCAACAAGTAAGTACCGACCACACCCAGCCTCACCTCAAACACGGCAATGGATGAAATGCTACTGACACTCTCCAACCCTCACGCCGCCCTGCCACATGATGGGATCTCAACTCTGATTACACTTTCCAATGTTAGAACACCAGCATGTTTCTGAATCACGTGTATGTCACCACTCTCCAACCCTCACGCCGCCCTGCCACACGACGGGATCTCAACTCTGATTACACTTTCCAATGTTAGAACACCAGCCTGTTTCTGAATCACGTGTATGTCACCACTCTCCAACCCTCACCCAACACTGCCACACGATGGGATCTTAACTCTGATTACACTTTCCAATGTTAGAACACCAGCCCGTTTCTGAATCATGTGTATGTCACCACTCTCCAACCCTCACCCCACACTGCCACATGACGGGATCTTAACTCTGATTGCACTTTCCAATGTTAGAACACCAGCCTGTTTCTGAATCACGTGTACGTCACCACTCTCCAACCCTCACCCCACACTGCCACATGACGGTATCTCAACTCTGATTGCACCTTCCAATGTTAGAACACCAGCCTGTTTCTGAATCATGTGTATGTCACCACTCTCCAACCCTCACCCCACACTGCCACATGACGGGATCTCAACTCTGATTGCACCTTCCAATGTTAGAACACCAGCCTGTTTCTGAATCATGTGTATGTCACCACTCTCCAACCCTCACCCCACTCTACCACACGACGGGATCTTAACTCTGATTGCACTTTCCAATGTTAGAACACCAGCCTGTTTCTGAATCACGTGTACGTCACCACTCTCCAAACCTCACCCCACACTGCCACATGACGGGATCTCAAGTCTGATTGCACCTTCCAATGTTAGAACACCACCCTGTTTCTGAATCATGTGTACATCACCACTCTCCAAACCTCACCCCACTCTGCCACACGAGGTGATCTCAACACTGATTTCACTTTCCTGTGTCAGGACACCAGCCTGTTAGCGAATCACGTGCACATCACCACTTTCCAACCCTCAACCCACCCCGCAACACAATGGGATCTCAACTCTGATTTTTGTTTGTTTGGTACAATAGTTGTTAAACGGGGTAAATTTCAATCGTGGACAATTGGTCGTCCTCATTCCACTGCTCCTTGCCCTATCCTAATAATGGCGAGTGCCAGGCTAGGAAGTGAAAAGTATACATTTTTCAGTCATGGTTTGACTTGACCAGTGTTCGACCCCACGACCTCATGGTCTACCAACAGGGGAGACAGATGCTCTAACTCATTCGGCCATCCCGTCAGACAGGGTGGGGATGGGAAGGATACCAACTCTCCACTCTCCAACCCTCCACTCTCCAACCCTCACCCCGCCCCGCCACTGACTGGATCTCAACTCTGATTGCACTTTCCAGTGTCAGAGCATCAGCATGTTACTGGATAGTGTGCTGAATAACGTGTACCTCACCACTTGTGAACCCTCACCCCGCCCTGCCACATGATGGGATCTCAACTCTGATTGCACTTTCTAATGTTAGAGCACCAGCCTGTTAGCGAATCATGTATACCTCTCCACTCTCCAACCCTCACCCCGCCCTGCCACATGATGGGATCTCAACTCTGATTGCACTTTCCAATGTCAGAACACCAGCCTGTTAGCGAATCACGTGTTCCCACACAGCGTGCACTGCACCTCGACATTACCACGTTAGTGTTAACACCAGTGTGATGCTTGTTTGGTGAACACTGAAAACACACCAACACCTTGTAGACCTACTGCATCTCAACTGGCATTGCGCCAACAGAGCCCCAACCAACTAAACACGGGTTGTACGTGCGCGTGTCAGAACCTTCTCACATACCAATCCAGCTGCATTCATGGCGGTGTTAGTTAGACCCAAGTAAACAAACTCCTCCATCAAAACTATGTGAATGCCCCACCAAGCAGGAAATGCTAATTAACTCAATATGTCTGACTTGATATGATTACTTTATTTCACATGTTTATGACTCCAGTTATTTGTCTTATATGACTTATTTGAGCAACTTAACATATCTACCTTACTTAAAGCTGCATAGTCCGATGAAGCGTCAACTTTTCAAAACCAAAACAATTATCTAACTCAGATAATGAGGCATATATTATTAAGCATTTTTGCTACATTGAAGCAAATATGTGAATCAATTTAATAGAACCAGTTATTGCAGAAAACTATGGCTTCAGAAATAGGTGAATCAATTTAATAGAACCAGTTACTGCAGAAACCTATGGCTTCAGAAATAGGTGAATCAATTTAATAGAACCAGTTATTCCAGAAACCTATGGCTTCAGAAATAGGTGAATTAATTTAATAGTCCCAGTTATTGAAGAAACCTATGGCTTCAGAAATATGTGAATCAATTTAATAGACCCAGTTATTGAAGAAACTTATGGCTTCAGAAATAGGTGAATCAATTTAATAGAACCAGTTACTGCAGAAACCTATGGCTTCAGAAATATGTGAATCAATTTAATAGAACCAGTTTTTGCAGAAACCTATGGCTTCAGAAATATGTGAATCAATTTAATAGAACCAGTTACTGCAGAAACCTATGGCTTCAGAAATAGGTGAATCAATTTAATAGAACCAGTTATTGCAGAAACCTATGGCTTCAGAAATATGTGAATCAATTTAATAGAACCAGTTATTGCAGAAACCTATGGCTTCAGAAATAGGTGAATCAATGTAATAGAACCAGCTACTGCAGAAAACTATGGCTTCAGAAATAGGTTAATCAATTTAATAGAACCAGTTATTGCAGAAACCTATGGCTTCAGAAATCCGTGAATCAAGTTAATAGAACCAGTTACTGCAGAAACCTATGGCTTCAGAAATAGGTGAATCAAGTTAATAGAACCAGTTACTGCAGAAACCTATGGCTTCAGAAATAGGTGAATCAATTTAATAGAACCATTTATTCCAGAAACCTATGGCTTCAGAAATACGTGAATCAATTTAATAGAACCAGTTATTGCGGAAACCTATGGCTTCAGAAATAGGTGGATCAATTTAATAGAACCAGTTACTGCAGAAACCTATGGCTTCAGAAATAGGTGAATCAATTTAATAGAACCAGTTACTGCAGAAACCTATGGCTTCAGAAATAGGTGAATCAATTTAATAGAACCAGTTACTGCAGAAACCTATGGCTTCAGAAATAGGTGAATCAATTTAATAGAACCAGTTATTGTAGAAACCTATGGCTTCAGAAATACGTGAATCAATTTAATAGAACGATTTACTGCAGAAACCTATGGCTTCAGAATTGTGGCATGCTTTCTAAAATAAATGTTACATGGTTGCACTTCAAATATCTCAAAAGTTTATTATTTAAAATGAATTTACTCCAAATGAAAGTAAAGTGGATTATAACAATCACTTTAATATATGTATCTCAGAAAAGTGACAGACTTAAAACCATCGGACTATGCAACTTTAATTTAAATGTCTTACTTAACTGATTTGTCTTACTTGATATATTTATCTTACTTGACGTATTTACCTTACTTGATTTATTTTCTTGCTAAATGTTTTATTCAAGAGGACTGGTATTCCGGCTGCAGATATCTACACAAATATAGTTTAGATACCATTATGGAATAATGATATTCCTTCACTTATTTGGATTACTAGACTGATTTGTCATACTTGGCGTATTTCATTATTTGACTTATTTGTTGTATCTGACTTATTTGTCTTACTTTACTTATTTGTCATTCATCACTTATTTGTCTTACTTTACTTAATTGTCTTACTTGACTTATCTCATTCCACTTACTTGACTTATCTCATTTCGCTTACTTGATTTATTTATCTTACTTGCTGATTGGTCACATTTGACTTATTTATTTGCTGAATTATCACATTTGACTTACTTATCTTACTTGCGGATTGGTCCCATTTGACTGACATGGCTCATTGGATTTATTTGCCGTTATCTCATTTATCTCATTTCATTTATTGACCAAACGTGACTTATTGACTTATCTGTCTAAAATGGCTTACTGATCCTAATTGACTTACTTGTTTTACATGACTTAATTGTTTCATTTGAGTTGTTTACCTTGCATAACTTATTGATCTCACGTGTCTTACTGATGTTGCTAGGACGTAAAACAACAGCCACCGCCCGATGTCTCACTTGTCTTACTTGCCTTAGTGGTCTCACGTGAGTTGCTAGTCTTACATGACTTATTGGTCTTTGTTCAGGGCCTTCAAGGTGGAGGAAATTAAATCGGACATCACGAACCGGCTGAACGTGCTGGAGAAGCGGATCGAGAGTGAGTAGAACCAGTAGCATAACTAAGGAGTTGTTTATATACAAATCTCAGGTAGCGTAGCTAAACAGTTGTTTATGTACAAACCTCAGGTAGAGTGAGTAACAAGGGAGTTGTTTATGTACACATCTCAGGTACAGTAACTAGGGAGTTGTTTATGTACAAATCTCAGGTACAGTAACTAGGGAGTTTTTTATGTACAAATCTCAGGTACAGTATCAAGGGAGTTGTTTATGTACACATCTCAGGTACGGTAACTAGGGAGTTTTTTATGTACACATGTCAGGTACAGTATCTAGGGAGTTGTTTATGTACATATCTCAGGTACGGTAACTAGGGAGATGTTTATGTACACATGTCAAGTACAGTAACTAGGGAGTTGTTTATGTACAAATCTCAGGTACAGTAACTAGGGAGTTGTTTATGTACAATCTCAGGTACAGTAACTAGGGAGTTGTCTATGTACAAATCTCAGGTACAGTAACTGGGAGTTGTTTATGTACACATCTCAGGTACAGTATCTAGGGAGTTGTTTATGTACACATCTCAGGTACAGTAACTAGGGAGTTGGTTATGTACAAATCTCAGGTACAGTAACTAGGGAGCTGTTTATGTAAAAATCTCAGGTACAGTAACTAAGGAGTTGGTTATGTACACATCTCAGGTACAGTAACTAGGGAGTTGTTTATCTACACATCTCAGGTACAGTAACTAGGGAGTTGTTTATGTACACATGTCAGGTACAGTAACTAGGGAGTTGTTTATGTACACAAGTCAGGTACAGTAACTAGAGAGTGGTTTATGTACACATCTCAGGTACAGTATCTAGGGAGTTGTTTATGTACACATCTCAGGTACAGTAACTACGGAGGTGTTTATGTACACATGTCAGGTACAGTAACTAGGGAGTTGTTTATGTAAGCATGTCAGGTACAGTAACTAGGGAGTTGTTTATCTACACATCTCAGGTACAGTAACTGGGGAGATGTTTATGTACACATGTCAGGTACAGTAACTAGGGAGTTGTTTATGTACACATCTCAGGTACAGTAACTAAGGAGTTGTTTATGTACACATCTCAGGTACAGTAACTGGGGAGTTGTTTGTGTACACATCTCAGCTACAGTAACTAGGGAGTTGTTTATGTACACATGTCAGGTACAGTAACTAAGGAGTTGTTTATGTACACATCTCAGGTACAGTAACTAGGGAGTTGTTTATCTACACATCTCAGGTTCAGTAACTAGGAAGTTGTTTATGTACACATGTCAGGTACAGTAACTGAGGAGTTGTTTATGTACACATCTGAGGTACAGTAACTAGGGAGTTGTTTATGTACAAATCTCAGGAACAGTGAGTAACTAGGGAGTTGTTTATGTACACATCTCAGGTACAGTAACTAGGGAGTTGGTTATGTACAAATCTCAGGAACAGTGAGTAACTAGGGAGTTGTTTATGTACAAATCTCAGGTACAGTAACTAAGGAGTTGGTTATGTACAAATCTCAGGTACAGTAACTATGGAGTTGTTTATGTACACATCTCAGGTATGGTAACTAAGGAATTGTTTATGTACAAACCTCATGTAGAGTGAATAACTAGGGAGTTGTTTATATACAAATCTCAGGTGCAGTAACTAGGGAGTTGTTTATGTACACATGTCAGGTACAGTAACTGGGGAGTTGTTTATGTACACATGTCAGGTACAGTAACTAGGGAGTTGTTTATGTACACATGTCAGGTACAGTAAGTTGGGAGTTGTCTATGTACATATCTCAGGTACAGTAACTAGGGAGTTGTTTATGTACACATGTCAGGTACAGTGACTGGGGAGTTGTTTATGTACACATGTCAGGTACAGAAACAAGGGAGTTGTTTATGTACAAATCTCAGGTACAGTAACTAGGGAGTTGTTTACGTACACATGTCAGGTATAGTAACTAGGGAGTTTTTTATGTACACAGGTTAGGTACAGTAACTAAGGCGTTGTTTACATAGAAAGACCAGGTACAGTAACTAGGGAGTTTTTTATGTAGAAAGACCAGGTAACGTGAGTAACAAGAGAGTTGTGTATACATGTACAAATATCATGGACGGTGAGTAACTAACTACCCAGATAGCACACAACCGTTGGGCCGACGTCGGCTATTGGTTGCACCGTCGCCATCGACTTTCCACCGTCGGGCCGACGGTGGTAGTCCGATGGTGGTTTTCAATCCCTTTCCACTCTTGAGCCACCGTCGGGCCACCGTCGGGCTGATGGTGGTGTTCCGACGTTAGGTTTCAATCCCTTTCAACTTTTGAGCCACCGTCGGGCCACCTTTGGGCCTGCAGCGGTAGCCCGCCGCTGGTTTGCATTCATTTTCCACATTCGACCCACCGTCGGGCCACCGGTGGTGTTCCGACATTAGGTTTCAATCCCTTTCCACTTTTGAGCCACCGTCGGGCCACCGTCGGGCCTACTGGGTAGCCCGCCGCTGGTTTGCATTCATTTTCCACATTTGAGCCACCGTCGGCCCACCGTCGGGCCGACGGTGTTGATCAGCGCATGCGCAGTTCTTTAAATTTGGTTTCCGACTCGAGTCGCCAGCGGAACACGTGCGATCATTGAGCAGCGTTCTTTTTCAACAAATAACTCCAGAAATCGGAGGAATTTTAAGGAATTATTTAACAGGTTTGTTTATTAATCTGTTTAGATTATTTTGTAAAAGTTTTGTAATTTATTACGATGTATTAATGGAATTATTCGTGTTAATATGATTTGAACTACCCGGTACGGAATGTTGACGAAGGACCGCCATCTTGGTTTTTTCCGAGAAGACACTGTCACTATAGTGTCAATACGTACAGGTGCAAAATATTAGTTTTATTCAAAATTAATAGATATCAAGAACCCTAACCTTATAATCTTTTTGGTAACGATGTTCTCTATATGTGTACCAAGCGATTTGTTTCTACGTGGTGTGGTTGTAGAGATATTTCACTTTTTCTGTATTTAATTAAGCACTAACCCTAACCCATACAGAAAAAGGAAAATATCTCTACAAAACACACCACGTAGAAACAAATCGCTTGGTACACATATATAGACAATATCGTTACCAAAAAGATTATATTAAATTTATACGGTTAGGGTTCTGGATTTCAATTAATTTTGAATAAAACTAATATTCTTGCACCTGTACGTATTGACACTATAGTGACAGTGTCTTCTTGGAAAAAAACCAAGATGGCCTTCGGGCCGACGGCGTTTGTCGCCTTCGGGCCGACGGCATTTGTCGCCGTCAGGCCGACGGCGTTTTTTGTCGCCGTCGGCTCGTTGGCAGTTTCCGCCATCGAGTCGACGGCGGGAGGTTGGACAAAACAACATCGGTCGGACGGCGGTTTACACCGTTGGGCCGACGGAGCGGCTGCCGTCGGGCCGACGTCGGGCCGACGGCTGTGTGCTATCTGGGTAGGGGGTTGTGTATCTAGAAATAGTCAGTAACTGACAAGAGGAAGCCACTGTGTTATATTGTGCCACTTCTCTGCTTCCTTAAATGGCCTTGTTTGAAGCCCGGAACCTTCAATCGATTGTTGATGTTGTGATGGGGCCCCTTTGTTGGTGCCGTGGACTTGACCCACATGCTGTAGGCCCCCCCCAAGCAAGCAGAAGAACGAGTATGTTTGCTTCTCATGTCTTTAATCTCTGCTCACTGCAGCTTCCATGATCAAGTGACCTGCCTCTCCCCTGCCGGGTCCCATGTCAACTTCCTTCGGGGGGTGAGGGGGAGGTTATGTTAGCCGCACGCAGTAGGTGGCAGCCCTGTCGCGGCGCTGCCCAGCGGCTACCTTACTGCCACCTATCACTGTAAACTGGAATGGTGACGGAGCAGTCCTTGCTGCCACCGTATGGTAGTGGAGCTCATGTCTGGACTACTACAATGTTAAATAGCCTGCAGTACAAAGGTGGCGGTGGTGGGTGGGAGTAAAGACTGCCAAGATGGCGCCAATGGCACACACAGTCTAGGAGGCTCCCTAGAAAGTGTGGAAATACAAATAGAAAATCAGTGCTAAACTACACAGAAAGTGCACAAAGGCTTGACCTAAGCACAAGGATCACCAGGATAGGTACAAAATATGCATTGTTAGGATAACAAAGGAGGAATTTACCCAAAAAGAGTACTATGAACCGCAGCAAACGGCGCTAACCATTAACAACGGTGGCAAACACGACGAATAACAACAACACACAGGATACTGAGTGTGAAAATACTTGACCTAAGCATAAGGTTCACCAGGATAGGTGCAAAATATGCATTGTTAGGCTAACATGGTGCCGATGACACACGCCCTGTAAGGAGGCTCCGTAAATAGTATGGATTACTAATGAAATCACAGTGCTAACTACAAGGATAGTGCATAAAGGCATAGCCCTAAGCACCTGGAACAACAGGACTACTACAAATTATGCATTGTTAGGATAATATGGAAGAAATCCAAACAAAAGATATAACAACTACGAATAAGGTAGGCTCGAACGTTAAAAATGGCAGCAGCCACTATAGGAGACGACCAAATGATTAAAACTGACCACAAAATGACAAAGCCCAAAAACGATAATGACTTCGAAGGAAGAGTCATAGCCACAATACTAGGAGAAATTGTAAAAAAAATAATCAAGGAGTGGCTAATAAAAGAAATAAACCAGTCTAAGACAAAATAATGCAAGGCAAAACCGAAAGATGACTCCATGACAGATGTGGAGAATGCGGACACTGAAAATGCTGAAATAAATGCCAAAAAACCCAAGGACACGATCCAAAGCCTCAAAAAAGAACTAAACAAGCTACAGACGGCATACAATAGCCTAATGCTGGAATGTGCTTGGTACAAGGCAAACTACAAAAACAGCAATGACGGAACGCAAAACAGAAAAGATGAAACCAAAAGAGATGGCAACAAAACAACAAATGAAAGCAATACACTACCACAGCCGACAATGGAAAACAAAAAATTTAACATAATCGTACAGGGCATCCCGGAAAAAGAAGGTGATTCCATGAAAAGCACAGTCTCAAACCTCCTAAAAAAAGCTGAATGCTCTTTCGGTTGGACAGTAGTGAAAAAAGCCTACAGACTGTGGGAAAAAACAGGAAGAGAACAGCAAATAAAGGACCAAACAAACAGAACGACGGACCTGAAGAAACCACATGGGAAAATCCTGAGGAAAACCCCAATGACAACGCAAAAGAGCTGCCAAAGGAAGCCAGACCGAGCGGGATAAAAATCCACCTGGGAAAGGAAAGCCAAAAAACGGGAACTGTTCAGAAATAAACAAAGACTGAACAAAGAACAAGATTTTTAAAATGTCAGACTTAGGCCAGACAGTACAGAGATGGAAATGCTAGATGAAAAAACAGTACAGCAAATGTAAACGCTGGCTAGGGAAAAGAATGAAAAAACCACAGCCAGAATAAGAGGAAAAAAATTCTAAATAGAAGGGAAAGTATACAAACCAACAGAATTTGGGAAGATAATTGTCGAAGAAATAACCCCAGAGTCTGCAGCGACAAGAGAACACAGCTATGGAATTTCCTTTCAGGGACACAACGACCCTTACAGCAATCTGCACAAATGCAAAATACAGGGAGAAGATGACAAAATCTACAACTCGGCAGAGCAGTACTACTGCTCAGTTATGGCTAAATACCACAATAAATTTGATATCATGTGACTCATTGCAGCAACGGACAACCCATACACCATCAAGGCTCTAGGGAAAATAAGTATGGCGATCACCAGATTGGATAAAAACAAACGAAAAGGTGATGGAGGACATTATAATGGCCAAATTCACACAAAATGATGAGCTAAAAGAAAAAATCATAAGCGCACCCTGCAGAGAATGCACGAGAGGAGGGGCACAGACTATTCCTCCAAAATGCAGATGCAGGAGAAATGGTCAAGCCAGGATATCAAAACATGATGGGTGAAATCCTCCAAAAAACAAGGGACACCATCTGGGAAAACTGTCAGGAATCAAGGTAAGTGCCAAAGTGAATAGAGGTAAAGATAATAAATATCAAATAACAAACAACATTGACAAAATAAATAGAAAAATAAATATAAAGCATAAAAGCAGGATACATTAAGCCTACGAGGCGGATGTAATCACAAGCAGGGAAATCTGTTTTACAACACACCCACGTATTGTGGCTCATGCGTGGCACATTTTGAAACACACTTCCGCCCAAGCAAGCACTAAACAACGCCCAACATCCCAACCGAAAATCATGGAAACAAAGCTCTTACTATGTGGGGATTCCAGGATGAGAACCATCGCACCCAAAATATGGAGCAACTGAGGTGGAAAACATACCAAAACTTCAGAGTGCACACAGAGACCTATCCTGGCGCTGGGACCAGCAGGATAGTAGACCAAATTCTCCAGAAATACAATACGGGGAAGCTAGACCAAATCTACGTAATGACAGGAGTCTGTGACCTGACCATCAAAACAGACAGGAGTGAACTAACTCCACAATTCCAAGACAAGGATTCCCTACTCCTATATATGACGGAAGAATTCCGACACGCACAGGCAACCATGCTGCAAATAATGGAAGCACCAGTAATCTGTGAACTGGTGGGAATGGACATAGAAATGTATACACGAAGTAAAGACCATCCCGACTACCAAGCATTAATAGATAGCTGCATACCAGAAATAAACGGTTTCATCCACAGACTAAATGAGGGGTTGCTGAAGCCAGCCTAAGAAGTCCCAGATATGTGACCTACATCCACATACTGCGAAAAGGGAAACGGACGACTCGCTATGCGATATAGCGATATAGCGAATGGTAGACAGGAAGTGTGAACACTTATTTGTCTCTCATTCTTTTTGGTACATTAGTCGTCCCAAGCAGGGGAAATCCCAGTCACAGACGACTGGGCTTGCCCACTCCACTGCAGTAAATGGAGCCATATCAAACGAGGAAAGAATAAGCTGTAGGGTGCCACAAGGGTCAGTTCTGGGACCACTTCTCTTCCTCATATATATAAATGATCTAAACAACTGGCTACACATTGAAAACATCCAACTATATGCAGATGATACTGTGGTATATACCGCAGGCAAATCATCCAAAGAAATAGAAACAAAACTAAATTAAACACTAATGAAACTAACAGAGTGGTGCCATCTAAATAAGATACTATAAATAACAATAAATCGAAGACGGTACTATTTGGTACCAGATTAACCAGTAACAATAAAAGAAAACTGTCTCCTGGGAAACAGCGAACTAGAGCAGGTAGACAGGAGTGGACCTTGACAGGCACCTAAATTATTACCTTTGCATAACAAACACTATCAAAAAAGCAAACCACAAAATATGGCTACTGGCAAAACTGAGATACTACATAACTGAGAACATGCCAATTAAAATATATAAAGGCATGATCCTCCCCTACTTTGACTATCTTGATGTAGTATACATGTCATGAAATAGCAAACTACTAAACAAGCTACAGGTACCACAACATAAAGCCCTTGAAATATGTCTCCAAGTACACAAAAGATATTATACAATACAACTAGACAAAAAAACGCAATGCAACACTATTACCAAGTAGAAGGGAAATGCATGTGAAAAACTAGCACACCACTACACCACAAAATCAGGTTGCACCGTAACCCCCCCCCCCCCCACAGGGACACTAGGCACATGGCGGCACCAATACTACTGACAGAAATGAGTAACACAAAAATCTATGACAGAAGTGTACTGGCCATGGCAGCACATGCCTGGAATAAACAAAACACAAAACAATGGGTAATCCATAACCTTGACCACTACAACAAATTCCTAAAGAAAACAACTACTTACTGACACAGCAAAATCACACGTACCCCTGAGCGCAGTTGCTGCTTCCTCTGTACTGGCAGAAAAAGCAAAGTCAGGCCAGAGAAAATGGTAGGTATTAAAAATAGGACAATTAGCCCTCCTAAGTACAAGGGAAATCAGGAAAGCTATCACCACATCAATCAATCAATCAATCAATAGGATACAGCTATAATAGGCCTTGGACCTGTTAGCCGCTCTTAATTAATAGAAATGGAGACAGTTCTTCAGATGTGGTCGATCGTAGCAACTGTCACTGGCTCCAAGATATATGTAATGCTTGACCAGTATGCATCCAGTCGGGACTTGAAACAGTTCACCGACTCTGCTGCTACGACACTCTCTGGCAGGTCATTCCACAGGTCAACCACCCTAAAGCCGAAAAAGTTGTGTCACAGGTCCAGTCTGGAGTACCGCTTCCTCAGCTTCAGGGAGTGCCCTCTGGTCCTGGTGTTGGAGTCTCTGATAAGGGGGCCGCCTGTCTTGTAGATACCATGGAGATATTTGAATACTTCAATTATGTCCCCCCGGGCCCGTCTGTAGTACATGCTTGGGATCTTCAAATGATGCATACGTTGTTCATAGGATATTGCATCGAATCCATGTACAAGCTTTGTTGCCCTTCTCTGGATCCTCTCAATTGACTCAGCATCCTTCCTGTAGAGTGGTGACCACACAACATTTCCATATTCCAAAAGTGGATGTGCAAGGGATGTGTACAGTCTGCGTACAACATCCTCGTCTAGGTATGTGTACGATCTTCGAATGATAGCCAGTATTCCATTAGCTCTGTTGGCGGCTTCCTGGATGTGGTCGCTGAATGTCAGTTTGTTGTCCACCTTGACACCCAAGTCCTTTTCTATCATTGTTTCGGAGAGCGGAACATTATTCACACCATTGTTCATTACATAGATGTGCTTGCTGTTTTTGCCCCCTAAATGCATCACTTTGCATTTTGAAGCATTAAACTTCAGCTGCCAATCACTTGACCACTTCTGCATGTTGTTGAGGTCCTTCTGCAAGTCCCGTGAGTCACTACCTTTCTCCATACGGTGGAATACTTTGGTATCGTCAGCAAACATTTGGACCATAGAATGTACAACCTCTGGTAAGTCATTGATATATATCACAAATAAGACCGGTCCAAGCACGCTGCCCTGAGGTATTCCGCTTTTCACCGAGCACCATCCTGCTATCTTTTTAGTTATGGGTGGGACCAATTAAGTAACAACCTAAAAAAGTCCATATCTTCTTTAATATTAGAGCGATTTTCACAAATGAAGTGTCATTTTATTTCAAATTAAATATACTAACAGGTGAAATCCATTAAATCAAACTCCAAACTATTTTTGAAAATCACTTGGGATACCTACTCTTATGCCATAGCCGTGCAGTTTTTTTAGCAGTCGCTGGTGTGGAACAGTGTCGAATGCTTTTTGGAAATCTAGATAAATAGCATCTAGATCTCCAAAGTCATCAATAACCTGGGTCCACTCATCCTTACATGCCAGTAGTTGGGTCATACAAGATCTTCCTTGCACAAAGCCATGCTGCTGTGTTGATAGGAGGTTGTTTTCGACAAGATGAGCCATGATAGAATCTCTTATTATTGATTCCAGCAACCTATACACTACAGATGTTAGACTGATTGGCCTATAGTTTCCTGGATCACTTCTGTTACCCTTTTTGAAGATGGGAGCCACATGTCCATCCTTCCATGGGTGAGGAAGTTTTCTTTGGTTTAGTGATTTTTGGAAAATGTGTCTAAGTGGTTCAACAAGCTCGTTGTGTAGCTCCTTCAATATGCATGGGTTTATTCCGTCAGGACCTGCTGCCTTAGATGCATTAAGATTGTATAAAAAAAAATTCAGATCGGATGGTGCAATATTTATGTTGGTCAGGGGGGCACGAAAGAGTCGGTCCTCAAACATTGGTATATATGACAGGTCTTCTTGTGTGAAGACACTAGCGAATCTGGTGTTCAACGTATCAGCTTTGTCGATATCCTTTTGTGCAATGGTCCCATCATCCCGCCTCAAATCTCCAACTGGTATATGTACTTTGAGTTTACTCCTAGCATATTTATAGAAGGCTTTTGGGTTCTCTTTGGCATTTTTGGCTATGTTTTTCTCATACTCTCTCTTTGCTTTCCTACATTCCCACTTTACTTGGTTACATAGTTTTGCATATCAAATTCTGTTACTTTCTGTGCCCGACTGTCTCTTCACTGCGGATGCCTGTTGTTTCAAGCTGATCTTCTGCTTGGCTTGGTCATTCATCCATTCTGGCCGTGGTCTGCCATTATTCATTTTGCCAGATGACATGGGTATGTGCTGTTTGCATTTTTCCATGAAGGTTTTTTCAAATGCATTCCAATTGTCCTCAACAGTGTCTGTATTTGGGGCGGCACTTAGTACAACTTGGTCGAGATCCTGTCTCAAGCCCTCATAGTCGCCTTTATCCAATATGAATTTGTGCTTTCCACTTGAGTTTACACATGGCACAGTCCACCTGGGTATGTGTAATGGCACAAACCAACAGAGAAATGGACAGGCCATGGTCATGCACCTGATCCACCCTGAAATACAAAATGGCTAAGCAAACAACACAACCATCCCACCTGGTCGCAGTCCTAAAGGGTCTGAGTGTATTTTGGCAAACTGGTGCACTATCTAAGGACAGGGCTTGGGTGAAAGGATGCTGTAACAAATCAAAATGGGACGGGATCCTCTCCTACCAGCATGCATGACACCCAAGTAGATGTACATAGTAAGCTAAGGTATCATACTCAGACTAGACAAAACTCTGGAAAAATACAAATAAACTAACATAGGCTACTAACACTCAAAATCACAAAAGGCTGGCCTGAGCAGAAACAGGTAAACACTTGTGGGCGAGGGACCAGACCAAGACAGCACCACAGCTGTCCAGCGTTGAAAACAAGCACCCTCGCGGGAGTTTATACTTTATGGGCAGAGTAAATAAATAACTTGTCAATAAAAAAAATAAAAAGGGACAGGACCCTGGGAACATGGAGGTGCGCATGTGTGATGAGAACAAACAGGCGCCATCAGTCACTGCCGCCCTTTGGTGGAAACTCATGGCAGTCTTTGAAGATGTAATTACTACAACGCTTAAACACAGGCATGCGACCTGCATATATATATATGTATGCACACACGCATATATATATATATATATATATATATATATATATATATGTGCGTGTGTGCATACCTATTTTCTCGGATACTATGTGAGGAGTTTCGTTTATTGATTGCTAACCAGTGTTTTGTGGAGATGCAGGTACTATCTGAGAAAAACGATGTGGATCTTTGTTACTTTGTGTTGGTAAGAGGAGACTTGTTGAGGCTATTTTAAGACTACACACATATATATGTGTATGCATATGTATGTATACGTGTATGTAGATATGTTCGATCAGTGTACCTGTTTTCGAAGGAATCAAATATAAGCAACATCAAGAGGAGAACCTGCGAATTAAAGGCCAATGGATGTGCATAAGCTTTTGAAGGTCACCAGGAATCCATATAATCATAACAGTAGATGGTGCGCAGTAGGGCCTGCATGTCTTTAAATAGTTCCTGTGTCGACATGAAGTCCAGGGGTTCAGTGACAGCACACATAGCACACAGTGTGCACACTCATTCTCAGCAATGTCCTGAGGCAGCACTTGTCTCATATAAAGGGTACTTTGCTTGAACACAATCACCAGATCTTCTCACTGATGACATAAATATAGAACCAATAGACGCTTTCCTTAATGATATAAATATTATTTGCCAGTTGAACAAAAGAACCATGATATGAGATGTAATACATACAAATCTTTCTTTTGTAATGTAAATTCAATCCTTAATTACTCTTAAATGAAACACCAAATGCGGCTGATAGTCCGCTAATTCCTGCAGCAGGTTTGTCTCTTCCTAGTGCTATAAATATATATTGCCAGTTGAAACAAGTTCACTGGGTATAGGTGATGACACATTTCCCTATAGTAAAGCATACCAATTAATGTACTAAAAAACATCGAAGATACAGATTGCATCAACAGACTCTCATTCCAGGTGTTTCACCCACCTGGTATAGGACTTGTTGTTTATATATTTGGCATTGAATGCATTATGGGAATATAAATAACCAAGGCACTCAAACAATTTGGGTCCCCATTCCTTCAGCCTCCCCCCATCCCCCCAGCCCCCAACCCCAGCATTCCAGGCACCCAGCCCGCCAACCCCCTAGCCGTCCAGCCCGTCAGCCCCCGCCTCCGTTGTCCCCCGGCCCTCCAGCCCCCCAGCCCCCCAGCCCTCCAGCCCCCCAGCCCTCCAGCCCCCCCAGTCCCCCCATTCCCCCATCCTTCCAGCCCCACTGTCCGATTCTAGTTCCGGCCGCTCCCCATCCCTAATTAAGACTTGTCTGAAACCTGAGGCAAACTCCACTAAACACATGTGTCATTTACGTCGAGAAAGCCTGGACTTGGCTCTATAAATAGTGCTGTTTTGATTGTCAATTTCTCCTATGTTATTCATGTTGAAATTATTTATGACGATTCATAGCAGGTACATAGAATGTGCCTGGTCCAACACTCATCGCATTAAGCCTCTGAAGAAAGTTCTTATTGACAAAATTCACATTCTCTGCATTTAAGTCGAGATAATTCTAGAACTAGATAATCTCAATTTAAAGCTTGATATGTCGAGAGTTACTAATCGTTATTTATGTTTATATTTCTCATCTCAAAGCCAGGGCAACATCCCACACTGATAGTCACTTCCTGATTGTGTTCTTTTTTATTATCCATGCAGTCAATACTCGATAGCTTCAATGGTGCCCTTTTACTCTGCCGGGACGCGGCTTCACTTAGTCGTTAAGCGCCTTACTCTCCTGCTATATGATCTTGTAGATATATCCATTATGACAATTACTGTCTGTCGGGTTTCTTATACCTAATGGTGCTGTCACATTATGATGCTTCTCGCCAACGCGCGTCAACGTATGTGATTTTTTGGCGGAACGTCAGGATATGTCAGGAAGCGTTACAAGCGCATTAGGCGTGCGTTGGTATTCGTTGATGGATGGCGACGGTTAGCGAGGATCGGCGGTGGGCATCATCGCACGTCGAAAGTTTTGTGCTTGCGCAAAACTTTCGACGTGCGACGACGCGCGGGTGCCAACATTATGGACGGTAAGCACACGCCGCGCTCGCGTGAGGCTCATTCCCACACGTTGCGCCAAACAGTTGCTTTCTGTTGATTTATGTCCTACCAACATCTAAGGTCATATCAGGATGGCGCACCAAACTTTTACAACGTTGGCCGCATGCTACCAATATGTTGCACTGACGCCAAAATGTTTGATGTCTCTCGACGATTAAAAGTGATTTTGCGCATTGGCAGTGCGCCGGCAAAAAGGGTCGTAATGTGACAGCACCATTATAAATAAGATGCATCAATTGCGTATTTATTTGTTGTGTTTCCCTGGTTCAACCACCCGATCTACAAGTCATACCGGACCATACTGCAACCTCTTGTCCATGACATTATAGATATGTCTTGTAATCACATTGACTGAATGTCCATGTTGATGAACTAATGGCATAAGTGCTGATACTATTGGGACCCTAAGATGTTACTAGGCCTGCCTACATTCATCTGACCTAGACCAGACGAGATGGCCGAATGAGTTGAGCGTCCGTCTCCCGTTTTGGTATATCGTGGATTCGAACACACGGTTTCGAACCCTGGTCGAGTCAAACTAATGACATAAAAATTGATACAAAATGTGTTTTGCCTCAAAACGTAAGACAAGTTTATCAAATAAGAAAACAAAGTATATTCTAAAATCATTTGAAAAATGCTATTCGAAATGAAAATTGAAAGAAGTAACTTCAGTAAATTATTAAAGTGGAAGACACTGTTTTCTGACATCCGCGTCTTAATTAATAATATATGTGTATATAATATATACAGATTCGTTCTGAACTGTTGGTTTCTTCTTTCAGTTGAGGGGGTGAAAATAATTGAGATAGAGGTGTGCAAGAAGGAAATCAGCAAAATAAAAAAACAGATCTATGACACCCAGAAGAAAATGGTCGACAGCAGCAGGCTGAGGTGAGTGCAGCGTGGGTGTGTGGCAGTCAGAGTGCAGTGAGTTGTGGTCGGCCATGTTGGTTTCCTCTACATAAGGCTGTATCCATAGACTATTCCATTATGACGTTGCTACGTTCCATACAGACCATGAAAATGTTCATTCTCTATATTTCCGGTCAGTATGTCACATGTGCTGTGCACAAGGCCATGTGATACCTGGGTCCAAACTATGGGAACGGACGGCCACTAAGCAAAACACAGGTTCATTGTGTGTGTGGCACCTCACAAGGTCACATGCAAACACAAAACAAGGTAACACGTCAGAAGGGAACATTCTATGGATGCACGGCCTTATGGACCTCAGAACAACCTGCCGAATGGTATTTAGTGAGGGAGCTGAACAGCTCTGTGCACCGGAGGGAACCAGCGCAATTCAAGTTAAACTCGCAATCTTAGGACACTTTTGAAGATGTTTGAGAGGTAACATTCAAAGTTGTTTTGTTTGTTTAACGTAATCAGTCACACTGACTTTTATTAATTGCTAAGCAATGTTGGTGTAATTTTGTAATTGCCAAGGTATGGTTGTAGAACTAACTAGCTATAGACATGAACCCCACTGACTGCCCTATATCTACACTAACTAGCTATAGACATGAACCCCACTGACTGCCCTATAACTACACTAACTAGCTATACACATGAACCCCACTGACTCCTCTATGGATGTATACCTACACTAACTAGCTATACACATGAACCCTGCTGACTGGTCAATGGATGTGGAACTACACCAACTAGCTATATACATGAACCCCACTGACTGCCTTATAGATGTAGAACTACACTAACTATACACATGAACCCCGATGACTGGCCTATAGATGTAGAACTACACTAACTAACTATAAACATGAACCCCGATGACTGGCCTATAGATGTAGAACTTCGCTAACTAGCTATGAATATGAACCCCACTCACTGGCTTATAGATGTACAATTTTGGTAACTAGTTATGCACATTAACCCCACTGAGTGGCCTGTAGACATAGAACTTCGCTAACTATCTATACATATGAACCCCGCTGACTGGCATGTAGGTGTAGAACTACACTCACTATCTGTACACATGAACCCTGCTGACTGGCCTGTAGGTGTAGAACTGCACTAACTAGCTGTACACTTAAACCCCACTGACTGGCCTGTAGGTGTAGAACTAAACTAACTAGCTCTACACATGAACCCTGCTGACTGGCCTGTAGGTGTAGAACTACACTAACTAGCTGTACACATGAACCCTGCTGACTGGCCTGTAGGTGTAGAACTACACTAACTAGCTGTACACATAAACCCTGCTGACTGGCCTGTAGGTGTAGAACTACACTAACTAGCTGTATGCATAACTCCGCTGACTGGCCTGTAGTTGTAGAACTAAACTAACTAGCTGTACACATAAACCCCGCTGACTGGCCTGTAGGTGTAGAACTACACTAACTAGCTGTACACATGAACCCTGCTGACTGGCCTGTAGGTGTAGAACTGCACTAACTAGCTGTACACATAAACCCTACTGACTGGCCTGTAGTTGTAGAACTACACTAACTAGCTCTACACATGAGCCCTGCTGACTGGCCTGTAGGTGTAGAACTACACTAACTAGCTGTACACATGAACCCTGCTGACTGGCCTGTATGTGTAGAACTACACTAACTAGCTCTACACATGAACCCCGCTGACTGGCCTGTAGTTGTAGAACTACACTAACTAGCTCTACACCTAAACCCTGCTGACTGGCCTGTGGGTGTAGAACTACACTAACTAGCTCTACACATGAACCCCGCTGACTGGCCTGTAGTTGTAGAACTACACTAACTAGCTGTACACATGAACCCTGCTGACTGGCCTGTAGGTGTAGAACTACACTAACTATCTGTACACTTAAACCCCATTGACTGGCCTGTAGTTGTAGAAGTAAACTAACTAGCTCTACACCTAAACCCCGCTGACTGGCCTGTAGTTGTAGACCTACACTAACTAGCTGTACACATAAACTCCGCTGACTGGCCTGTAGGTGTAGAACTACACTCACTATCTGTACACATAAAATCCGCTGACTGGCCTGTAGGTGTAGAACTACACTAACTAGCTCTACACATAAACCCTGCTGACTGGCCTGTAGGTGTAGAACTACACTAACTAGCTGTACACATGAACCCTGCTGACTGGCCTTTAGGTGTAGAACTACACTAACTAGCTGTACACATAAACCCCACTGACTGGCCTGTAGTTGTAGAACTACACTAACTAGCTCTACACCTAAACCCTGCTGACTGGCCTGTAGGTGTAGAACTACACTAACTAGCTGTACACATAAACACCGCTGTCTGGCCTGTAGTTGTAGAACTAAACTAACTAGCTGTACACATGAACCCTGCTGACTGGCCTGTAGTTGTAGAACTAAACTAACTAGCTGTACAGATGAACCCTGCTGACTGGCCTGTAGGTGTAGAACTATACTAACTAGCTGTACACATAAACCCTGCTGACTGGCCTGTAGGTGTAGAACTACACTAACTAGCTGTACACATAAACCCCGCTGACTGGCCTGTAGGTGTAGAACTAAACTAACTAGCTGTACACATGAACCCTGCTGACTGGCCTGTAGGTGTAGAACTACACTAACTAGCTGTACACATAACCCCTGCTGACTGGCCTGTAGTTGTAGAACTAAACTAACTAGCTGTACACATGAACCCTGCTGACTGGCCTGCAGGTGTAGAACTACACTAACTAGCTGTACACATAAACCCTGCTGACTGGCCTGTAGGTGTAGAACTACACTAACTAGCTGTACACATAAACCCCGTTGACTGGCCTGTAGGTGTAGAACTAAACTAACTAGCTGTACACATGAACCCTGCTGACTGGCCTGTAGGTGTAGAACTACACTAACTAGCTGTACACATAACCCCTACTGACTGGCCTGTAGGTGTAGAACTACACTAACTAGCTGTACACATAAACCCTGCTGACTGGCCTGTAGTTGTAGAACTACACTAACTAGCTGTACACATAAACACCGCTGTCTGGCCTGTAGTTGTAGAACAAAACTAACTAGCTCTACACATAACCCCTGCTGACTGGCCTGTAGTTGTAGAACTAAACTGACTAGCTGTACACATGAACCCTGCTGACTGGCCTGTAGGTGTAGAACTACACTAACTAGCTGTACACATAAACGCTGCTGACTGGCCTGTAGTTGTAGAACTACACTAACTAGCTGTACACATAAACCCTGCTGACTGGCCTGTAGGTGTAGAACTAAACTAACTAGCTGTACACATGAACCCTGCTGACTGGCCTGTAGGTGTAGAACTACACTAACTAGCTGTACACATAACCCCTGCTGACTGGCCTGTAGGTGTAGAACTACACTAACTAGCTGTACACATAACCCCTGCTGACTGGCCTGTAGTTGTAGAACTACACTAACTAGCTCTACACATGAACCCCGCTGACTGGCCTGAAGGTGTAGAACTACACTAACCAGCTGTACACATAAACCCCGCTGACTGGCCTGTGCGGTTGGTCTTAGTGTTGAAATAGAAGCATATGGACATCAATAAAGAATACACAGTTTAATGTAGAAACTCAAACCGCTTGTGAAACTTTAGTGATTTCTCCTAGCAGTCCGTGCTTACAGTAAAGCTTCTTATCGTTGATTAAAGAAGAACTGATGAACTGATTAGGATGTGCTTAATCACTAATCGCTTATTTAATGTGGCCATGTTACTTGTAGTTGTTGATGTTGGTTGTTAACTGTCAGTGTGCTGGTGTTCGGAGCTCCGTCTGGTGAGTTGCCAGCACACTGAGTAGAAATGCACAGATGTATTTTAATGTAACCATAGTTACTGTTGCTATCATGCTAAGTTGGCAGGCCTTGCAAACAGTTGTCATGTGACCACTATTGGAAGCCTCCTGGTAGTAGTAGACAAAATCAACGTTGTATTTAATTATATTTTATATTCTGTGGTTTATTATATTGAGATGTGAAAAGGAATTTTTACAAATCTTGTTACAAATCGCGCCACATAAACAATATTCCCAAATATAATAAGTTGCCTATTGTGGGTGGATATAATATATTTAATTTAAGATGTGATATATATGTAAGATTACTATATTTATTAAATCCTTTATTCATTCTTTAAGATAACATGCCACTCTTTTGCACGAGGCTCCATGCTAATCTCAGTATGTTGCATTTGTTTGATTGGTTGCTAAGGAGAGCTGTGTGACAATGACCGCCAACTACATTCATTGTAATGGAATATCATCACAGTCAAAGTTGCATAATCCGATGGTGTTCAGTTTCTGTCATATTATTAGATCAATAACTTAGATTGGTGATTATAATCTACCCTACTTTATTTTGAAATAATTGTTATTATTAATGGCTAACTTTGGAAGTACTTCATGTTCAAGTGATTCATTCAAAATTACTTGTGGCACGCTCATCAACATTCTGACATCATGAGATTCAGTAGTAACATGATCTATTATAATGATTTTGTATTCCCTTCTATGCTGCAACAAATAATCAATAAGAATGCCAATGTTAAGTATGAAGCATCAAATACAGATAAATGCTTTTGTTTTGAAAATATAAAACTTTCATCGAACGATGGAGCTTTACTTAGTTTAGTTTCACAGCCCTGAGCCTTTGAATGTGGATGAATACAAACTAGGCCTAAGGCCTGCATTGAGCTGAGGCTCTGTTGATGACTTGTCGCCAGTTCGCGTTTGCTTTGCTGATCATTTTGTTTAACAATGTTGCACATTCACATTTTAGCTATTTGAGTGACGACCGACGGATCAGCCTCAAAGGCAATGTTCCGTCTTACCCGAAGGTAAATCCCCACATTGTGTGTGCGCGCATATGTACAGCAACCAAGAGCGCAGCATGACGCACATGGGTACAAGCAGAATATCCCTGTGAACAAACCCCTCTCACCTACCGGGAACCCTGTGTATGATGAGGCGTGTGGTGCTTGTGTTTACGTCCAGTGGTGGACATGAACCTGAAGCTGTTATCCCATGTGTCTGCGCAAGGTATTGCCTCGTCCACCCTGCATGCATATAACATGTTCGCTGCACAGCACTTTCTGCATGCCTTCTCTTTGTCCATCACATTGCATCCCACACATGCGGTACATGTCTGTCAGGATCCAACATATTGCAGGAATACAATGCATGTCACATGTCTTGCACATGCAGTAGCATGCAGAGAGACGGACAGAGGGTGTGATGACCGCAGGCATCCATATCGGAGCATATTTAAAATGTCTTCCTTGCTCACATTTCTCGAGACTAGACCCAATACTTGAGCTTAGGGGCATACAATCAAGGAGTTAGCCCCAGACATCACAACACCTTTGACCACTACTGCGTACATGGGACGTGACATGTACATTCCACATATATCGTATTTCCTGCATCTTGTTGACTAAATAATGAACTTCATACTGCATACACACAACTGTCTATTGGTTGAAGTGCCACGTACGACATGACCACTGCAGATAGTAGTCATGCACCAGTTACTGGACACACTGGTTTCAACTTAGTGTACTACAAGCAGATTGTAGTCATGCACCAGTTACTGCACACACTGGTTTCAGTTTAGTGTACTACAAGCAGATTGTAGTCATGCACCAGTTACTGGACACACTGGTTTCAGCTTAGTGTACTACAAGCAGATTGTAGTCATGCACCAGTTACTGCACACACTGGTTTCAGTTTAGTGTACTACAAGCAGGTTGTAGTCATGCACCAGTTACTGCACACACTGGTTTCAGTTTAGTGTACTACAAGCAGGTTGTAGTCATGCACCAGTTACTGGACACACTGGTTTCAGCTTAGTGTACTACAAGCAGGTTGTAGTCATGCACCAGTTACTGCACACACTGGTTTCAGTTTAGTGTACTACAAGCAGATAGTAGTCATGCACCAGTTACTGGACACACTGGTTTCAGCTTAGTGTACTACAAGCAGATTGTAGTCATGCACCAGTTACTGCACACACTGGTTTCAGTTTAGTGTACTACAAGCAGATTGTAGTCATGCACCAGTTACTGCACACACTGGTTTCAGTTTAGTGTACTACAAGCAGGTTGTAGTCATGCACCAGTTACTGCACACACTGGTTTCAGTTTAGTGTACTACAAGCAGATAGTAGTCATGCACCAGTTACTGGACACACTGGTTTCAGCTTAGTGTACTACAAGCAGGTTGTAGTCATGCACCAGTTACTGCACACACTGGTTTCAGCTTAGTGTACTACAAGCAGGTTGTAGTCATGCATCAGTTACTGGACACACTGGTTTCAGTTTAGTGTACTACAAGCAGGTTGTAGTCATGCATCAGTTACTGGACACACTGGTTTCAGTTTAGTGTACTACAAGCAGGTTGTAGTCATGCACCAGTTACTGGACACACTGGTTTCAGCTTAGTGTACTACAAGCAGGTTGTAGTCATGCACCAGTTACTGCACACACTGGTTTCAGCTTAGTGTACTACAAGCAGATTGTAGTCATGCACCAGTTACTGGACACACTGGTTTCAGTTTAGTGTACTACAAGCAGGTTGTAGTCATGCACCAGTTACTGGACACACTGGTTTCAGCTTAGTGTACTACAAGCAGATTGTAGTCATGCACCAGTTACTGCACACACTGGTTTCAGTTTAGTGTACTACAAGCAGATAGTAGTCATGCACCAGTTACTGGACACATTGGTTTCAGTTTAGTGTACTACAAGCAGATTGTAGTCATGCACCAGTTACTGGACACACTGGTTTCAGTTTAGTGTACTACAAGCAGGTTGTAGTCATGCACCAGTTACTGCACACACTGGTTTCAGTTTAGTGTACTACAAGCAGATTGTAGTCATGCACCAGTTACTGGACACACTGGTTTCAGTTTAGTGTACTACAAGCAGATAGTAGTCATGCACCAGTTACTGGACACACTGGTTTCAGTTTAGTGTACTACAAGCAGATTGTAGTCATGCACCAGTTACTGGACACACTGGTTTCAGTTTAGTGTACTACAAGCAGGTTGTAGTCATGCACCAGTTACTGCACACACTGGTTTCAGTTTAGTGTACTACAAGCAGATTGTAGTCATGCACCAGTTACTGGACACACTGGTTTCAGTTTAGTGTACTACAAGCAGGTTGTAGTCATGCACCAGTTACTGCACACACTGGTTTCAGTTTAGTGTACTACAAGCAGATTGTAGTCATGCACCAGTTACTGGACACACTGGTTTCAGTTTAGTGTACTACAAGCAGGTTGTAGTCATGCACCAGTTACTGCACACACTGGTTTCAGTTTAGTGTACTACAAGCAGGTTGTAGTCATGCATCAGTTACTGCACACACTGGTTTCAGTTTAGTGTACTACAAGCAGATAGTAGTCATGCACCAGTTACTGGACACACTGGTTTCAGTTTAGTGTACTACAAGCAGATTGTAGTCATGCACCAGTTACTGGACACACTGGTTTCAGTTTAGTGTACTACAAGCAGGTTGTAGTCATGCACCAGTTACTGCACACACTGGTTTCAGTTTAGTGTACTACAAGCAGATTGTAGTCATGCACCAGTTACTGGACACACTGGTTTCAGTTTAGTGTACTACAAGCAGGTTGTAGTCATGCACCAGTTACTGCACACACTGGTTTCAGTTTAGTGTACTACAAGCAGGTTGTAGTCATGCACCAGTTACTGGACACACTGGTTTCAGTTTAGTGTACTACAAGCAGGTTGTAGTCATGCACCAGTTACTGCACACACTGGTTTCAGTTTAGTGTACTACAAGCAGGTTGTAGTCATGCACCAGTTACTGCACACACTGGTTTCAGTTTAGTGTACTACAAGCAGGTTGTAGTCATGCACCAGTTACTGGACACACTGGTTTCAGCTTAGTGTACTACAAGCAGATTGTAGTCATGCACCAGTTACTGCACACACTGGTTTCAGTTTAGTGTACTACAAGCAGGTTGTAGTCATGCATCAGTTACTGGACACACTGGTTTCAGCTTAGTGTACTACAAGCAGATTGTAGTCATGCACCAGTTACTGGACACACTGGTTTCAGTTTAGTGTACTACAAGCAGGTTGTAGTTATGCACCAGTTACTGCACACACTGGTTTCAGTTTAGTGTACTACAAGCAGGTTGTAGTCATGCACCAGTTACTGCACACACTGGTTTCAGTTTAGTGTACTACAAGCAGGTTGTAGTCATGCACCAGTTACTGGACACACTGGTTTCAGCTTAGTGTACTACAAGCAGATTGTAGTCATGCACCAGTTACTGCACACACTGGTTTCAGTTTAGTGTACTACAAGCAGGTTGTAGTCATGCACCAGTTACTGCACACACTGGTTTCAGTTTAGTGTACTACAAGCAGGTTGTAGTCATGCACCAGTTACTGCACACACTGGTTTCAGTTTAGTGTACTACAAGCAGGTTGTAGTCATGCATCAGTTACTGGACACACTGGTTTCAGCTTAGTGTACTACAAGCAGATTGTAGTCATGCACCAGTTACTGGACACACTGGTTTCAGTTTAGTGTACTACAAGCAGGTTGTAGTCATGCACCAGTTACTGCACACACTGGTTTCAGTTTAGTGTACTACAAGCAGGTTGTAGTCATGCACCAGTTACTGCACACACTGGTTTCAGTTTAGTGTACTACAAGCAGGTTGTAGTCATGCACCAGTTACTGCACACACTGGTTTCAGTTTAGTGTACTACAAGCAGTTGTAGTCATGCACCAGTTACTGGACACACTGGTTTCAGCTTAGTGTACTACAAGCAGATTGTAGTCATGCACCAGTTACTGGACACACTGGTTTCAGCTTAGTGTACTACAAGCAGATTGTAGTCATGCACCAGTTACTGCACACACTGGTTTCAGCTTAGTGTACTACAAGCAGATTGTAGTCATGCACCAGTTACTGCACACACTGGTTTCAGTTTAGTGTACTACAAGCAGGTTGTAGTCATGCACCAGTTACTGCACACACTGGTTTCAGTTTAGTGTACTACAAGCAGATAGTAGTCATGCACCAGTTACTGGACACACTGGTTTCAGTTTAGTGTACTACAAGCAGGTTGTAGTCATGCACCAGTTACTGCACACACTGGTTTCAGTTTAGTGTACTACAAGCAGATAGTAGTCATGCACCAGTTACTGGACACACTGGTTTCAGTTTAGTGTACTACAAGCAGATAGTAGTCATGCACCAGTTACTGGACACACTGGTTTCAGTTTAGTGTACTACAAGCAGGTTGTAGTCATGCACCAGTTACTGCACACACTGGTTTCAGTTTAGTGTACTACAAGCAGGTTGTAGTCATGCACCAGTTACTGCACACACTGGTTTCAGTTTAGTGTACTACAAGCAGGTTGTAGTCATGCACCAGTTACTGGACACACTGGTTTCAGTTTAGTGTACTACAAGCAGGTTGTAGTCATGCACCAGTTACTGGACACACTGGTTTCAGTTTAGTGTACTACAAGCAGATTGTAGTCATGCACCAGTTACTGGACACACTGGTTTCAGTTTAGTGTACTACAAGCAGGTTGTAGTCATGCACCAGTTACTGCACACACTGGTTTCAGTTTAGTGTACTACAAGCAGATTGTAGTCATGCATCAGTTACTGCACACACTGGTTTCAGTTTAGTGTACTACAAGCAGGTTGTAGTCATGCACCAGTTACTGCACACACTGGTTTCAGTTTAGTGTACTACAAGCAGGTTGTAGTTATGCATCAGTTACCATGCATTGTGCAGTGTATGGTTACAGTATATTGCCTATCGCATGGATACTCCTGGTTGCCATGCATTGTGCATTGAATGGTTACTGTGCATTACCTATTGTATGGATACTCGTAGTTACCATGTATCGTCCATGTTATGGTTACAGAGCATTGCGTATCATATGGATAGTCCTAGTTACCATGCATTGCATATTGCATGGTTGCGGTGCATTGTCTGCCATCCCCTACTTACCATACATTGCAGTATGCAATAGCAGTATGCATTGCATTGTGTATTGCATAGCAGTATGCAATGCATACCATATGGACACTCCTAGTTACCATGCATTGCATATTGCACGATTGACATGCATTGCCTGCCATATGGAGATTCCTACTTACCATGCATTGCATACTGCATGGTTACCGTGCATTGTGTGCTGCACAGATAGTGCTGGTGTCCTGCTTTGTACACTCGGGGTAATGTTGACAATTGTGAATGTCCCTTAAGCTATAAGTGGGCAGGGTGAAGCGTATCATAGGCATGTGTTGAAAAAAAACGTCTAAAACAGGCTGTATGGAAGCATACAAAATCCAGAAGTGGATCACGCAGATCTGACAGCCTATTGATGTCTGTTCGCTGCATAATGACTTTTAACTGATCAATGGTTATGTCTAAATCAGGGCGGGCCCCCTCACCTGAGTTGTCAGGTATGCTGCCAGCCTGCATGTATCATGTAAGCCTATCTGTACACACACGCAATGTGGGCACATGCTTGCTGTCCCCTACCGGCAACTTACACCACTAAAGGTATCCCCAGACTGCCTGCCACTCTTCAACCTGGGCCCAAATGTATGAGGGTGGGTTAGGGCTCGTAACCCACGCGTCGTGCGGATTTCCCGGGTTAGAGGCCAAAGTTTCAATGTATGAGGGCGGGTTAGGCAAACACCTCAGGAGTTAAGGTCGAGTTCACTAACCCCAACTTGAGCCTGGGATAACGTGCAGGTTAGGGACCGATTCAGGCCAAATCTATTCAATGCGACCATATTTAACAGAATTACATACTCAAATCGTGAAATTTCATTAAATTAACCCTAAATTCGAAGCGTTATTAAGGCTACCGCCGTATTGGCGGCGATATTAATAGTTATATTTTCGAATCAACGAATGTAATGTAAACAAATGGCCGCAACCGCCGCATCGACGTCGCGTTCCATACTGGCGGCGGCGGCGATTTGTTTACTTTACATTCGTCGATTCGAAAATATAACTATTAATATCGCCGCCAATGCGGCGGTAGCCTTAATAACGCTTCGAATTTAGGGTTAATTTAATGAAATTTCACGATTTGAGTATGTAATTCTGTTAAATATGGTCGCATTTAATATATTTGAGCCTAATATATGGCTACAAACGCAGAGGGATTTCCCAAATCTATAAATAACTGAAACGTTAGCTAACCCGCGCGTGCTTTGGTCACATACATCCCCCGTGACACATATATCAACACCGACAACAGCTACCCCGCCGGCCGCCCTTAACTCTGCAGCCGATAAATTGTGCTTCATACATTTAGCCCCTGGTCCACGATTCTCACCCGCAATGGTGTTTGGAATGGTTCTGGAAATGTCTATGTTGAAGTCATAGTCAATCAAACATTTCATATCCACACTTCTGCTTAGAAAATATACCATAAACAAAAATGATGCTGACTATCAGCCATACCACACAGAGTTGTGTAGTATATCATTTTTGGTATATTTTTCTAAGCAGAAGAGTAGTTATGAAATGCTTGATTGACTATGACTTCAACATACACATTTCCAGAACCATTCCACCCTGCACCCTGGCTCAGACCTTACACACAACCCCGTTGAGGCCTAACCCCAGAATTGGGAATTGTGCCATATGTATCCGACAGTTGTCCATCTGTATCAGACAGTTGTCCATATGTATCGGACAGTTGTACATATGTATCCGACAGTTGGCCATCTGTATCTGACAGTTGTTCAGGTGTATCCGACAGCTGTCCATCTGTATCCGACAGTTGTCCATATGTATCTGACAGTTGTCCATCTGTATCCGATAGTTGTCCATCTGTATCCGACAGTTGTCCACATGTATCCGACAGTTGTCCATATGTATCCAACAGTTGTCAATCTGTATCCGACAGTTGTCCATCTGTATCCAATAGGTGTCCATCTGTATCCGACAGCTGTCCATCTGTATCCGACAGTTGGCCATATGCATCCGACAGTTGGCCATCTGTATCTGACAGTTGGCCATCTGTATCTGACAGTTGTCCATCTGTATCCAACAGTTGTTCATGTGTATCCGACAGCTGTCCATCTGTATCTGACAGTTGTCCATCTGTGTACCTGCACCACTGCAACAGTTCGCACAAAGTCGGCCACAGGCTGTCTATCTGGATGCAGTGCGCCGGGTCTCCACACAACAAAGTCAGTTGTAACTGTCACATGACTCGTACTAGTAGTGCGAGGTGTAGCACGTGAGGTGTGAGGTGTGACTGTGTTAACCTCCCTGAACGCGCCTCTTCCTTAGTGACACTTGTGTTGCATGTGTAACCATAGCAACCATCTTCAGCACACGCGCCTGCCAATTCAGCGATTTCAGAGGTGAATTCCAACCTCCTGTGCCATCTCTTTTGTATATAATTATTTTGATTCCTAAGAAAGTCAGAGACAAACAATTAAACTAAATCGTGTTGTACCTCAGTCCCAGCAACCAACCCGATGCCCTCCAAAGTTCACGAAGGAAAAGTCTGCCCCCCTTCGAGAAGGTAGAAAGTTCTTTCTGCATGGCTTCTTGGATTTCATCAGCATTTTTTATGTGGATGTGTTTCTTACAAAGCAATTTAAGAATTGGCTTGTATGAAATGGCTTTGTAGCTAAGTAGGTTTGTAGGATGTGCACACCATTTACCAGACGATCTGTTTCTTGGGGAATTGTGATTTGGAAAGGGTTATGGTTTCAAACAGCTAAACTCAAACCGAGTATGGCAACTCCAAGCAGAGATTGTGAATTATGTTTTGCATTATGTTGTGAGACTGAGAGGATTGATGACAACAATAAGCTGCTGATAGATCATGTAGCGTTAGTGCGATACAGTCATGGAGTCTAAATGAGAGTCGAGTCGACCTCAGTGCACAAACTAAGCAGCCAAACTCTAAATGCTGCATCTGACACTGAGGCAAGAATCATCGCTCAAGACAAAGACACAACACTCAGGTGTCCTGCAGGAGACCTGGCTAAGGCTGACATATATACGCCAGTAGAGTCTACTCCTTAGAATAATATAATTTCTACAAGTTCAAGAATTGTCAATAACTCTGTTTTAATGTAATTACAATTCTAAATGTCTCTAAAGATCCAATAATGACCAATTACCATCTAATTAAATATATGGCTCAATTCCATGTATTGTTACTCGGCATGTCTCCGTAATATTTCAAATAAATACTGCATTTATAATATGAAGAAATTAGATGCAGCTAGTAAATTAAAATAGACCTAACCATTTTCATTGTTAATTAAGATATACCTAAGTTCTCTTATGGCTATTACTTGTCTAGTTCGAGTATGAGTTACAGGGTCACCTAGTCTGAGCTTGCTGCCTGCCTGTTGTACAGCCCATGAAGGGGCTCCTTGAGGGGGCGCTGCCTTAGCAACTCCTGAAGGCAGGGACTATCTGCCACCCGACTACTTTCCACCCAGTAGCATTTGTCATTGTGATTAATCATATTAAATTGCACAAACATCATTTGCTAAATGTAAGTGTCCTTGTTTTGCATTATGTCTTAGTCCCTATGGATTTAATAGAAATGCTGTGGAAGGTGTGCTAATTGCTTGTGCGTGATATTCTCTTTCTCAGTATCGAGGGTGTGATGATAATGCGGATAGTCAGTTTGTGTTATTTAAGTTTAGCCGAGGGAGCGAGACGTAGCTCAGGTGGTAACGTGTCCACCTGTGAAGGTGTTGGTCATCCTTCTCAGTGGACCCATTTACAGTTTGGGCTATTTTCTGTTCCAACCAGTGGTCCACAACTGGTTCATCAAAGGCTGCAGTATGTGCTGTCCTTTTTGAGGGGAAGTGCATATAAAGGACCCCTTGCTGCTTATCGGAAAGAGTAGCCTATGTGTCGGCAGTGGATTTCCTCCAAAGAAATGTCAGAATGACCATCTGTTTGACTTCCAATAGCCGATGATATGAAAATCAATGTGTTCTAGAGACATTGTTAAATATAACAAGCTTTACTTTGTAAAGTTGAGCCAATGGACTCAATTTGCTGGTAACTGGCCCTTTGTGCGCATGTCCCTTCTGAAGCCTCACTTGGATTCTCCACCTCCAGCTGGAGTTGGTTGTGTCCATGTTCTTTGTGAGGTGGTGTTTGTTCAAATTTTAGGTTTGTACGAAGATGGCGTGCAGTAAAGCCATGATATGACCTAATTACAACATGGTTACAGTATTTGAGGACGGAGAAAGTTCAGTTATCTACAAAATCTACATTGAACGGGGCGAGTCTTGAGTACAGACTTTAATTTCTCAAACGATGTTGTTTGTCTTACATCCTCTGGCAACTTATTGTGTCAAGTGGGACCTGCCAAATGGGAAGAATAATCGGCGTCTGATTTGATTCTAGACTCAGAGACAAGTGATGCAATCAGATGAGGCGCGAGTCTGGGATGACTTTTCGAGGGACAGAAAGTTGCACAGATATTCTGATATTTTGATGCTTCACCACCGTCAGTACAATCTCAGGATGCCGTTTTAGTTCCCTAATCACATTCAATTATACTTGCCCTATTACCGGAATCTGAAGGTAACCAGGTCGGCCTATGTCAGACCTATTTAGAGAATACAGTTTTATTTGTTGGAATACATCGAAACGCAGGTCTTCTCAGTATCACCAAGTAGAACAGTCTACGTGTCAGTAGATGATGAGACCAGAGACATGTGCAGCATTCATTGTGTGAGATCACAGTCGAATTAACCTACAGGTGTCACCTCAATGGCATCGCCCCACACTTCCTGACATTACGTGAATAGAACAGTAGGCACAGTGCCACGCCTTACCGTACCCCCCCCCCCCCCCAAAGACCCTATAATACCAAGACGGCTCACTCCCTATCTATCCATCTATCCCATGGTAATGTAAATTTTGCAGTGCCACCTTATGGTGGGTTTGATCAACCCAGCTGCTGGTCGGTGTTTCACATGTAAACACATACAATTATATTATACATGAGATAGGTAAGTATGAATACACATCAATATGAAATTGCTATGAACAAATACACATCATCATCAGTATTATCATCATCGCCATCGTCACACATCTTTCACATTCATATATACATTTATACATATAATATAGCAACTGTTTAACCAAGAGAACAGCCAGCGCACCAAGTGGTGGGTTTGATCATTTTGATTACACAGTACAGCCTGAGTGAGCCGTCTTAGTATTATTATAGGGTCTTTGACCCCCCCCCCCCAAGTCCTGCCCCCGTTATTCACGCTTGTATGCTCCCTCTGGTTAGAGCGCAGGCCTCCCGTGCGGAAGTTCGGGTGATCAATTCCCGGTCGAGTCAAAGCAATGACTTACAACATGTATACTTGTCGCTTCTTGGCATGAGCACTTGGCATTAATAGGATAGGGCAAGTTTTGGATCGGTGTCAGGGTAATGTGACTGAGTGGGATATCAGGTAATGGTACCGGTGGCCTGGTATCCCAGTGAGGCACCATTATAGTCGACATGAGTGCACTGTCACAGGTTGGTACCCGTCCTGATATGACCTTACATGTTGCCAGGACGTAAAGCTCCAATAACACCCAGCCGTGTGGGTGTGATGGCGGTGCCCAGTGCTACCCGGGTTCGGGCCGTGAAGCGTGTGCACTGCCCACTGTTGTAGCAGCGAGCACTGTGCCTTCAGAAGTATGTGTTGTAGCTGTTTCAGTTCGACCCCCTCTCCACACGTCATCTTCATTCGGGTCAATGCACTGACACTTTGTACATGTGCTTCGGGTGGCTGGTGAAGAGGGACGTTTTGTATGACCTGGGCCGCGTTCACGATATGCCTCAGAGTCAACTCCGAGACGGCTCCACAACATCTTTTTTTGCCAATTTGCGTTCAGGGTGCGCCTCACAGTCGACTCCGAGACGTCACACTTTTCAAGTAGAAGGAAAAAACACCTCCAAAATGGCCATGCATTTCAGCCAATCAGAGCTGTTCTTTCAATTGCAAATGACTGCACAGTATGGAGGATGGCATTTTGTAGGCACCCGACAGCTATATGCCATTCAAACTAGTGCGACATCCGGAATTTCTCTGAGGCGCCTCTGAAGCGTACCCTGAAGGCAGCCCTGGTTGAGTGACAGAACATTGCTCCTTTAGAGCCTCGTCCCAGGGTGCCCGTGCTGAAGGCCACGTGACACCGTGAAATCTGGCACTACCCCGATGGTCTCTCAGTGACATGACTTAAGGCGAAATATAAAAAGAGTTAGCGATCGTCCTTTTGATCACACAAATCAGGGTTGGGCAGGCGGGGTTTTTTGTAGGTTTTTTTCAGTATGTTTGTTTAAATATTGAACCACCCTAGACTGATAAAAGGATTACATGTCATTCATGTACACATCACTGAAACAATGAACACAGTATTCTCATTTCTAAATTATTATATCATACAGTTCTAGAAGTTTCAATTGTGTGCTTACAAAAGTTGAATTGCTGCTAGCCTGACACATTTTTAACAGTTTAAAACAAATTAAAATGTTAAAAAATCAGGGGCGGGCGATTTTCCAGGATTGAGCGGGGACGATTACCTATTAGTTGTTATTTGGCCTCACCAGTCAGGTCCTACACTGTGGTGTTAACCAGGAGCCTCTGCCCACTTGCTGGTGGATTAAATACTTACTGATACGATCCCTAGCTATATTCACAAATGGGATGGTCTTCAATGCTGGCCTTACTTGATTCGTCCCTCACATTGTAACTGATTTCTTGTAAATCAATTCCCCTTCTTGCACCAATGGAGACAATTCCTTTTGTTATACCCCCAAGAAACAATGAGAGGAATATAGTGGGACAATGTTTTGTTTATTGTTATTGGTATAATAGTGTCCTGTTTCAAACAAACATGGTAGCCATTAATTGGAATGATGCTACTCTACTGCTTGTAATGGAAGCTACTTCATAGCGGACAACATATCCAAACATAGCTAGTTTCCAAAATTGTTATGAAACTTATCTCAGGACTGTTGAGTGTATATTTGTAAAACAATGTTGCTTGAGAGTATAACAAATGTTTATTTTTGTGTCACACCATGAAACATGTATTCACTCTCAATGTGTGCAGAGTCAAGCAAGGCAAGCAGGGGAAACACTGCCGCTATAAATAGCATAGCGCCATTGATGCTGACATCTGAACACGAAAGTCACCAGATTATAACCTAAAATGCATTAAAAGGGCAGTGTAAACTTTGTATCCTGAGTGAAACATGCATTATGGCAAAGTGTTAGGCATGTACTGTCACAATTTCCCAGGTACTCTGTTGTATTCTCAAGTGGATAAATCCTCCTAAAATTGCAAATAGTTACTCATAGTGATTACTTTTCAAATCTGTCTAAGAAATAATCAAGTTCTTGTTCTAAATATTACATTTATATTTCCTGTCACGCGGAAACATTTGTGAAGCTCTCCAATGCAGCGACTCCTACTTGCATTCAAGGTCCAAACTGCTTTTGTAAAGCTGTAAGCTAGTTCAGTCTTGACTTCTGATTCCCCCAATTTAGAACAAGCATTGAAGAAGAACCCAAATATTGATCAAAGTCACATCTTGTGAGTGAATACATTCTGTCAGAACTGATTTTTCACATAAAGTTGCATAGTCCGATGGTTTTGAGTTTCCGTCATTTTGTTTAGATAAATATATCAGGTTGATCATTATCTACTTTATTTTAGTTTGAAATAGTAATTCTAATAAAAGTTATTTCAAACTAAAGTAAAGTAGATTGTAACTTGGGAGATGTTTGGAGTGAAAAAATGCACAACTTCCATTTTGTATGCACATCGAAATGCTGGCACCACAGGGTTCAGCAGTCACAGGTAAATTGACTTAGAATTCTGTTCTGTGCAGCAAATCATGTTTAATGAGTGCACCAGTATCTAAGGTTTACAGGTAGGAGCAAATCTGCATAATTGCTTTGATTTGGGAAATTTGAGGTTTTCATCGGAATATGCAGCTTTCAACGTCATTAAGCGTGTTTCTATAAACAAGTCACATGATCACCTGAGAGCTTTAACTGTAAGTCCTGCCTCCACCAGGATAACGATCCTGTAGTAAGGCAGGGTGGACTCCACGTCGACTTGCCGTTCTTGTAAGACTAAGAAGGTCGCCCATCAAGGAAGCCTAACTCATATACCTGTTGTCGAATCCAATAAGTCAATAAATCAATCCATCAATGCACAGCAAAAATGTTACGTGATTGGTTTCAATCTCGTAACGTTTAATAAAAACAGAAAGGTTCGATTCATCTTTGAGCCCTCTCTTCTTTCCAGGAAATGCAACACGAAGGTTTCTGTTTTATTGACTTTTCACAAATAGATTGTGTTTTTTTCAGTACACGTTGTCGGAGGAAACGATTGACTACTTAAAGCAGCCATCTTTTGACATATGGCATTGGGAGCCAAATGAAGTAAAGTATATTATATACAGATTGTGAATAGACATGTGCTATGTAATGTAGAATAGGCATGCTATATCTAATGTGATAAACTAACTCCGCTATTAAACGTGATATATTGTATATAGATTGTGAATAGACGTGCTATATAATGTGGGATACACATGTTAGATGTAATGTGATAAACTAACCCCATTATTAAACATGCGATATTTAAATAGATTGTGTATAGATATGTTCTATATAATATAGGATGTGAATATCATGTTATAAACTAACCACATTATTAAACATGCTATATTTAAATAAATTGTGTATAGATATGTCCTGTATAATATAGGATGTGAATATCATGCTATAAACCAACTCCGCCATTAAATGTGCTATATGTTATGAAGATTATGAATAGATGTGCTATGTAATCTTGAATGTGAACATAAGCCATGCTGTATCATGATATAGCGAATGGTAGACAGGAAGTGTGAACACTTATTTTGCTTGAGTGCAAGTTAATAAGCAACACAAGGAGTAATTAGTAGCATGTGGTGAATAAGGGGTCAAATTTCCCTGGATCATCAGCCCATGCTTTTTCTAATCTATTCTTGAATTAATTAATTGACTTGGCATCAATAACATTTTGTGGGAGACTGTTCCATATATTTATGATCCTACTCCGCCTTAAATGTGCTATATCTCACGAGATGGGATTGGTCATCTCATGATTTATAGAAAATTCGTTATACTCAAATGGAGGCTTAAAACAGGGAATTAAAGTAAACAGATAATTGGTCGTAATGCTCGCATTGCGGTTGATTCGTGGTGGAGGAGGAGGACCCCCCCTCTCTCCTCCTCCCTCCGCTGCCGCTCTGACGCAACCCCCCCCCTGCTCCGACCTTATAAACCGGCCGCCTAGCTGCTCTCAGCCATTCGCCTCTCATCACTCTCCTGGAGCAGTCACTTTTTCTCTTGGCTCTCATCCTCCTCCTCGCCTCCTCGCCTCTGCGACGCCTCGCGCGCAACCACGCCTCCGCGACTTCACCTCCACACCATCATGCCTGCCGCAGCACGAGGACGAGGCCGCCCCACCGGCCGCCAGGGGGCGCGCCGGGGAGGAGCGCATCCACCACCTCACACGATGCCGCCTCCGCGACATCGGCCGCCCCCAGCCTCCAATCCGAGGCCACCTCATGGGCCACCTCGGTCGATGCCCGGATGGACGCCCAGGCCGCCGCCATGGAGGCGCAGACAGGCTCCATGAACCACCTCACCGCCCTCGTGCAGTCCATGGCCGTCGCCCCACCTCGGGCCACCGCCCCGGCCCCCTCCTTGGTGGACCGCCCCGCCGACCTCCTACAGGACCTTACCTCTGGGACGACGGGGGCGGCCAGCCTCCTCCCCGCCCCCGGACACTCGCCCCAAGACGTGCACCCCATCTACCGCCGCTACAGCAGACAGAGCATGTACGCCATCCAACAGGCCGCCTCCGAGGCCCGACTCCCCGCCGCCCCTCGCGCCGCCCTCGACCACTCTCCCACCTCTGCCGCCGAGGCGGTCCGGGACATCCTGGAATCGGCCGAGGCGCAAAACGCGGGACGACGGAAAGGTATTCCCTCAGGATATATATTCCCTAACGACCTCATAGAGAGGGGTCCGAGGGAAAGGCAGTGAAAAGGGGCGAGGCCACCATGGAGGAATACAACCTCGCCTTCCGGATGCTAGAGTCGCATCCGGCCTTCCCCTCGGATTCCCTCCCCGGATTACTCCATCACAACCTCACGGTCTTGAGAGACTGCGTCAACCATCCGTGGCCGACCGTGCGGTGATACTCCGAGAGCATATTCGCCTGGATCGCCAACGGACGGCTCCCGGATGGGTGGCTCGACCCAGTCGCAATCAACACCCTCCGGATGGACGTCATCACCACCCCCACGAGCGCTCCAGGGGGAGTCAGAGCAATAGCCCCTCGGGCCGCAGCCCGATCAGCTGCCCCCCAGCCCAGAGCCGCCCAATCAGCCGACCCCCGCACCCCCTATACCCGCGAGGCCTACGACACCCACTGCCTCGCTTGGAACAGGGATCCCGCCTAATGCGACCTCGCCCCTGCCGGTGAGGCGCATGGAGACCAAGGGGCGCGCAAAAGGCACGCGTGCGCATATTGCGCGAATGTGCGCCGTATCCTTACGGCCCATAGTGAGGCTGTCTGCTTTACTAAGCGCACCCGGGAGCGGGCCTCAGGCGCCCCTGCGATCACCTCGCCGGATTTTTAGTCCGGCAGCGGCGACTCACCCCTCGGCCACCCCCGCCACCCCCGCCCCACCCACCCCCCTGACCCAACCCGCTACCCACACTCACCGCCGCCCTGAAATCCAGAACTCTAACCACCGCCCTGATGATGTCATCAGAGTCCCCCGCCGCCAGACCCGCCGCCGCTCTGATGATGCCATCAGAGATGCCGCCCCCCGCCACTACACCCATCACCCTCGCCAACCGCCATGCACCAGACACTCCCCGGAGGAGACCGAAACCCGCCGGCCACAACTTCCGCCGCTCACACCCCCGAAAACCCAACCACGCCAACCGCCCCCCTCACATCTCACCGCAGCCCCCGCCACCGCAAGCGGCCGTCACATCTCTGCTGCAGCCCGGACCCCAGGACACCCCCGCCGCAACCCTCAGAACTATGCCGCCACCACCCCTCACATCCGAGCCGCCAGCCCCCCTACCAGCCCCCCCGCCACCCCTCACATCCAAGCCGACAGCTCACCCAGCGCCCACTGCTCCACCAACCGCCCCCGGCCCCGCCCCCGCCACCGCCCCCGCCACCGCCCCCACGCCCCGGGACCCGGCGATACCGCATATATCCACCACCTCCCTGACTTTGACGTCGACCCCCGCCCCCACCCCCCCACCTCCACCCACCACCGCCTCGACTCACCCACCACACCCTCTCCCCGAGACTTTGACCTCCCCCTCTCCCGCACACACAGAACCTCCTCCCCCACCCCCGCCCTCCCCCCCTCCCCCCAACCCTGCCCCCTCCCCCGCCGCCCCCCCCCATTCCGCCCCCTCCCCGGCGACCTCGGAGAGCCTATCTCCGAGGTCATCAGCCCCGCCCTCCAGGACACCCTCCCCGCCGCCCCCTCCTGCGGCCCCACCCCCCACGCCTACCGCCCCACCCTCCTCTCCATATGGCCCCACCTTTCAGGTGCGGCCTGGAGCTCCCACCCCACCTTCTCCCGGGCCTACGAGACCCTCCGTGCTGCGGGCCTCCCCAATTTTTTGGCTGCCCGCATCCCCCTCACCTCAGCCCTCCACATTCCCGCCTGGTGAAGCCGCCTCCGGGAGTACCACGATAAGGACCTCGTGGACCTCCTGGAGTTCGGCTTCCCGGCGAACTAATCCGCTGGCGTCCCTCCCCGCCCCACCTACACAAACCACCGGGAAGCCCCGGAGCACCTAGTCCACCTCCGGGACTTCATAACCACAGAGCTCGCCCAAGGCGCCCTCGCGGGCCCCTTCCTATCCCCCCCTTCACCCCCTGGACTCAGGTCTCCCCGATGATGACCCGCCCAAAATCCGACCCGAGCAAGAGGAGGGTAATCGTCGATCTCTCATACCCTCCTGGCGGCAGTGTAAATGCGGGGATACCCCGACGTGAGTACCTCGGGAACCCCCACACCTACAGGCTCCCATCTGTCGCCGATGTGGGCCGCCGCCTCGTTCACGAGGGCACGGGGGCGTACACCTGGGCGACTGATATCTCCAGGGCCTACCGCCAGCTGCGCGCCGACCCTCTTTCCTGCCCCCTCTTCGGGGTCACCTTTGAGGGGGCCACATACGTCGACCTCGCCCTCCCCTTCGGTTGCCGATCCTCGGGCGCCGCCTGCATGAGGGTCACCGCGGCGGTGGCCTGGATCCTCCGGCGGGAGGGCTACCACGCCCTCGTCTACGTGGATGACTTTGTCGGGTGTGAGCTGACCTACCTGAGGGCCCGCCAGGCCTTCGACGGCTTCATCGCCCTCGTCGGCGCCCTCGGCCTGGAGGTCGCCTCAGGAAAGTGCCACCCACCGGCGGTGCGGGTCTCCTGGCTCGGCTTCGCCATCGACAGCGAGGGCATGACGATCCGCATCGCCCCCGACAAAGTGGACGAGCTCGTGGCCGACTGTGAGGCCCGAGTCGCGGCCCCCACCCTCGGGCGCCAGGCACTTCAAAGCATCCTCGGCCGCCTCAACCACGTCGGCAGCTGCGTCCTCCCCGCGAGGAAGTTCATGGCCCGCCTCCTCGCGGCCCTGCGCAGCTGCCACGGGTTCGCCACCATCACCCTCGGGGACGACACCCTCCGGGACCTTGCCTGGTTCGCGGCCTATGGACGCGCTTCCAACGGCCTCCATCTCCTCCGTGCGCCAGCCACCCGGAGGGTCGTCATAGAGTGCAACTCCTGCCTCATTGGCGGGGGCGCATACTCTCCAACCCTCTGCTACGCCCGAGGGTATTCCGAGGATTTCTGCGATCGCTTCACCAGCATTCACGAGCTCGAGGCGGTCAACCTCGTGGTCGCCCTCCGCGCCCTCCTCCCCGTTGACGTCGCCAGAGCCAATGTGATCATCAATACCGATAACATGGCCTCCGCCGCCGCCCTCGACTCCGAGAGGGCGCGCGACCCTACCCTTGGGACCTGCGCGAGGGAACTCTGGCTCATGGCGGCTGAGGCTTGCTTCGAACTAACCATCCTTCACAAGCCCGGCACCGACCTCGTTCTCGCCGATGCCCTCAGCCGCGCCCACCTATCCGGGCGCTGGGCTGCTGTGGCCCGAGACGAGGTCGCCCGCATCGGGCTTACCTATACATACGCGAACCACGACGAGTTCCCATATAACCCCGGACTTTAACTTCAGGCTACACCGACACCGAGATCGCCGCCGTGGACGGACTCCGCCTCGCCTCCCTCGCCCCCTCCACCTGGAGGAACCGCCGCCGCCAGGCCCGAGGGTACGTGGAGTTCGCCTCGGGCCACCACTGGGATCCGCTGGCTCCCACCCCCTTTGACGTGGCTGCCTATACCGCCTCGCAGTATGCCCGCCGGGTTGCCCCCGCCTCCATTCGGAACTCCATCTCCGGAGCGTGCTCCTGGCTGGAGGCGGCCGGGGGCGACTCCTCCGCCTTCGCCTCACGCCTCACCCGAGATGTCTGCCGAGGGGGCGAGCGGGCCACCGGCCACGTCCCCTGCCCGCCGCCTCCTCTCACGCCTGCCTGCCTCGCCGCCGTTGCCGCACACCTCGCCCTTGCCGGGCCCTCGGGCGTCGTCCCCCGTGCCGCCCTGCTCCTCGGGTACTATGGGATGCTGATGCAGTCCAGCCTCCTCTCCCCGTCCCCCGAGGCGTGGGGCGGGCCACACACCATCACCCGAGCCGACGTCGCCCCAGCCCCCGGGGGTCTCCGAGTTACCCTCCGGAGCTCGAAGACCATCAGACTCCCCTCGGGGGCGGTGGCCCTCTTCATCCCAGCCCCGCCCAGGCACCCACTCTGCCCCGTTGCGGCCTGGGCTGCCTCCACCGCCCTGGTGCCGGCACTCGACGCCGACCCCGCCTTCATCCTCCCCTCGGGCCGCCCTCTTGACCCGCGGAGCCTTACATCCATACTCCGCGGTGCCCTCTGGGCCCTCAGGGTGCCCTCCCCGGATGGCTACACCCTGCACAGCCTTCGCCGGGGAGCCGCCCAGGCTTGCCACCACGCCAGGATGCCCCTGGAGGACATAATGGCCCAGGGCACCTGGACCTCCGACGCCGTGCACGCCTACGTCCCTCGGATCGCCCCCTCGGGCTCCCCTCGAGCCCTCTCCTCCGTTTTGGTGGAGGGCTCTTCGGGGTCCCTCCCCCCATGATGGACACTGACCTTAGGTCCTTGATGATTTTCACTTGTTACCATTGTACCTCATATCTATACTGTTTCATTACCCTGATTGCTGTTAATTGTTCATTATCCTCATTGCTACTAATTAATTATCTAATATTGTCTTATTTCTCATACTCTCTGCACTTGACCTTCTGATGAATAAAGTGTTTTATTCCAACTACCGCCTTCCTCTCCTCCCTAGCCACATATCAGATGATTGTAATCTGAATAGCAGGCTCAGTTTAGTTGCTAACAGATAGGCTGTCAGTCTGAATAGATCTCAATTGTTGGTGTGCTTTTTACACTGCTGATTCTCAAGTCTAGTCAACTACTCACACTCTGGGCTTTCAATCAGGAGATAACCACATTCTTTCTGAATTACTGTGCTCATGTTCATTGACCAATCAGAAGAGTTCTTACAGGAGTCTAGACTCCGCTTTAAATCCACGTTGCCTTATGTCTTTTCAGAGGTCAGCATTCATGTTGTGGTCTTTTAGCCAGTTGCATGTTTTAAATTGACTGATGTGTTAGCTTTTACTAATCAAAGTAGTGAAGGTTTGAAAGGTGGCGTAATTGAATTTCTATCACCTACGTGGTTGGAACATTTGGGTTTAGATTGGTCTCCCCCTGGAGGTCCTTGGACAGTAAACCCCATATAGTGCAGCGAGGTGTTGAAACTAGATCGGGAACTGCAGGTTCATGTGCGTTGGTTGGGGCTGGATTGAGGGAAGAGGCAGATTCAGCAAGCTGAAAGAGAATTTCATAATTATAGATAAAATCAGCAATAACTAAATTCAAGGTGGAAATAAATGTCCTAAGCATTTAGCGCGTCCTTCCAAACTGAACCATGTTCCTGAATGTGTACACTTTGACTCCGACAGATGTTGAGTCTACTGGAGTACATGTATCACGACCTGGGAATCGTCCTGGAGTTCAACATGAACCCAATCACCCTCAAAAGATGGCTTGTGAGTACAATCACACCTTATCAGCAATCAGATTTCATCTCAATGTTCGGGTGTAAGTACATCTGTAGAGCCAACCTGATCAGTCTCAATGCTCAATAATCTTTCTGTACCTACGCGTGGAATCCAGTGGCACCTCCCACTTCCATGTTCTACTTCCTATTCTGAGTTGTGCTTGCTGGGTGTTTTATTGGTGTGTTTTGTCCTAACAACATCTATGTCATATCTAACCAGTTGCTAAGATGTGGCAGCGCGCAGTCATGGCGCTTTTATAGTGCTGCCCAACTGGGACACCGTGGTACCGGCACCATAATCCGATATCCTACTGTATGACATTATCCTGACACTGAGGCCACTAGTCCTTGGCTTATCCTAGTAATATCGAGTGCTAGACGAGGTAGCAATAAGAACCAATTATGTAAATCTTTGTTTGATTTGTCTGGGATTCGAACCCTTCGACATTGAAGTTGCTTAATTGGACAACTTTGAGTTTCTGTCATACCTTTAAGTCAGGATGGAATCTGCTAATAATAAATTATTATTTGACTTTGTAGCTCTGTGTACAGGAGAACTACCGCAACAACCCATTTCACAACTTCCGCCATTGTTTCTGCGTGACACAAATGATGTACGGAATCATTCACCAGTGCGGGCTCATCAAGGTGACAAACTTTGTCTTTTCTTTTATGTCGCTTCTACAAGCCTTCCATAAAACCATTAACCCGACAGTATACTTGGTTATCACACATACCAATAGACAAGATCGTACTTCCGACTGCGCATGCTCTGATAACGGCATTGACAGCAAAATAAAGATGTACGGCCATTGAGTTTGCTGATATGCGCAGGGCAAAACTTTGATTTTATTCAAAATTAATAGGAATATAGAACAATTTGGCACAAACATGAAGGCATGCATGCAATATAATAATATAATAAATATGTTCAAGACACAACTCTCCATAATTTGCATTCTGAGCTAAGAAACATACAATTTCAGTCACTTTACCATGTTTAAGTTTACTGATGTTTACATCACCATTTGTAATTCTTGTTCTAAATATTAAAATGTCAAATATGTCAACAGAAACTTGTTTCCAAGAAATATATAACCAATGTTTGAATAACCCTACCAATTTCCTACCTCTACATATGGTATTAACCATAGGATATAATAAAAACACGAATAAAATAGGTAAAACTGACTCTGGCTATAGGTCTAACACTAGTCTGAATGCTAGATTTGTCTAGATCTAAATGCAGATGGTATAAAACATGCAGATTAAATTGATGTAAATGCAATGCTAGATAAAGGATTAACATCTTAATTTTATATATGGGTCGTTTCATCGTAAATGGGGCCAACGTGTGACATGAGGGTCAAAAATGAATATTGTGTATTTTCCTAATTTGTTCACTGAGTAGCCAACTCTTGTCCATACATATCCTGGCAATGTGAAGGAAAAGATAGTTGAGGTTACCATTTTGTCCGAAAAACAAGGACTAATTGAGTAGCTAGCCCTAAGACTTATTAATCACCAAGTGTGAATTTATTAATCAAATCAATTATTTACTCAAATGTATTGCATGAAACAATTAATTTTTACATTGTTGTCCCCTAAGTATTGAAATGCACTGTAAAGAAATCTGCATAGGATGATTATATTTTTCCCAATTTTGAGTTGTGGATGTAACACAATAGAAGGGGACACCAACAATAATGTGGAACTTCAATTTCAATTCTTTTTCATAAAGCTTTGTAGACAAATTATATTACTAGCCATGGTACCAGAAAATAGCCTTACACATGCAACAATATCAACTGTTGTTTTACTGAAGCTCTGGTATTCCCAGGATAACATATTTCCTAATTTAACAAGCAGGGGACAAGTAGGGGACACGGCAGTTAGGTCCAGAACCAGTTTAATCACCGTGGAATAGTATAAGGGTCTAGTAGGCTGTAGAAAAGTCCAAATTGATGCCTTTAAAACACAATATTTGTTTAATGAAAATGTTGGCTTGTTTGTACTATGTCACATTAGGCCTTAATTTGTTCATATCTATCTCTCCAAAGTGTAAGAATACCAGTTCTAAAAAGAAAATAGCTCCTCTACTCTTTCCATAATTGTTTTTGACCATTACATACTGAAAAGTACATTGGCCCCATTTACCATGAGACGACCCACATATTATAGTTCTTTACTTGGTATTCTACATTTCAAACAGGGGCTGGAATGTGCTGAAACTAACCGATTCCAGAGCTACACTCACTGCTTCAACATGTGCCATGTGCTTCTCGCGGGTTTGTTTTGCTTGTATGCATCCCACAATGCACCACGGCTGGGATTACGAACTAGTCAATACACACATGTCAACATAAATAACTACAATGTCAGTCAACCATCTCAATGAGGGGCTTTGAGAATTATGGAAGAAACCTCAAGAGGAAGTAGTTACAACCTCCATAGAGCTCTTTAATGGATCCACTGCAGTGAAGTATTGCACTGTATTTGGTTCCATTACCTCTCGAGCAACCTGGCAGCAGTGTTTGCAATTAAGTAGTGTATTGGAACTACTCAAGCTTTTTTTTTTTTTTTTTTTTTTTTTTGGTCCATTAGTTGTTTAAGCAGGGGAAATTTCAGTCATAGACGACTGGTCTTCCTCATTCCACTGATGGTCGATAGAAAGCCTGAGCCTACACTTTTACCGACCCAAGGGATTTTTAACCTCCCACACCACATAGACATGGTATGAGAGCAACCGGCCTTTGATGATGCTGTAAGTTATACACAGTGGTGGAAATCCAAATTGGCAGAGCTGGGGGCACGGGGAGCTTCTCACTATAACCGTGTCTATCAGAAAATTCTGAGACATACTTCTTGTTTTTAATATAGAACAAAACAAAGTCCTCTGTCAATGTGTAATTTATTTGGAATATTTGCAGATCATCACAAAGGAAGACCTGGGAATCATGCTGACGTCATGCGTGTGTCACGACCTCGACCACCCTGGATACAACAACACGTGAGTGCTGACTCTGTTTGCTGATGAGTGGATTGTGTAAGTGAGTCAGTCATGTATTCCTTTGGTTAAGTTGACACAATTAACTCAACGCAGTTTTGTGGATGCACTAATTTGCTGCACTACTTCCAACTGTGTGTATCCACTTATATAGCCAATCTGACCTGGTATACATACAACAGGTTCCAATTTAGTTGAAGTGGTAATTTCCTGTTGCTTTCCGCTGATTGAACTGTTCTCATGATTATCTAATGGCTTATATAACTGCAGCTACCAGATCAATGCACGCACAGACCTGGCAATTCGCTACAATGATATCTCACCACTTGAGAACCACCACTGCGCAGTCGCTTTCCAGATATTCTCCAACCCAGAGACAAACATCTTCAGTAACTGTGATACGGTTCAGTTTAAGCGCATCCGATCTGTAAGTGCACATCATTCGTTAAATGCACCTGTGACAGTATTAGTTGATGGGCATCTATGTAATTGCACTTATGTCAGCACTTACTGAAGTTACTCTGAATACGTCTACTCTGTAAATGGATGCAGGGAGCACTTCATTGACATGTCTAATTAGCTAGTACTGGTGCCTAGTGCATAATATATGCCATAGCGGTTCAGTGTCATTACTTGGTTTATCTGTATATATCCCATATCTTTTAAGTCTCCCCATATGGATGGGAGCTTCCCGATTTTAAGTACCTCTCCCGACCTCCCTATTTGGTACTCAATATGAGCCCAATCTCCCGCTTTCAGAAAAAATCTTGACATATGCAGTCTTGAGATACGTACTCTTGACATATGGAGTCTCAACTGATGAGCCTGTGCCATGAATGTTATTTGTTTTATTTATTTGGCAAGTGGTATATGAGAGTATGCAGATACATGCAGTTCTTTACTACTTTTAATTTTAATTTTGTTATGGTGCAATCAAATGTTGGTACTGATCAACTTTTGCTATGGGTTGTTGAACATGTGCGCGAATAGTGTAAAAACTGATTGGGGTCTCCCCCTTGAGAATGTTCAAATGTTGACAGGTATGATATCCCTAAGTAAAATAACTGGTAAATTTCAGAGGATGATTATGCTGATCCTTGCGACAGACATGGCGCGGCACAGTGAGATCTTAGAAAGCTTCAAGGAAAAGCTTGATAACTTTGACTTTACTCAAGAGGATCACCTGAACTCAGTAAGATACAAGTATTTACAATCGCTTCATTCATCATTCATTTATTTGTGCCAGTTGATGACATTGACCGAAATGAAATTGGAATTTCTATTGAAATCAAGGTGTATTTCACACTTTTACCTGAGTACGCTGAAATACAAGCACACGTCACAATCAGAAAACGTCACCGTATTGCCAGTCCACTTGTCAGGAGGCGTTGGAATGCAAAGTGAGACAGCTCGCACCTGTCTGCGAAGTAACCAGCTTCTGTCCAACATGGTGCAACAAGCTTCTGTCCAACATCCATAACTAACCTGGTTTCAACTGAACATGGTGCAATAAGCTTCTCTCCAACATCCATAACTAACCTGGTTTCAGCTGAACATGGTGCAACAAGCTTCTGTCCAACATCCATAACTAACCTGGTTTCAGCTGAACATGGTGTAATAAGCTTCTGTCCAACATCCATAACTAACCTGGTTTCAGCTGAACATGGTGTAATAAGCTTCTGTCCAACATCCATAACTAACCTGGTTTCAGCTGAACATGATGCAAGAAGCTTCTGTCCAACATCCATAACTAACCTGGTTTCAGCTGAACATGATGCAAGAAGCTTCTGTCCAACATCCATAACTAACCTGGTTTCAGCTGAACATGGTGCAATAAGCTTCTGTCCAACATCCATAACTAACCTGGTTTCAGCTGAACATGGTGAAATAAGCTTCTGTCCAACATGCTTAACTAATCTGGTTTCAGCTGAAGATGGTGCTGATTAAATGCTGCGACATTTCCAACGAAGTGCGGCCAATGACAGTGTCCGAGCCTTGGGTCGATTGCCTACTGGAGGAGTACTTTAACCAGGTAGTTACCGATGTCAGTGTTGGTACTTTGCATGTGCTTCAACTTCCTTAGTACAAGCTAATTAAGTGGCTGGTCAGTTTCATTCACTGTCCAAACTGAAATGATAGCTCTTCGTATCTTACCTCCAAGAAGAAGAGTCGATGTTTTATACTCAAAATGAAAGACCACCTTACACGTATCTGATTGGTTAATTGATAGCTGCATTAGAAGACAACTCAAAATGAAAGACCACCTTACACGGATCTGATTGGTTAATTGATAGCTGCATTAGAAGACAACTCAAAATGAAAGACCACCTTACACGGATCTGATTGGTTAATTGATAGCTGCATTAGAAGACAACTCAAAATGAAAGACCACCTTACACATATCTGATTGGTTAATTGATAGCTGCATTAGAAGACAACTCAAAATGAAAGCCCACCTTACACGTATCTGATTGGTTAATTGATAGCTGCATTAGAAGACAACTCAAAATGAAAGCCCACCTTACACGTATCTGATTGGTTAATTGATAGCTGCATTAGAAGACAACTCAAAATGAAAGACCACCTTACACGTATCTGATTGGTTAATTGATAGCTGCATTAGAAGACAACTCAAAATGAAAGACCACCTTACACGTATCTGATTGGTTAATTGATAGCTGCATTAGAAGACAACTCAAAATGAAAGACCACCTTACACGGATCTGATTGGTTAATTGATAGCTGCATTAGAAGACAACTCAAAATGAAAGACCACCTTACACGGATCTGATTGGTTAATTGATAGCTGCATTAGAAGACAACTCAAAATGAAAGACCACCTTACACGTATCTGATTGGTTAATTGATAGCTGCATTAGAAGACAACTCAAAATGAAAGACCACCTTACACGGAGCTGATTGGTTAATTGATAGCTGCATTAGAAGACAACTCAAAATGAAAGACCACCTTACACGGATCTGATTGGTTAATTGATAGCTGCATTAGAAGACAACTCAAAATGAAAGACCACCTTACACGGATCTGATTGGTTAATTGATAGCTGCATTAGAAGACAACTCAAAATGAAAGACCACCTTACATGTATCTGATTGGTTAATTGATAGCTGCATTAGAAGACAACTCAAAATGAAAGACCACCTTACACGTATCTGATTGGTTAATTGATAGCTGCATTAGAAGACAACTCAAAATGAAAGACCACCTTACACGGATCTGATTAGTTAATTGATAGCTGCATTAGAAGACAACTCAAAATGAAAGACCACCTTACACGGATCTGATTGGTTAATTGATAGCTGCATTAGAAGACAACTCAAAATGAAAGACCACCTTACACGGATCTGATTGGTTAATTGATAGCTGCATTAGAAGACAACTCAAAATGAAAGACCACCTTACACGGATCTGATTGGTTAATTGATAGCTGCATTAGAAGACAACTCAAAATGAAAGACCACCTTACACGGATCTGATTGGTTAATTGATAGCTGCATTAGAAGACAACTCAAAATGAAAGACCACCTTACACGTATCTGATTGGTTAATTGATAGCTGCATTAGAAGACAACTCAAAATGAAAGACCACCTTACACGGATCTGATTGGTTAATTGATAGCTGCATTAGAAGACAACTCAAAATGAAAGACCACCTTACACGGATCTGATTGGTTAATTGATAGCTGCATTAGAAGACAACTCAAAATGAAAGACCACCTTACACGGATCTGATTGGTTAATTGATAGCTGCATTAGAAGACAACTCAAAATGAAAGCCCACCTTACACGTATCTGATTGGTTAATTGATAGCTGCATTAGAAGACAACTCAAAATGAAAGACCACCTTACACGGATCTGATTGGTTAATTGATAGCTGCATTAGAAGACAACTCAAAATGAAAGACCACCTTACATGTATCTGATTGGTTAATTGATAGCTGCATTAGAAGACAACTCAAAATGAAAGACCACCTTACACGGATCTGATTGGTTAATTGATAGCTGCATTAGAAGACAACTCAAAATGAAAGCCCACCTTACACGTATCTGATTGGTTAATTGATAGCTGCATTAGAAGACAACTCAAAATGAAAGACCACCTTACACGGATCTGATTGGTTAATTGATAGCTGCATTAGAAGACAACTCAAAATGAAAGCCCACCTTACACGTATCTGATTGGTTAATTGATAGCTGCATTAGAAGACAACTCAAAATGAAAGACCACCTTACACGGATCTGATTGGTTAATTGATAGCTGCATTAGAAGACAACTCAAAATGAAAGACCACCTTACACGTATCTGATTGGTTAATTGATAGCTGCATTAGAAGACAACTCAAAATGAAAGACCACCTTACACGGATCTGATTGGTTAATTGATAGCTGCATTAGAAGACAACTCAAAATGAAAGACCACCTTACACGGATCTGATTGGTTAATTGATAGCTGCATTAGAAGACAACTAAAAATGAAAGACCACCTTACACGGATCTGATTGGTTAATTGATAGCTGCATTAGAAGACAACTCAAAATGAAAGACCACCTTACACGGATCTGATTGGTTAATTGATAGCTGCATTAGAAGACAACTCAAAATGAAAGACCACCTTACACGGATCTGATTGGTTAATTGATAGCTGCATTAGAAGACAACTCAAAATGAAAGACCACCTTACACGTATCTGATTGGTTAATTGATAGCTGCATTAGAAGACAACTCAAAATGAAAGACCACCTTACACGTATCTGATTGGTTAATTGATAGCTGCATTAGAAGACAACTTCTGTGTTTTGTAGTTTATTTTTCGAATAAACATCAATATGTATGTGTAGTAAATCCGTGACAAAAGGTATCATTTACACCCAATGTAGAAGCAGAATAGAATGTTGAAAGCTGTCAGTATGGTGCCGCATTCCAGATAAAGAACTACAACAAGATCTGGTAACATGGTCTCCTTGCCTTTTCAAGCAGCTGATTTAAGACAATGCTGTCAAATATGTAGAATAAATGTTGATACTTGTTTTGGTTTTGAAAATCTTATCCTTTTTGAGACTATGCACTTTAACAAAGTGTTAAATGCTCCCAAAATATATTGTTCAAACACAAAACATCTTGTCTTATGGTGCTCTGTAAACATTTCGAATATATTTTAAGACAGTTATTGTGATTAATTGTTAGAAATTATTTTTACTTCCGCTTTTTTTTACTTTATGTGTTATGCCAATATAAGTGTTAACACATCAAATCAGCCAATCAGATACGAGAACGATAGCCCTATATATGATACTGAACCTAACAATGTTGCAAACCGTAGCGCCGCCTCTCAGAAACCCTGTTTGAGGCTATTTAGACAGATGTATGCATGTGTCCAAACTATTCCATGGATGGTTGATGGTTTGCTCAGTATCAGGATAATGTGACTGAGTGGAATGTTGGGTCATGGTGTCCTCGTGAAGCAGTACTATAAAGTCCCCATAAGTGTGCACTGCCACAACTAAACAAACATGCACATTCATCCCATCATAAGGCGACACTTTGTCTTGGCCAATTCAGACCACATTCACACGCATGTCAATAAGAAGGTTTGCATCAGCCCAGGCATCATTGTCACTTATCAGTAACCGTGGGTTGTAAAATCCCTGCTCATCTCAGACACAGGGGAATGATGAGAAGCGCAATGGCTTCACCGAACAGTTTCAGTTGTGCAAAAGGAGTTCTTTACAGAACTGAACCCAGTATAGATTTGGTCAATGCGTTGCACCAGATAACGATACTGCTAATACAATCCCAGGGAACAATGGACCAGATAACGATACTGCTAATACAATTCCAGAGAGCATTTGACAAGCAACAGCCCTGACAACCGCAGTTTGTAACCAGCATCTTTAATTACTACTAACACTGCAATACTCTCACTTCCCCAGTCGGACCGAGAGAAGCAGGAGGGTTTACCCGTCGCACCCTTCATGGACCGCGACAAAGTGACAAAGCCGACTGCACAACTAGGATTCATCAAATTTGTGCTTATCCCAATGTTCGAAACAATTGCCAAGGTACACCATTGCGGTCTTTTATATATGAAATAGGTTTGCCTATAACATAATGTTGATGTCTGATTAGTCAATTCATCATCTCCGTCTTGATATGACCTTAGATGTTGCTATGACATAAACCTTCAGCAACCATCCAACCTATTCATCAGCTTCCATGCTTGGGTTAACTCACCAAATGTAGTCATTATTCACAAGGACACTGCATCTGTTATTTGCTATTGTGAGAATTGAGTGTTGGAACCTTGGTTTTACTTCGAACGAGGTTAAGGGCATTAAGCTCTTGATCAGTGAACTTGCCACATACGCTCACAGAAACATGTGCCAAGGTCGTGAATCCAATATTCCACTCTTAAGGAACCCTGTCCTTTAAAGCTGCACAGTCCGATCGTTTTGGGTTTGTCATTTTTCTAATATAAATATATTAAGTTGATTGTTATAATCTACCTTACTTTAGTTTGAAGTAACTTTTATTTTAAATGACTAACATTTTACATATTTGAAGTGTTGACCTGTAAATTTGCTTTCGACAAGCATCCCAAAACTCTGACACCATAGGCTTATATAGCAACAGGTTTTGTTAAATTGATGCAGTACTCCCTTCTATGTGGCAACAAATGCTTAATAAGTTCATCAGTATCTAAGTTAGATATGCATAATAAAATCTAGATAATTGTTTTGGTTTTGAAAATGTGAGGCTTCATCGGCCTATGCAGCTTTAAAGTTGCATTGCCCGATGAAAACATCAAATTTTCAAAACCAAAACAGTGATTTAGATTTGATTCTACATATCTGACTTAGATACTGGTGCACTTATCAACGTTTGTCACCACATAGAGCAGAATACCGAGCCTATTTATAGAACTTGTTACTGCAGAAGGCTGGTGTCAAAGTTTTGGAATGCCTGCCAACATTAATTTAGTACATTTTTAATTCAAATATCTCAAAAGTTAGCCATCTAAAATAAAAGTTACTTCAAACTAAAGTAAGGTAGATTATAACAATCAGCCTAATATAGTGTAGTGGTCTGCACTGACCTCTCAGGCAAGTAACCACATAGACAGGTAGGCGTGGGGAGTGTATTGATATCAGGGAGCCTAGGTGGTGTAATGGTTAGCACACTGGCCCGGAATGCAAAGAGATGCGGGTTCGAGTCCCGCTCTAGGCACAGTATTTCCCATTTTCATCACCCCCATGACAATATTTAGCTCAGAAAATGACAGAAACTGGAAATCCTCAGACTATTCAGCTTTAAGTTTGACATAAAACCGGTGAGGAGTTGGTTGACGAGTAAGCTTGTAGCAGACACACTGGTACTGTTTGAATGAACCATTGCCAGCTGTTGAATCAGATTAATTGGGAATAGCACATAGCCAGCTGGCTATAACAACAACATCACATATAATCAAGCTAAGTCGTATGTACTTGATGATTCATGTCAGTTACCACCGAGTTCCTTTTGACTCTGACAGACTAAAACCCAATCTGATGTCTGTCTGATGCATTGAGATTGCCAATGTTTGATATACAAAGTTAACACCACCAACTATAGTGCACTTAAATCCATTCAGTTGTTCAGTCAACTCGACGACATCATGGTACAACCTCTTAAGATGGCACGGGATAAATATGAAGAAATGAAGGAACAGGATGACAAGATCAAGGTAAGTTAAGTATATTTACTCATTAGTTGGTAAATAGTCAAAGTGTTGTACTGAGGTGCTCTGAACTCCCCCAGTGAAATTACACACACACAGCTAGGGAGGCGTGGTGAGGGTGATTCGATCATGTAGCCCAGATAGTGTAATGGTTAGGACGCTAGCTCCAAAGTAGCAGTAATGTGGGTTCGAGTACAACTCTAAGTGCAATGTTTCCCTTTGTCTGCAGCGACACCTTTCACGATTGTAGCATTTTCATTTCGCTGACAGAATGTTAGTGAATGGTGAATGATTCCCAATCAATATTATTTATCTGTGGGTGCATAGTTCAAATTGTTTATTCACTGAACGGATTTCAATTCGTTTTAAATGTTTAAAAAAATCGAATCCCCATACACATAATGCGAGTATTTTACCACGAGGGGAGAGAATCGGCTCATAACTTTCCTGTATTAGATAAACCTGGATAATGCAATCGGTTACTCAAATATATCTATGAAATTATTTCGCTATACCAAATTGGTTATACTCTCTTTCTCTGTAGAGAGAGCAAGTATTTGAGTAGTAAGTGCCTAATGTCACCATGGTATCAGAGAAGGTGAGGACGTCATGATGACACTGGGGCCATGTTCGATTAAACAACTCGGGTCACCCGAACCACTTTTTGGCGCATGCATAGACCCTACAACTTCGGGTTGGATAAATGAATGCGCTCGGGGTGGGGAAAATGGTGGCTTAATCCAAAGCTTTTTTTTGGTTAATAACCAATATACTTACAGGAAAATAGGATTTAAATTATTTTATGATTACGTAGTTTAGTTATATTTCCTTTTCATTAATCTGGGTTATTACCAACAACAACAAAATTAAACAAAAATGTAAGACTTGTACTGGTCGCTGTTATCCTACAGGATGGTACCAGCACAAATGTGACGTCATTGCTCCTAGCACCCCCACCCAAGAAGTGGGGCACTGGAGGGTTGTTTTGCACACGGCCCGTGTATTTTTAGGCTCACACTCGCGGTGTTCGATATGAAATGCTGACAGCTCGGGTAACCGAGTTGTCCGGAGCGTCATAATCGAACACGGTCTGGTTTAACGCCGTGTGCGTCAGCAACATCCTCTGCTTGTTCCTCACACTTAGTTTACTCCGAAGGTAACTCCGTAATTTAACTTATCAAGTCCTCTGTTTGCAGAAACAAAAGCAAGCCACATTAGATGCCGAGAATCAAACGAAGAGTAAGTAAAGTGAGACTGGAGCAATGACGCGACGCTGCGATCTCATCGGACGGCATTCACGAGTCAAGTGCAGCTATTTCCATCGTCTGCGTCTAGACCTGGAAGGCACCAAGCAGGGCAACGTGCCACACCCCACCCCACGTACACAATGCGCCAAGATGTGGCTTAACCGGAGCCAGTGGTCAGATCACATCGCTACCATCCGGCAGCAGCCGGCCGCCCGGTGAGTCACACTGCGGCCCGCCACTGAAGGCGAGGCACTGCTACCTGCCCGGGGTGACAGCAGCCGGCCGCCCGGTGAGTCGCACTGTGGCCCACCACTGCAGGCGAGGCACCACTACCTGCCCAGAGTGACAGCAGCCACCTGCTTGGCGAGTCACACTGCGGCCCGCCACTTCAGGCGAGGCACCGCTACCTGTCCAGAGTGACAGCGGCCACCTGCCTGGCGAGTCGCACTGTGGCCCACCATTACAGGCGAGGCACTGCTACCTGCCCAGGGTGACAGCGGCCACCTGCCCGGCCAGTCGCACTGCGGCCCGCCATTACAGGCAACTCACATGGGCATGTATAAACCAAACAGAGATAGCTGAGGCAGGCGTGCCTTGGACAGAGCTGCAGTTGATTGTTGACCAGCTGTGTACTTGGATGTGAGTGTCCTGTTGAACGGTGCGAGCTGCCTTCAGATTAACAAACGGCGTTACTGTGAGAACACCAGGGTCACATTGATAACCTTAGTAACCCGTGTCAATATGAATGCAACTCCAGCTGGCAACTGTACCAGCCGCCAACCAGATCCCAGCACCAAGTCAGGACCACTCACACGTCACACGTTGCTTACATGTAGTGTGCACTTGTTAGACTGTTTTCAATTTGTGTTTCGATGCCTTCAGATGAATGCCGAATGGAGGTGAATACCAATAATGTAAATCTCTATTTAAAACATCCGTCCCGTTGAAATAAGCCTTGACATTAGAATTCGCAGTTTGTTTTCCGGATTGTTTTCCAGATTGCATGCTAGATTTCATACCAGATTGCATGCCAGATTTCATACCAGATTGCATGCCAGATTGTATGCCAAAACTACTAAGAAACTTCCTGACGAGCGTGCCTAAACGCCAGCATGACTTATTGGTTTTAGTAATACAGAAGTTGAACTCCGTTCCTGTAGTCCCGGTGTAGCAGGAAATCGCAAACCCTGTAAATCACAAACCCCCACTTGTGATTTCCTGTAAATCGCAAACCCCCATGCCATATATGGGCATGGGGGGTTCGGGATTTCTTAGGAAATCACATATCCCCCCTGGAAATTGCAAATCCCCCATGTTTTGCAGTCTTTATCCTAATGAAAACATTTTGCGATAGTCCAATTCATAATTACGACCACACATGCACTGAAAACGACCTTTCTTCACAGATGTTGGCACTGTTGCCATTCTAGAGGCCTGGTAAAGAGTAGTCAGGTTCCAGTACCCATGTTTTCCACCAGGTGGAGACCTCTGTTGAAACAAAGACCAGGGGACCAGGCTAGGTAAAGAGGTGGAGCAATATCCTGGTATTATCACTCATTTTCAGGATCGGCAATGTAAACAATGTTGTTAGCAAAATGGCCTTTTTAGTTCCAACTTCAGTCACTGCATACAGTAAATAGAACCATTTTAATATTCCAAATTCTTATTATGCATGCACCAAATCTCTCAATCAAACATTTTATACTAGTGTGTTAGTTGATTATTACAAAATGCTACAAAGCATGGGGGGGGGGGTTGCGATTTCCCGGCAGGGTGGGGGGGGGGGTTTGCGATTTCCTAGGAAATCACAAACCCCGGGGTGTGCAATTTTCAGGGGTTTGCGATTTCCTGCTAAACTGGCCCCATGCTCCATGTGTGGTGGACGGGTGCGCACGGTGCAATGTGGCACGGCGCTCGGTCTCCGTCATGGCCTCATGCTGCCACCTGCCGGCACTCAGCGGCGTCTCACAGTTCATAACCCCATTTAACATTCCTGTGGGGCTGACGTTTCAGAAAGCAAGCTGGTAAATATAATGAATTTAAAGCTGGTGTCATTTTATACGTGACGTGCCATGCATTTCTACATGTCTATTGTGGTTTGTGTTCACTGCAACAATTAGAGGGCCAACTGCTCTCCCTCAGTCGAATAACATTATCCAAGTCAAACTGTCATAGAATGGCAAGAGTAATGAGCAAGCTGCCTGAATTTAATCAGATTAACAACTAATCTGCAAAAGTAATCAATGTGCCTCAGCTGTATACAATCAACACAATCTTTCACAAGATCTACTTGACATACCCCTAGTTGACACCTAGCCAGGCAATTGTCCGCCATTGTCAATATACAGCTGTACTTGCAAATATAGTGCACTGGTATGGGTTAATCAGTCCATATTTATATTTATATAATAACTTAAGCAGCATATATGTATATTACATATATCTTTTTTTATATTTTACCTCGGTACTAAGCCTCTGGCTGCTCGAGGTCGAGGGAGAAGGAAGCAACATCCGGGTTCAGCAATTAGCATTTTCCGCTTATAACGAGAAGACGTTATAGGCTGTTCACCAGTTTTTACCGAGGATTTAACCTATTTCTACCGCTCCAGGATTTTTCTAATATGTTTATGAAGCCTCATAGCACACTCTTGTTATTGATGAACTTGTGCTTATCCGGTGCTGTATGGAGAGACATGTTGGTTGGAGCCATTTTGTTGCTTAGGGACAGCTTTTTTGCTGTCCGTTGCCGAACGGAGAGACATGTTGGCAGGAGTCATTTCGTCGTTAGATAGTTTTTTCTGGTGGGTACCTCCGAGTTTCATAGTATTTTCTCCAGTTCGGGGGCGTAGAAGCCACGGGAAGGAGAAGTGTATGCAACAGAGAGCGTTGGCGGGAACCCTACACTGGTCCCGACCCCTCGATCGGTTCGGTTCGGTTTGTCTGACCATTGCACTTTCGATATGACTTTAGCTTCACACGCCTGGTTTAAACCGATGTAAATACGGATTTAATACCCTTTATAGTGCTGACAGCACATTGATGCACTGTTCCATGTGTTCAGTTGCTCCTTGAGTACGTCCTAATTCCTTTATTTGGGTTTACAGATGAGTCGAGATGGCCGGAAGCGGAGTACCAAGGGTGCCCACACCTTGAGTGACGGTGACGTGACCCCTGCACAGGATTCTGCTCCTTCACGGGACCGCTCGCCCGAGGCAGGGCCATCCCAAGCCGATGCCACGGAGCAGATGGTGCGGCTCATTCGGGACCAGCTACAACAACTACTCCCGACACCAGCCCCTAAAACTCCCATGAAGGATGCCTCCCTGTCGGAACAATCCGATTGGGAGGACATGTCAGACCCACAGACCACCGACTCGGAGATTGCATTGGGGAAGAAGCGAAAACACTCCAAAATGTATTCGTCAGGAGGCGACGAATACTACAAGGCAAGGAATAAAATTAGGAAAGTCAAGAGGACGAAAAAGAAGTCCAAGAAGAAGAAGGCTAGATCGTCTTCGTCGGACTCCTCTAATGACTCCACTACAACCGACTCCGACTCTGCAGGCAACCATCAAAGAGATGGATGATGACGTAACCATGAGCGAGGACCGGATGAAGTTCGAGACATGTCTCCATAATGTCCACAAAGGAGTCCTGGTAGCGCTCGCCGCCATCATGCCGGTTGCAAACCGCATGATGGTCGGAAACAAGTTCACCACCGCCACCCCCGACATGAACTCAGCCATTGCTGCGCTTACAGCAACCAGCAATTTCCTCTCGTACCGGAGGTTCGAGAATGTTTTCAAGTCGGTCACCACTGACGCAGGAAAACAGGTTGCACGGTCGAAGAAGGTAGTCGACAACGACGGGAAAGAATACACCCTCTTCTTGCCCCCAAAACCAGTCAAAGGGAAGCCTCTAGACCACACTAAGATGTTTGAAGGACAGCTGCAGTACCTGTTCAAACAGGTCGAAATGGCAGCCAAACAGTTGAAGCACCTGGACGGAAAGAAGGACTCAAATCCGTCCAAGTTCAAGAAATCCAGATCGGATTTTCGAGGGCGGTGAACCGGCCTACCCACCAGCCAAATCATGAACCGGAACCAAGGCTACCAGCCGAGGGGACGCGGCCAGAGGAACCAGTACGGCTGGAACGACGGGAATCGCCCCTTCAAGAGAGACACTTCCTCACAGAGGCAGTTCCCCAAGCCAGGGAACAAGTAGAGTCTGCCACACACAGTAGTGTAAGCACATTTACCGCGGGTAATATTACCTACTATCTTAATGAGTGGGAACAGCCTACAACTGACCAGATTGTGCTCGATATAGTTAGAGGGGTAGCTATTCCATTCATAGAAACCCCCGTGCAGACAAAAGTACCTTTTCCTTACCGGCTAGCTTTAGATGAAGAGCTAGCTTTAGACCTAGAAGTTACAAAATTTGCAGCTAAAGGTATTATTGCATCAGTGCATCATACTGATGGAGAATATATCTCTAATATATTCTCCAGACCAAAACCCAATGGGGACGTCAGGATGATCCTGGATTTAACTATCCTTAATGACTTAGTAGAATACAAACATTTCTAAATGTTTTCTTTAGAGACAGCCCGGGACCTAGTAATGCCGGGAGCTTGGCTGGCAAGTGTAGACCTAAAAGATGCATATTACACAGTCCCAATTTATGAGGCACACCAAAAATTTCTTCGGTTTATTTGGCGAGATCAATTGTATCAATTTACTTGTTTACCTAATGGTCTAGCTTGTGCACCACGTTTTTTCACAAAGCTCTTGAAACCCATTTTTGCTGATATGGCCAAGAAAGGCCATGTTATGTTCCCTTACATTGATGATTCGTTTATCGTAGCATGCACTGAAAATGATTGCCACTTAGCAGTAAATGATTTATGTAATGCTTTGACCCGTTTGGGGTTTTACATTCATGATACAAAGTCGGTTCTTACACCTACCACAAATTAAACATTTTGGGGATTTTTTATAAACACGGACGAAATGACTATCACCTTGACTTCCGACAAGGTCGATAAATTTAAAACCACAGCGTCTAATTTATCGCAAATAAAAAGACCTAAGATACGACAAGTAGCAGTCCTAATCGGACTTATGGTTGCTTATGTATTGTATGGCAAAGCTCATATTAAATCTCTTGAAATAGATAAAAATATTGCTCTAGCTAAAGCTACAGGCAATTTCGAAAGGCTTATGACCATTTCCAAGGAAGGGCATGCAAATATTCAATGGTGGTTGCGACACATCGATCATTCCAACAATCCCATCCGTATGAATGAACCTAACACAATTATCACTAGAGATGCCTCCTTAGAGGGTTGGGGCGCCCATAGAGATAATGAAGCTACAAGGGGCCGTTGGTTAGATGATGAGATAGATGACCACATAAATGTTTTAGAGTTACGGGCCATTTATTTAGGTTTAACAAGTTTAGTGAAAGTCCCTATACTCAATGTCCAAGTGTTAACTGATAACACTACCGCAATGGCCTATATTAGGAACATGGGAGGTACAAGATCCTCAGCTTGCAACACCATTGCGAAACTCATTTGGGACTGGGCTGAGAAACAAAAAGGTTTGGATCACAGTCGCACACATCCCAGGCTCTCAAAATACATTAGCAGACAATAAGAGCCGCCATTTCCACAATCATTTGGAATGGTCCTTAAGTACACACATATTTAAAACAATTTGTCAAAAATGGGGAAAGCCAGATATAGATCTTTTTGCCTCTCGTAGGAACAAAAAAGGTGATAAATATGTATCTTGGCATCCGGAGCCACAAGCCTGGCAAGTGGATGCTTTCTCTATAATCTGTAATAATGCCTTTTACTATATCTTTCCCCCATTCAGCCTAATCAGCAGAGTAGCCAGAAAGATCAGGCTCGACCAAACACATGCAGTATTGGTAGTGCCAGACTGGAACACTCAGCCGTGGCGAGCCGCAGTGGAATGGGAAGCGAAAGACTTTTTAAAATTCCCAAGAGGCCCAGTAAATCTACATGATCAGGGAAAAGTGACAAACCAAGGGGACGTGTCCACAACACCAATATTGGCATTCCTTTTCTAAGTACTTACCTACAAAAGTTTGGTTTGGACAAAGTCACCCAGGCCAGGTTGATTTCACATGCTTGGAGGCCAAGTACCATAAAGCTATATTCCAGTTATTTAAAGAAATGGGGACTCTATTGTTTATTGCATAAAGTAAAGCCAATGCAACCATCCATCGCCCAAGTAGGCCGCTTCTTACGCATGATGGAAGATGATGGACTTGGATACAGTGCCATTAATGCAGCTCATTGCGCACTTTCCGTCATTCTGCCTAGAATTGACGGACAAACTATTGGGAAGCATGAGGTCATTCATTGGTTTATGAGATCAGTGTATGAAAGGAACCCCACAAAACCGAAATATAGTCGGTTCTGGGATGTTTCGATAGTATTCAAACTTTTCCGGGAATGGAAAAAAAATTGCTTTCTATCAAACAGTTAGGCTATAAGTTAGCAGTGTTATTAATATTAGTAACTGGACATAGAGAACAGACAATTGTGGCCCTCTCGTTACAGGGCCTCGACATCGATAACAACGAGGCCACGTTTGATTTGGACAAACTGCTCAAATCAAATAGGACAGGAGATCCCCTCTCCTCCATTCATCTAACTAGTTTCCCGCATAACAGGAAATTATGTGTAGTATCAGCCATTAGGGCGTATATATCCAAGACTAAGGGAATACGTAATTCCAGACAGCTTTTGGTGAGCTTTATCAAACCACATGAAGTGATTTCAAGAGACACGCTCGCCAGATGGACGATTAAAGTGATCAAGTTAGCGGGCATAGACATGGGACGTTATGCTTCGCACTCTACATGGGGTGCGATGGTCTCGAAAGCAAGAAAGTTGGGAATCTCAGTGAGGAGAATCCTAGTACACACTGGCTGAAAGACGGCCAAGTCGTTTGCAAAACATTACAACAAACGACTAGAAAAGACAAGCGGGGTGGCAACACGCCTGCTCACTAACTAACAAGATTGGGTGAGATGTATAAAGTTTTAATATTACTACTGATACATTAACATGTTCATCAGATGATTGAGGATAGAAATGAGGCTACGTAAAGCAGCCAGAGGCTTAGTACCGAGGTAAAATAGTATAGTTATATGAATCTTACCTGGTACAGATGATGGATAACTCTTGTTTTCCCGAGGTACAAGCCTTGGATGGTCGTGGGCTAGGGCCCGCCCACCACTCCCTGCCACGACCATTACGTTCGCTTGTGCCAAACGAAAACATCAGATTTCCATCATTGAGCTCATTTTTATCCTGAATAATTAGTGAAGATTGCTGAACCCGGATGTTGCTTCCTTCTCCCTAGCCCACGACCATCCGAGGCTTGTACCTCGGGAAAACAAGAGTTATCCATCATCTGTACCAGGTAAGATTTGTATAACTATACTATATATCTTAGGCAGTTATTTTTCTATTTGGTTTGAGGCTCGAGCTAATGTGTGTGTCTATGCACATACTAGTAATCTGCGAGATCAGGACTCAGGATAATGCAGAATTTAGTCAACACCTTTGGTTTTCCAAGCCGAGCAATTACTACTTCCTTGACATCGAACGTCCTATAAGAGGCAATGACATCGTATGTCCTTGGCTGGTGCGAGGTCACCATTAGGCTGCTCAGGTCAAACAGCCATTGCTTTTACAAATAAATAATGTTTTCAAGACTATTGAAATATTCAATAAATATTCATATGTGAATTAAACTGTCCCCTGTTATACACATTAATACTTTATAATTATTGATCTATGATGTCGATTAAAATGTTGAGCTTGGTAACAATGTAAGTCTCTGAAACATTAGTTCACATTAAGTCCATCTCGCTTCATTTAATTAGTACATTGATCTGAGCGCTCTCACCCCCAAAGACACAGAAAACCAAACTTTTAGTTTATAACGCTATTCTTTTGGAATTGAGAGACAGTCAGCTGGGAGCTATGAATGTTATGGCTTTGACAAGGTAGTGCCAGCTGACTCCAATACTGAGGTATATGTTATGATACGATAATCTGGACAGAAATTGTAATATATACATATATATAATATATAAATATTATATATATAATTTCTGTATATGTATATATCAGGTTGGAGAGCTTACCTCGTTTTAGCTACGGTGGTCAATTGACCACCGAGTTAATTTCCAAAGTCGTTTTTATATAAGATTAATGTGCAGTTTGACAGTTTTGGCTGTGACACACTGAGTTTTGGGATGTTTCCATATTAGAATAGATCACTAGAAAGAAAGAAAATATATCTAATTTCTTGAATATTTCTAGGACATTTAGTTGGGACCGGATTGAGTAAATTAGCAGTGAATATTAGGAAATAATTCATTAGTTACAACAAATGGCTACAGACCAGAACTGCCAATGCTTGTACTGTGTTGGTATAGCCATGAATCCCAAACAATAGGGCACCTCCAGTCAACCATGGGGGTATATGCTGATCTGTGGCCCACTCACATACTTCCACTTGCCACTGGGGAAGGAGGTCCTGTGGGGACTGTTGTACATCATTTAGATGTATTCTTTATATCCCAGTTTTTTACCACTACAATATAACCCTGTTGAATCAAACTTGAAGGGACCCTAGAAATTATTTTTGATTAACCGATCATTGGTTTAACCTAGCTTGAGGTTTGGCTTTGACTTTGACTTTGACTTTGAATAAGCATGTATTGCACATTCAATAGACAATTGATTATTGTTTTTTATGTATATACAGTATAACCCCAAACAACCAAGCTCGGTTAAACCAAACGATCGGTTAATCCAAACCTTTTTCGGCGGCCCAGCAAAATACTACCATTTATCATATAAAAAGGTTGGTGGGGTCTCAGATGACAATATAACCACATGAAAGTTTGGTTTAACCATACCGGAGTAGCCTGGGGTCCGACAATTTTGTTTGGATTGACCGATAATTTGGAGTAACTGATAATTTGGATTTACCAACTTTTTTATATGATAAATGGTAGTATTTTTCCGGGCCGCCGAAAAAAGTTAGGATTATTTACATATACACATTCATATATACATGTAGGATCACACTTAACAAGTCAAATGTATAAGCGTTATGTACATATATACATCCGGGGGGCAGGAGAGGGGGGCAGGCAGCCACTACTCACTCACCTGCCAACCAGACTCACCAAAATCTCTCATGGTACTCATCAAAAACTGACAGGACTTACCCAAAACTCTCACGACCCTCACCAAAAACTTTCATGGGACTCACCAAAACCTCATGGGACTCCCTCCGCGCTCATGTCCATGCCCCGCGCTCGGGGCTGGGACCCCCCTCCCTTTAATAGGGGGGATAGGCAGGCACTACATATATGTATATATACGTTTATATAAGGATATACATATAATTATACATATAATGAGTCATGGCTATGCATACAAATATACATATACAAATGTATATATACATATAAGATATGCATTTATACATATATACACATATATATACATGCAGACTTATATACATATATGTATACATAAATACATATACAGCCATATATATACATGACTATATATATATGCATATAAATACATATTGTATTTAGCGATGACTGCATCACATATCTTAGAGTGGTCCTCCATTTGTCACTGCTAAGTTAACCCATATGTAGTCTGTGTCACTATCAGACTTATTGCACCAATGCAAGGGGCCTAAGCTCTGACACTTTCACACTCAGATTTGAACCAAACACTGACATTACCCTAAATAATATTCCATTTATATTTTATTTATTTTATTTTTGATTATCCATGTACATGTACACCTACACATACTTATAAAGTTATTGTATATATGCATGTATATATGGGGGTGTTTGTGTGGGTGTGTCTGTGTCTGTGTGTGTCTGAGGGACAGTGCTATAAAGTTGCCATGCATGCACACTGTCACAAGTTTGTGCCCGTCCTGATATGACCTTGGATCTTGCTAGGACGTAAAACCCCAACAAAACAAATAGACATAGTTTAAAGAAATTGATCATGCTATTCTCAATATCCTTGGTACTTTAGCCAATATTATTGTATCTGAATTATAAAAATATTTATTGGTCACTTATCAGACTTGCTGTTTAGTTGATGAGAATACAGTATAACCCCATTAAACCAAGCTCAGTTAAACCAAACGATCGGTTAATCCAAACTTTTGTTGGTGGGCCGGCAAAATACTACCATTTATCATATAACCAAAGTCAGTTAATCCAAATTATTGGTTAATCCAAATTATTGGTTAATCCAAACAAAATTATAACGCGATCGTTGGGATCCATAAAAGGTTACCACAACGTGTAGCCATTACCAACACGACCACGACATGACCACCACGACCACGACCACCACGTCCACCACGTCCACCACGACCACCTCCACCTTGGGGGAGGGGGGGTGAGATCCGGTGGCGGTTTCAGCACCCAGTCAGTTTCAGCGCCCTGCCATGGCTTCTGCGCATGCGCGGATTTTCGGAGGCCGTGCAAACTGCAGCATGTCGCCGGCGAGCACTGCTATTTGTTTAGTTTACACTCGGCGATTCGGCACCGATCTAGCTGCTACGTTAATATCGCTTGGAATTTAAGGTTAATTTAATTAAATTTCATTATTTGAGTATGTAATTCTGTTAAATATGATCGCATTCAATAGATTTCGGCCTAATCGGTCCCTAACACTGCCGGGCACCAGCGATAGTTACAGCTGAGCTTGTAGCCGGCGAGGCCACGGGTGTTTTGACGCTCTTAAAATCCGCGCATGCGCAGAAGCCACGGCAGGGCTCTGAAACTGACCGGGCGCTGAAACCGCCACACCGGCACTGAGACTCCAGCACCGGGCCTCAATTCAAATAATATATAAATATAAATAAAATGTGATAACCATCAATAAAAAAATTTAATATAAATGCAATAATATACCAGATAAGTCTTTATTAATGTTGCTCCACCAGCAAGAAATGCCATATTTATGGGGAATTATATATATATATTGGGATGCAAAAAATATATCTAAATGATGTACAACAGTCCCCACAGGACCTCCTTCCCCAGTGGCGAGTGGAAGTATGTGAGTGGGCCACAGACCAGCATATACCCCCATGGTTGACCAGGGGTGCCCTATTGTTTGGGATTTATGGCTATACCAACACAGTAACATGGGAAGTTCTGGCCTATAGCCATGTGTTGTAACTAATGAATTATTTCCTAATATTCACTGCTAATTTACTCAATCTGGTCCCAACTAAATGTCCTAGAAAAATTCAAGAAATTAGATATCATTTTTTTCTTTCTAGTGATGTATTCCAATATGAAAATATCCCAAAACTCAGTGTGCCACAACCATATTTGTGAACCTGCTGACCAATCCTATATAAAATTTGACCTTGGTAATTCCACTGGGGGGCGAATGAGGTATTTAACCACCATAGCCCAATCGAGGTAAGCTCTCCAAGCTGATATATATATATATATATATGTTAAATATATATTTGTGTGTATTCTTAGAGGGAGTTATTATTGAAACTAAGCATCATTAAAAGAAGAGTATTATGTGAGGATAAACAAATACTTATAAAATTAATCTTACTATGTGATCAACGGGACAGAAATTAAAATATATTTGTATCTTTATTCTTATAGGGAGTTATCATTGAACTGAATGAAGTATCAGTAAGAGAGGAACATTTGGCAGAACAAACAACAATTACAGAATTAATCCTATTTTGGTGGTTGAGTCCTGAGTTAGCTTATCGAGACTTATTGAGGTTTGGACAGTATAGTATGTATTAATCTATTATATATTAATATAAATATTCATTATATTTGTAATTAGTATTTGAAAAGTTCAGGCACAAAACCACGTGAACGCCAATCCAAAAGTGATAAACATTGGAATCAAACCTTGAAAAAGTTAATTTATTTATATTCCTACTTTTTTGTCCATTGCTCCATAACCATATGATCATATGAAAAGTGGAATTAGTGAGAATTACAATTATTTTCAGGTATAAATCTGTTATTTAAACTACATTTTTGGATTGGCATTTACGTGGTTTTGCACCTGAACTCTTCATTTGATTATTGAGTGGCGGGTTAGAAGGTTTTTCTTGTTCACATTGTTGTGTTAAACTTTCAAAGCAAATCTGTTACTGGAACATGTGTGATATACAAGAAGGGGACGTGGCAAACACCTAGTAGGTTGACTGTAGTTACAGGCGAAGAGTTGCTTCTGCAGTATGTGAACATGGTGAAGAGGTGGACGCAATCATGGCCTTTACACCAAAGGCTAGCATTCAACTAGATATAACCAGGAAGATATAGGTGCAAACAAAGTGAGTGTGCTTATTATAAATGCACAGTCTTTGTGGAACTAGAAAGGGAATTTGACACCATGCATGTACAAGTGACGGTTTGAAGCTGTTCAAGCGAAGCACACTTTGTACATAGATTGTACTACCTGTCTGGATCTGTTGATTAATTCTGGTATAATGTCCCATCTTAGCCTTGATTTGTGGAGTATTCTTTTATCCCTCAATCTATTAGGATCAGAGCACAGATCTTGGTTATTGTGTTCCTTAAAGTGAAGCTAAGGCATCAGTCTTCACTTTCAGTCCCATACTTTATAACCAGACTGGTCGAGTCAAACCAATGACTTAAAAAGTGATACTTGTCGCTTCCTAGCCTGATCCTCGGCATTACTAGGATAGGGCAATGAGCCGTGGAATGAGGAAGACCAATTGTCCGCGATTGAAATTTACCCTGCTTAATCAACTAATATACAAACAAACAAAAAATAATAATAATCCACCCCAGTGAGTCCGGATGCGTCCTCAGCCGCAGTCTTACCCGTGACATACATGCCCATGTGTGACGGTCACGTGTTACACTCTCAGAAGAAGTTGCGTGAAGGTGGTTAGCACCGAGGTTTACTGGCCGATACAACGCCAATGACTCTGTCTCCCGGTTTTATATGCGTGTAGTCAATTTGTGACCTACGCAAAGGAAACTTGTTTTGCCTTGTTACACGTAACCAAGCTATCTGGTGAACAGCATCCATATTTAGTGTTTGTGAGATTGCCTTGTCTGAACACGACTATGTCAGTCGAGGTAAAAAAGTAAGTTTATTTGAACTGTGACCTATAGACCTATTTCATATGACGTCAGCATATGTATTTAGGTCAGTGCATGCACAGCTTACCTGCAGGACAACATACGGTCACACTGCAAAATCAATGGCTATGAGCAATCTTCATACAGAAAATGTGAAATACCTCTAAAACCACACCACCTAGAAACAAACAAACCGCTTGGAACACATAGAAAACATATTCAACAAAAAGATTATATTAAATTTATATGGTTAGGGTTCTGCATTTCTATTAATTTTGAATAAAAATTGATGTGTTGCACTATGCATATCGGCAAACTCAATGCATTGTCAATGGCCGTGAGCAATCTTCATACAGAAAAAGTCAAATATCGCTAAAACTACACCACCTAGAAACAAACCACTAGGAACACATACAGAAAACCTGTTTACCAAAGAGATTATATTAAATTTATGCAGTTAGGGTTCTGCATTTCTATTATTTTTTAATAAATTTGACGTTTTGCACTGTGCGTTTTGGCAAACTCAATGCATTGACAATGGCCATGAGCAATCTGTATACAGAAAAAGTCAAATATTTCTAAAAGTACACCACCTAGAAACAAACCGCTAGGAACACATCTAGAAAACATGTTTAACAAAGAGATTATATTAAATGTATAAGCTTAGGGTTCTGCATTTCTATTAATTTTGAATAAAATTGACGTTTTGTACTGCGCGTGTCGGCAAACTCAATGCATTGTCAATGGCCGTGAGCAATCTTCATACAAAAAAAGTGAAATATCTCTAAAACTACACCACCTAGAAACAAACCGCTTGGCACACATATAGAAAACATATTCAACAAACAGGTTATATTAAATTTATAAGGTTAGGGTTCTGCATTTCTATTAATTTTGAATAAAATTGACGTTTTGCACTGCGCGTATCGGCAAAGTCAATGCATTGTCAATGGCCGTGAACAATATTCATACAAAAAGAGTGAAATATCTCTAAAACTACACCACCTAGAAACAAACTGCTTGGAACACATACAGACAACATGTTTACCAAAGAGATTATATTAAATTTATAAGCTTAGGGTTCTGCATTTCTATTAATTTTGAATAAAATTGATGTTTTGCACTGCACGTATCGGCAAACTCAATGCATTGTCAATGGCCGTGAGCAATCTTCATACAGAAAAAGTGAAATATCTCTAATACTACACCACCTAGAAACAAACCACTTGGAAACATAGAAAAGATATTCAACAAACAGATTATATTAAATATATAAGGTTAGGGTTCTGCATTTTTATTAATTTTGAATAAAATTGACGTTTTGCACTGCACGTATCGGCAAAGTCAATGCATTGTCAATGGCCATGAGCAATATTCATACAGAAAGAGTGAAATATCTCTAAAACTACATCACCTAGAAACAAACTGCTTGGAACACATACAGAAAACATGTTTAAAAAAGAGATTATATTAAATTTATAAGGTTAAGGTTCTGCATTTCTATTAATTTTGAATAAAACTGTGTGAGTTGTTCACTGCGCGTACCGGCAAACTCAATGGCAGTGTGCCTTCGTTCTGCAGCCAAGGTGCACACGCATAAACAATGTTTATAAACATTGAAAGGCATCTATTGGGATCGCTGTTGTCCATCGTTGTGTTTGTGTGTTCTAGAATGTTAGAGTACCTCAAGATGTTGATGATAGTTGGGTTCTGTGAACCTCAGAAGGCGCGAACCCGTTAGTTAAGCCAGAGGATACACTGCATCAGCAAATGACCCCTGCTTGACCTAAATCCTAAGAATGAGAGCGCCCTTGTAAGAATTGCAAACTCGCCACAAAGTGTTAAAGTTACATAATCCGATGGTTTTGTTTTCGGACATATTTCTTAGATAAATGTATTAGTTTGATCATTATAGTCTACTTTGCTTTATTTAGTTTCGAATAACTGTTATTTGAAAGGGATAACTTTGGGGGTTAACTTTACAGTTATCCAGTTGAAATGAAAACGTCAAATTAATGTGGGTCTACACACCTACATTCTGGCCATATGCAGCAGCAAGTGCAATAACTATTTGAAGGATTTCCCCAGTATCTAGGTGAGAACAAATCTAGGTCAACTTTGACGGTTAGGAAATAGGAGTATGCAGCTTTAACATGAAGTTACATTGAAATGATGCTGGCTTGGGATGATAATCTGCTCGTACCATAAAGGCCGCTACTTTTGATGAACGGAAAGATGTGATTGAATGAACCTGAGTACGCCGGAAAGTGGCAGCACGCACACGCTGCCGAGCAGTACTTGCCACCCTGAGTGCAGGTGGGCGGATACCCAAGTAGCTCTGAGATAGTCTTACAGAGGTTGCACGATGAACACAGCGCAATTAACTGCAAGTGACATGACAGATATATATGAACAAAGACTGCAGAATACATAGTAAGAGACGACCTATAGATGGAAGCAAAGACTTCAGAATACACAATAAGAGATGATACAGATACGTAGATGGAAGCAAAGACTGTAGAATACAGTGTAAGAGACGATACAGACGCATAGATGGAAGCATAGACTGCAGAATACAGTGTAAAAGACGGTGCAGACACATAGATGGAAGCAAAGACTTCAAAATACATAATCAAAGAAGGTACAGACACATAGATGGAAGCAAAGACTGTTGAGCACACAATAAGAGATGGTACCGACACATATATGGAAGCAAAGACTGCAGAATACAGTGTAAGAGACGATACAGACACATAGATGGAGGCAAAGACTTCAAAATACACAATAAGAGATGGTACAGACACATACATGGAAGTGAAGACTGCAGCATACAGTGTAAGAGACGATACGGACACATAGATGGAAGCAAAGACTGCATAATACAGTGTAAGAGATGATACAGACACATAGATGGAAACAAAGACTGCAGAATATAGTGTAAGAGATGATACAGACACATCAATGGAAGCAAAGACTGTAGAATACAGTGTAAGAGACGATACAGACACATAGATGGAAGCAAAGACTGCATAATACAGCGCAATTAACTGCAAGTGACATGACAGATATATCAGGAACAAAGATTGCAGAATACACAGTAAGAAACGACATATAGCTGGAAGCAAAGACTGCAGAATACAGTGGCAGAGACGATACAGCATAAGAGACGATACAGACACATAGATGGAAGCAAAGACTGCAGAATACAGTGTAAGAGAAGATACGGACACAGATGGAAGCAAAGACTGTTGAATACAGTGAAAGAGACGATACAGACACATATAGGGAAGCAAAGACTGCAGAATACACAATAAGACGATACAGACACATAGATGGAAGCAAAAACTGCAGAATACAGTGTAAGAGATGATACAGACACACAGATGGAAGCAAAGACTGTTGAATACAGTGTAATAGAAGATACCGACACAGATGGAAGCAAAGACTGTTGAATAGAGTGAAAGAGACGATACAGACACATATAGGGAAGCAAAGACTGCAGAATACACAATAAGACGATACAGACACACAGATGGAAACAAAGACTGTAGAATATAGTGTAAGAGACGATACAGACACACAGATGGAAGCAAAGACTCCACAACATAGTGTAAGAGACGATACAGACACATAGATGGAAGCAAAAACTGTACAACATAGTGTAAGAGACGATACGGACACAGATGGAAGCAAAGACTGTTGAATACAGTGTAAGAGACGATACAGACACATATATGGAAGCAAAGACTGCAGAATACACAATAAGACGATACAGACACACAGATGGAAACAAAGACTGTAGAATATAGTGTAAGAGACGATACAGACACACAGATGGAAGCAAAGACTCCACAACATAGTGTAAGAGACGATACAGACACATAGATGGAAGCAAAAACTGTACAACATAGTGTAAGAGATGATACGGACACAGATGGAAGCAAAGACTGTTGAATACAGTGTAAGAGACGATACAGACACATATATGGAAGCAAAGACTGAAGAATACACAATAAGACGATACAGACACACAGATTGAAGCAAAGACTGTAGAATATAGTGTAAGAGACGATACAGACACACAGATGGAACCAAAGACTGTAGAATACAGTGTAAGAGACGGTACAGACACATATGTGGATGCAAAGACTGCAGAATACACAGTAAGATACGATACAGACACATAGATGGAAGCAAAGTGTAAAAATCTCTTTTTTACGTCGAGAAGCGTTGAACATTTCTGCACGGGGGGCAAAGTTGGATGTATACATACCATATACATAACTTATGGCCAACGTATTGCTAACGTGCTTCCGAGCGAAAAACGCTCGAATTACGGTCACGTACGTTCACAGAACGCCACTGAACGTTTTATGCATTATTCGATCGTCAGAACTATGCCTCATACGTTACATACGTCAAGACACGCTGGAGAAACACTGAACATATGTTAGATGTACGCTATCCATACGTTGTCAGTGAGCGGACTGTATGTTCCCACTGCCTTTAACATAGGTCAATGCAGTGCAATGGAGTGAACAACGTTTTTCTAACGTACATCTAATGTTCATCGACGTATGCCTAATGTATACATAACGTACCTCGCACCCGGCGTGTACTCAGTTAACACCATGCATCACACGGCCGACGTAAAATCCACATGTTGTCGAACGTTGTCGTACGTCGAAAGTTTTGTGCATGCACAAAACTTTGCCGACCCCCTGACGCGTGATGCCGTATCTCAACGAACGTCGACAAACATTGATGTATACCAATGAGTTCCTTATGCACGCGTAATGCATAATGTTGTATCCCGACGTAGCAGCCAAAAATTACATACGTCGGCGTACATTGGTGTGACGTGTTGTAATGTGACAGCCCCTTTATGGTGTGCTTGCGGTAAACGTAAGTCGCCACATTGGCCACACCGTACGGTGACCATACGGTGGGTTATGGTCGCCGTACGGTGACTGTACAGGTTTTTGCTCGCCGCAAGGGGTTGCGGTTGTTTTAAGTTGAAGTGATCTAAACTTCAGAAAATTGCAACACTGCAGGTTGGTCATATGATTAGGGAATTTCTAATAACTTTTTGGGAGATATTCCAATTTTTTTAATATATATTTTGTTATAATGATAATGATTGAATTTGAAAAGTTGGAGCATCTAAAAGGCCATATGTATTTCATTTAAACTCATGACAATATTGCGATGACCATACAATTTGTGAATAGATAAACCACGAGCGCAAAACCGTAACATTTGTATAAACCGCAAGACAAACCGCAGACCATAGAACCATACGGCGACCACACCATTTGTGACCTAGGCATTTGGTAGAGAATAAGAAGTCAATCACTTTAATGTATCCCACAGAGAGGCCTTACTTACAATTCGCGCTCGCGTCCATGGACTATGTGTGCAAAACTAGCGGGGAAGACAAGGTGTTTATGAGTTCTATTATAACAGTGATAATTGGCACATGATTAGAGTGGCATGATGTTATGAGGCTCTTATATTATATATATATATATGTAATTTATATGTGTGTAGGGCTATATCTATTTCTATACATCATGTGTAATGGGTGTTGTGTCCTGTGATAAGAATAGAGATGAGGTATTGTAAGACAGGTGGTGCCTGGGTGGTGACACTTCCTGGTAGAACTAGTCGGTGTCCCATTGTTGTGACTGAGAGAGGACCTGGCTGGTAGGCCTGACGCCAGTGTCGCGGTTGAAGACTGTACCCGGTTTCAAATTGTCCTTTTCGCAATGTGCATGCGTCAAATCGAAGCTCGGTTCGCTGAGAGGCCTTTCTACTTCTACCGGCTCTATGCATGTGATAATGGGGACCTTTCAGTTTGCATGAGTCTCTCGTCAGATGGCGCACCATGCCGGGCTCTGTTAAGGTTTGATTGGATAGACTGTTAGAAGCAGTTCCTTCTACTATCAAGTGTCTGTAAATAAGAGAGGGTGTAGTCGGGATTGAGGGGGTGTAGTTGGGTTAAGGTGCGTATGGTGGGGGGGTATGTTTGTGTGGTGGGTGTGTAGGGGTGTGTGGTGGAGGTGTAGGGGTGTGGTGAGGATTTTGGTGTTTGTGGTGGGGGGTTTAGGGGTGTGGGGTGGGGGTGTAGGGGTGTGTATTGTGGGGTGGGGATGTAGGTGTATATGGTGGATGTGTGGTGGGGGTGTATGTTTGTGTGATGGAGGTGTAGGGGTGTGGTGAGGATTTTGGTGTGTGTGGATTTAGGGGTGTGTGAAGAGGGTGTAAGGGTGTGTGGTGAGTGGGTATGGTGTGGTTGGGGTCTAGGAGTGTATGGTGGGTGTGTGGTGGGGTCGTATGTATGTGTAGGGGTGTGGTGAGGATGTTGGTGTGTGTGGTGGGGGTGTATGGGGATTTATGGGTGTGTGATGGGGGTGTAGGGGTGTGTGGTGAGTGGGTATGGTGGGGGCTTAGGGATGTAGTGGGGGTGTAGGGATGTGGTGGGGGTGTATGTGTGTGTGCTGGGTGTTGACAGTGTGTGTGGTGGGGGTTTAGATGGTTTGTGGTGGAGGTGTAGGGGTGTCTTGCAGAGCGGCACCTCACAATCTTTCGCATCCCGAAACCCCAACCCCACACCTACACCCCTACCACACATCCCACCACACACACCTATACCCCCTACACCCCACCACACACACCTATACCCCCAGGTACCCCTTACACCCCAACCACACACCTAAACCCCACCACACACTTACACCCCCACCACACACCTACACCCTCACCACACACACACCACACCTATACCCTCACCACACACACCTACACCCCCACCACACACCACCACACACCTACACCACACACACCACACACCTACACCCCACCAGATCTCTAAACCCCCACCACACACCTACACCCCCACTACACACCTACACCCCCACCACACACCTACACCACCACCCTACACCCCCACCACACCCCTAAACCCTCACCACACACCTACACCCCCACCACACACACCACACACCTACACCCCCACCACATCCCTAAACCCCAACCAAACACCTACACCGCCATCACACACCTACACCCCCACTACACCCCTAAACCCTCACCAGACACCTACACCTCCACCACACCCCCTACACCCCACCACACACCTACACCCCTCCACACCCCTAAATCCTCACCACACACCCACAGCCCACCACACACACACCACACACCTACCTCCCCCACCACATCCCTACACCCCCGCCACACACCTTCACCCCACCACACCCCTAAACCCTCACCACACACACCACATACCTAGACCCCCACCACAATCTAAACCCCCACCAAACACCTACACCTCCACCACACACCTAAACCCCCACCACACACCTAAATCCCCACCACATACCTACACCACCAACACACACACACCCTTCTATCCAACCATGATGGCCGACTTGGACAGGGAGCAGGTGCTGCCACCTAGTGTATAGCGAGAGAAATGGCTCGTGAAAGGTCCTCATCCATGCAGGATCTAACAGTAACACTTGTGTTGATATTTTACATTGTCACTGTAGTGTCGCTTGGTTACACAGCGTTCGTCTGTTAGCACTAACTATGCACAAACAACTCAGACTTTGTGCAGTGTGAGCTGTGTGTTGTGAATCGGGGTGGCCGCATAACACCGCATAACACCACACCATCCGCATGGAACGTGTGTGATAAACTTGGTATGCAGCGATATTAATAAACACATCATCACATTCTTACCCACTGCTGTGTTCCTCATTTACCATTTAGCACAAATGAAATCAGATAAATTGGCAATCGTCCCACCCGTGTCTGAATAATCGTCCGCCCCTGATTTTGTTTATTTTCAAAAACTGTTTCGTGGAGACGACGGGTGGAGTGGTAAATGGAAAGGGGCGTGAGGAAGGGGGAGTGGACAGGGCAATGGGGGGGGGGGGGGTGGACAGGGGTTTGAAGGGTCATAGGGAGGGAACTGGGAAGGGGCGGGAGCAAGGTCAAGAGTGGAGAAGGTTGGGAGAGAGGGTTGTTGGTGTGTGGGAGCGGGATGGTGTAGGATGGGGAGGAGGGAGGGAATGTGAATGAGGGTGGTGGAGAGAATGTAGGGGGGAGGACGAGGTCACCCGAGCTGTGAGTATTTCAAATCGAACACCGCGAGTGGAGGCTAAAAATACACGGGCCGTGTGCAAAACGACCCGAGCCCACTGCCCCTCGACTTGGCTGGGGGTGCTAGGAGTAATGGTGTCACATTTGTGCTGGTACCGTTGTGTAGGATAACAGCTACCAGTACAAGTCCTACATGTTTTTAATGTTGTTGGTGGCGCTGTATGGTGTACAACACATGCAGGTTGTCAGGGTGTGGGTGTGTGGAGAGTCCGCCTGGTGGTACTGTATGGTGTACAACACATGCAGGTCATCAGGGTGTGTGTGTGTGTGGAGAGTCCGCCTGGTGGTACTGTATGGTGTACAACACATGGAGGTTGTCAGAGTGCTGGTGTGTGGTCAGTCCGCCTCGTGGCGCTGTACAAAACATGCAGGTTGTGCTAGGGTGCGGGTGTGTGTTCAGTCCGCCTGGTGGCGCTGTACAAAACATGCAGGATGTCAGGGTGTGGGTGTGTGGTCAGTCCGCCTGGTGGCGCTGTATGGTGTACAACACATGCAGGTTGTCAGGGTGCGGATGTGTGGTCAGTCCGCCTGGTGACGCTGTATGGTGTACAACACATGCAAGTTGTCAAGGTGTGGGTGTGTGTAGAGTCCGCCTGGTGGCACTGTACAACACATGCAGGATGTCAGGGTGCGGATGTGTGGTGTACAGCACATGCAGGTTGTCAGGGTGCGGGTGTGTGTCCAGTCCGCCTGGTGGTGCTGTACAACACATGCAGGTTGTCAGGGTGCGGGTGTGTGTTCAGTCCGCCTGGTGGCGCTGTACAAAACATGGAGGTTGTCAGGGTGCGGGTGTGTGGTCAGTCCGCTTGGTGGCGCTGTATGGTGTACAACACATGCAGGTTGTCAGGGTGTGGGTGTGTGTCCAGTCCGCCTGGTGGTGCTGTACAGCACATGCAGGTTGTCAGGGTGCGGGGGTCAGGTGGTGGTGTCACCATGCAGTGCCAGGCTGCGGTGTGTGTGTCCGCTGTGGGCTGTATACAACACATGCAGGTTGTCAGGGTGCGGGTGTGTGGTCAGTCCGCCTGGTGGTGCTGTATGGTGTACAACACATGCAGGTTGTCAGGGTGCGGGTGTGTGGTCAGTCCGCCTGGTGGTGCTGTACAAAACATGCAGGTTGTCAGGGTGCGGGTGTGTGGTTAGTCCTGCAGTTGGTGGTGGTGCTCGTATGGCTGTACAACACATGCAGGTTGTCAGGGTGTGTGTGTGTGTTCAGTCCCCCAGGTGGCACTGTATGGTGTACAACACATGCAGGTCATCAGGGTGCGGGTGTGTGGATGAGTCCGCTGCTTGGTGGTGCATGTATGGTGTACAACACATGCAGGTTGTCAGGGTGCGGTGTGTGTCAGTCGCGGTGGCTGTCAACTGAGTTGTCAGGTGCGGGTCTGGACAGTCGCTGTGGTGCGATGGTGTACAACACATGCAGGTTGTCAGGGTGTGGGTGTGTGTCCAGTCCGCCTGGTGGCACTGTGCAACACATGCAGGTTGTCAGGGTGTGTGTGTGTGTTCAGTCCCCCAGGTGGCACTGTATGGTGTACAACACATGCAGGTCATCAGGGTGCGGGTGTGTGTCCAGTCCGCCTGGTGGTGCTGTACAACACATGCAGTTTGTCAGGGTGCGGGTGTGTGTTCAGTCCGCCTGGTGGCGCTGTACAAAACATGGAGGTTGTCAGGGTGCGGGTGTGTGGTCAGTCCGCTTGGTGGTGCTGTGCAACACATGCAGGTTGTCAGGGTGCGGGTGTCTGTTCAGTCCGCCTGGTGGTGCTGTATAGTGTACAACACGCAGGTTGTCAGGGTGTGGGTGTGTGGTCAGTCCGCCTGGGGATACTGTATGGCGTACAACACATGCAGGTTGTCAGGGTGCGGGTGTGTGGTCAGTCCACCTGGTGGTGCTGTATGGCGTACAACACATGCAGGTTGTTAGGGTGCAGGTGTATGTTCAGTCCGCCTGGTGGTCTTGTACCACACATGCAGGTTGTCAGGGTGTGGGTGGGTGGTCAGTCCGCCTAGTGGTGTTATACAAAACTGGCCTATTTCCATGGTGTATTTGAGATGTGTCCAATCCCTGTACCGCCTCATATTGAACGACGAAAACTGAAACATAATTCAACCAAAATCAATGAATTATAGATTTCCATGAGTATAGTTAGTTGACCTGTACATAAAGCTTATTGCTGAGATGTCTCACATAGTTAATTATGAATCCTTGCCCACTCTCATTCCATCCACTTAAGGCTCACTAATAATTCACAGACCTGCATAACACCTACATTAAGTCCCTAGTTACCAGCATAGTGCCTGAGAGGCACCACGAGGTTATGCAACACCGTCCACACTGCTTCCCTTAAGTCAGCCGTATACAGCACGCTACATTCCCACAAGGTATGTATGTCATCCTGCTCTTGTGTTGTTCATACTTAGTGGAAAGTCAAGTCAAGTCAAGTTTGTTTTATTTAAATATGCCTCCAGAACACATTGGTTTTCATCATCGGCTATTGGACGTCAAACATATGGTCATTCTGACATATTTCTTTGGAGGAAACAGCAAGGGTTTTTATATGCACTTTCCCACAGACAGGACAGCACAGACCACAGCCTTTGATGAACCAGTTGTGGACCGCTGGAAACATAAACTGCAAATGGGTCCACTGAGCAGAATCATTCGGATGACTCCACCTTCAGCATGCTTACTGCGACATGTATGGTGGTAGCTATGGTAGTTACTGTGGTGGTGACTGTGGTATATAGAAACAAATAAGGGTGGCTTGTCACAGTCCATAGATTGATTGATTGATTGATTGATTGATTGGTGGTTGCTTTACGCCGTGTCGGCAGCATAGGCCATATTCACGGCGAGAAATGTTTGTTTTTTGTTCAAACCATCGCTTTTACATGTAAAAGCAGACAATCAATTATGTGCCAATAGACCCTCATTAAATTAGAAAGCTCACAATCATATATTTGTGGTCAAGGGAAACAAATTCCCATAGAAAAAGAAAAGTTTTATTAATAATTGATAGAATCTATTTAGTAAACTGTATGAGGTGGTACAGTCCAGCTGCCCTCAAAAAGGCTAAAATGTTTTCCTGTTTTACCTTAGTAAAAAGGTCATGCATACTGTCTGCAGTGTAGAACTGTTGGTGCTGGGCCAAAACATCAACGCAACTTAGTAAAATGTGTTTGAGTGTCAGTGGGCACTGACACCCAATACATTCAGGGGGAAGTTCCCCCTTGAGTAGAAAAGCATGTGTAAGCCACGAGTGGCCAATACGGCAGCGGCTAAGGACCACTTGGTCCCGCCGACCTCCCGCATGAGTTTGTGGTGGCTTTCCTACAGATGGTTCAATTTCTTTAAGTTTATTAATGTTTTCATCCCACTCATGTTGCCATTTGGATTTTATGTGGATGGCTATTAGTGGTTTCAGATCAGAGTGAGGGATCAGACATGGTTCAAGATCACAGTTCAGGGCCTTCTTCGCAGCCCGATCAGCTCGTTTGTTTCCTTGTATGCCGGCATGGCCAGGCACCCAGCACAGGTGGATGTCATACCCATCCATTGTCAGTTGGTTCATTTTATAAATGACCATTGCTAGAATAGGGTGATTCGTTTTCAGTCCAGCAACAGCCAGGAGGTGTGAAAGTACAACGTCTGAACACTTTGACTTCTGGATACTGAATGACTTTATTCCCCTCCAGGGCTCAAACCATAGCCGGCCAAACTTTTCCATGACGTCATCTCATTTGCATATATTACAGACGTGTCTAGACATCTAGACATCTAGATGTCTAGACATCTAGACGTCTATTACGCATATATCACATCCCCCCCTCAAAGTATTTCTGAGACATGAAATGTTTCAAAATCCCCATAAAACATACCAGGTTTACTCTTTCATCACACAGTAATACAATAAAATATACAAGCACTTAACTTAAACCACAGGTTTAGCGAGTGTCCGAGCGCACTATGGCACTGAAGTCCTTTGAACTGTCCAGCTGCTTAGCCTCCACAAAACTATTACCATCACTAAAAACTAGTCCATAGCAATATTATGATGGAACTATATATCAATATCAGTGGCCTGGCATCCGATGCTCGCATCTCGGTGCTCCGTGTTCACTGCTCGCTGCCTCACCTGTTGCTTAGCTGGCCTGACGTTCTGCGCGTCTTCAGCCTGGCCGTTTTCATTACAGCCATTCGTCTCTGTCGACGATCTGTGCATCTGTGCTTCTTGGCATCTGTGCAGTTGTGGCCCATCACTTCGGGCCCTGTCCTCTAATCTGTCCATTCAGATATGGCGTTCTGCTTACTTGTCTGTAGTAGAGCAAACTCACAGTAACTTGTTAATGCTGCTTCATTTGGTTACCAGGGAGTTGCTGCCTGGTGAACCACAGCTATACGAGACTGTCTTTGTTGGTTGTCTGAAGCAATGGGCCTAAAAGCACCATTGCCTACACATCTGACACCATGTGAAAGTACAACGTCTGAACACTTTCACTTCTGGATACTGAATGACTTTATTCCCCTCCAGGGCTCAAACCATAGCCGGCCAAACATTTCCATGATGTCATCTCATTTGCATATATTACAGACGTGTCTAGATGTCTAGATGTCTAGACGTCTATTATGCATATATCACAGGAGGCAAGAGGACGAATCATTGTATATAACATAGTTAGTGTGGTTGGATATCTCGATACACTCCAACGCGAGAAGGAGTGCTCGGGCTTCTGCAGTGAAAATCGTGCTCTGATCGGGCAAACGTACAGCAAATTTGTCCCGTCGGCAGACTGCCACAGCAGGTACCCGGCTTTGGTCTTTCGAACCATCAGGGAATATGGAGAGGTGGTCTGCAAACTGGCCTTGAATCTCTGCATGCAGTCCTTTGGTACTCGAGTGGATGTGTCCCAGACTTCCTCAGTTCCGTGAGTCGGAGGATAACCGACTAGCTATGTATAGATATATATGTATATGGGTTGGTGGTGCTTGAGTGGGATGTAAATAGACATAGTGGTGTTGGCAGGTCTGGGTGTGATTGCACTCAGGGCCTATCCCTTCTGCTGGGGTAGGGGTCACCAGACTCAAAAGCTCAAGGTTGGTGGTGGCCATGGAGGCATACAGCTACTGGTGGTGGGCAGACCACTGGTATCATTAGAGACCAGGAATGCTAGATTCCAATTAGTGAGAGCAGGAATGCTCGATTCCCATTGGTGGAAGGTATGATACCCTACAATGAACCTGTGTAACTATATAAGCAATAAACCAGAGGGCTGGACTCTCTCTTCTTCTATATACTTTACTCTCTTCGTTTCTCTTTGTCTGTATTGTTTTCCTCATAGCCTACATACACAGCCACATATCCGAGCATTAGATTAACGTGTTTTGTTATTTAGCTAAATAAGTTGGTTGGTTGTTGGAGTTTTGTTTCCTAGCAATGGGTAAGGTCATATCAGGACGGGTACTGAATCCTGAATAAGTAAAGTTGGTTTGGTCATGTTTTGCTTAAAGCTGCATAGTCTGATGAAACTATCAAATTTTCAAAACCCAAGCAATGATCAAGATTTGATTCTATATATCTAACTAAGGTATTAGTGCACTTATTAATCATGTGTCACCACACAGAAGGGAATACTGAGGAAATTGAATAGAACCTGTTACTGCA